>VZRQ01003115.1:1301690-1494986 GCA_013397975.1 Machaerirhynchus nigripectus | reverse complement strand
CTCGGCCCCAGCGCGCCCGGGCGGCGCACCCCGGAGCGGAGCGGCGCGGGGGGCCCATGAGCGGCGATGGCAGCGGCTATCGCCAGCTCGCTGATCCGGCAGAAGCGGCAAGCGAGGGAGTCCAACAGCGACCGGGTGTCCGCCTCCAAGCGCCGCTCCAGCCCCAGCAAGGATGGGCGCTCCCTATGCGAGAGGCATGTCCTGGGGGTCTTCAGCAAAGTGCGCTTCTGCAGTGGCAGGAAAAGGCCGGTGAGGAGGAGACCGGGTGAGTACGGTGGGCCGGGGCCGTGGGAACCCGCTCCGCGGAGGGGGGCAGCCCCGGACCCGCCGGGTTGGCTGCCCCGGGGCACTCCCGGCACCGCCAGGTACCGGCTGGGGACGAGGCTTGCTCCAGGCTCAGCTTTGGCCTGGGTCCTGGCAGATCTCCTCCCCTGGTCTGATGGGATGGGTGGGCAGTGACCTGCTGCCAGCATCCCTCCACCACTGTCCGAAGCGTGAGCACAGCGGGTTCTCTGGCAGGAGTGGCCCAGCGGCTTAATCTGTGCGAGCTTCACCCAGAATTGTATTTTTCTATGTCCTTGTAGAAAAGTTTTTTAAATGGTCTCTTATTTTCTGCATGGAGACGAGGAAATCGATAAACTGAGGATCAGTTAAAATTGTGGCCGTTTGATAACTAAATCCATCAAGTGCTACTTCACGAGCAGAGTTGCACAGGGAATTTCATTAGCTTAGAAAGCTTTCTCAGTGGTAGCTGCACGACGGTTGCACCTGATATTGAGCTTGCAAGGACTGAGAAATGCTCTTTAGGGTAGTCCTTTTTTGTCTTCTTCTTTCTTTTATTCTTTTGTGCTTGCGTGTGCTCAGTCTCGGTTCCTTGTGAAGAACTTCGCCCTAGTGTACACGCTGCTCGCATTCCCACGATGAAGTCCACCACCCACAGTTTCAGTTCTGAGCATTGCTTTGTGCTCTCAGCTGTCCTCGGTAGGCGTGAGAACTCAGCACCTGGCAAGAATAGGCCCTCCATGATTTCTGAGTAGAATTATGATTTATGTCTTGCTTTATTTTTTTCACTGCTATAAATCACCATAAAGGTAAGAAAACAGAGATTGGTTTGAGAAGCTGCTGTGAAGATGTAGTTTTCTCAGGTGTTCTTCGGTATAATGGTTAAAAAAGAGGGATACTCATTCGCTTAGCCATTCAGGATGTACTATCAACCTGTGTAACCCTCCCATGTTTTCCATGTACATTGTTATTGGGTTCATTGATTAGTCTCGTCATGAAGCCCCTTCTCCAAAGCTGGGGTCTGTTGGTAATGACTCTCCACCAAAGTGCGAGAGGTAGTTTAGGCTGCTCTTCTGGTCTATAGACTGAGGTACATGACCTGTACTCATCTGAGCAAGGGAAGGAAATGGGGCAAAGCCTCTTGCCATAGAAGGTCACTTCTGTCAACACTGTTGTCAATAAAGGGGAAAGAATAATTACTCTGGATTGCTGTCAGCACTCCAGATTCACAGGCTGTGGGGCAGGAACCATATTTAGTTATGAGAATGTTTGAAGACTCAATGCATGGGTTAGGCTGTTCAAACCAGTTTCTTTAATGGTCTACTTTAAAGCAGGTTATCACAAGAGGCTGTAAAATACTTAAAATATAGCATGACTTGAAATATTCAAAGGGAAAAAGTTGCCTTTTTCTTCTCACTCAAGTTATGATGAGTGGTGGCTTGCTGGACTATCCTATATATTAGCTAATCTGTAAGCCAAAACCAGAACACAGCTCTTGCCCAAAAAATGTTGGCGTTTTGTCTTGGGAATCGCTCTTTGCAGGATCAAGAATATGAACGGGGAGTCTCACTGATGTAACCTTTTCCTATTCCTCTTTCCTCTCCATCTTAATCTGCTATTAAATGTAGTCTTCTAATTACTAAAAGGCCTGGGAAGTGTAGACCTGTTACCTAGATTTCAAGATGTTTTGTCTCATTAAAATTTGAGTGGCTTCCATCAGGATGTGGTTGGGAAGGCTTTCTATTGGTCCTACCCTAGTGCTCCCAGCTGCAGAGGTCCAATTCTGCTTCCCTGGACTCAGTAAATGCCTGTGAAAAATCAATGAATTTTAAGAATTCCCTCAACTTGCATGGACTTTCATGTTGAGGAACGTTTTCGATAACTTACAGGCCAGAGTGATTTAAGGGAATCTTTTTATTGACTTAAAAGGAGGATCAGTGCTACTCAGTGTTGTAAAAATAGAACTGCTCAATCTTTAGAGCTGTCAGTCAATCCCTTGTAACCAGTACTGTATTCATTTTATAAAATCAAAGAAGTAGAGGAATTAAGTTGCTTTGAAAAAAAATCCCAATGTCCTTTCCTAGGCTATGGGCTGCGTCTGCTTTAGTTCCTTACATCCATCTTTTAAATAGGGATTTATTTCACTGATACATTGTATTCCTGGTCTTGGGTGTGCTGCCTAGGAGGCGGCATGCCACAGGGATTCTGCTGCTCGGATTGTTTATTCGAGGGGGTGTATTGTGCCCAGATAACTTGCTCATTTCAGAATCCAGTTTCTGCACAGAAAATGACATGCAAATGAATGGAAAGTGGTTTAAAGAAATGTGCATACATTGTGCAGTGACCCACAACCCCAGTGATCATGTGTACTTAATGATATGCTGGTTCAGTAGTTTGCAAGTCAGTGAAGGGAATGAGAGAAACACCCATGTTCAAAAGAGGTACAGTGGTATTTGGAGATGATACAGTGCTAGGGGATCTCTCCTTACCTTTTTAAACGTGACCTTGTCCTACGACTCCGGGAAGTAACTGTCAAAATACGTCAAATTTACGGAGTGGTTCTCATCTGTAATACTCAACAAGCTCTGCCAAATGGAGAGGATTTTTTCCATTTTACAGAAGGTGAGACTAACCAGCTGTGGAGCAGTTACCTGACACAGAGACCTAATTCTGATGCTGGGACCAGCACGCCACGCTTTGGGCCCTGCTGCCACTGAGTTCAGGATGCAGCAGTGGTGGAGCTGTAGCTTGCACATTACACAAATACATCTCTGATGGAGGTTCATGTTCCCTTTTCTCTTTGCTTCTGTAAAGTAACTGTGTGAGCTTACATCGATTAAGTAAGCTGTTTAATACGTTTTAATATGTGACTCAAACAGTGCTGTAACTAAAATATTCAGTAAAGATGTGGGTGAGCAGAGGTACTTGGCACTGGTTGGCACCTTGTGCTCCACTTTGCAGCCTGTGTGAAGTGAGGGTGACATACTCCTGCCCTTGTATGGGAAGGGAGAATTTGCACCCCGGAGCAGTTGAGTCTCGCATACTGGGTACGAGTAGTCACAGGTTTTGGCAAGCTATGGGGAACCAGATCCATGCAGGGATATCTTGTATAATCAAAGCTATCAGCTCCTGGAGAAAACAGACTGCAGAAACATCTCATTTGTTGGTTGCAGTAGGGACTGTGTTGTAAAATGAGAACTAGTTTTGTCTGTCTTTTCAATGGGCAAAGACAGCTGTCTTACATGCACACTTTGTTCTTTTAGCATTCTTGTATGTGTTTTGCTCCCAGATGACTTACTAGTTTACAATAGGCCAAATAAGGACACAGAGTGCTGTGAACTAAACTGAACATTTAGACACATGGGCTTCATCCCATTATTGTGAGTTAGTACAGGTCATTTGCTGCAATTGTACATCTATAAATTATATATTTTGCTCTGATGGCTTGTTGGTGCAGGTTCAAGAGGTGGATTCTTCCTCAGGGACTGATGGATCCAAGAGTTGAATGCAGAAGACTAGACAAGCAGCTCTCTCCACATGACTTCCCTGCCAACAAATAGTTGAACAGAATACTTTCATCCCCTTTGCATCTGAATTAAAGCATCCAAGCACGTCCCTTCTTCAGCTGTGTTAGAGCAGTCTGGAAAGCCTGGGCTGGTGGGTCCAGCTTGTTTGTGAAAGCTGTCACTGTTGCTTCACCAACCATCTTCTCAAGCAGAGTGCACCCCAGAGAGCTGGGGTAGAGGTGGCTTTCCATCATGCCATGGTCACTGAACAGCAAAGCTGAGCAGTTTGGCAGCCTTGAAGGGAAACAGGCTGCAGCATCAGGCACAGTATCTGTGGGTACTGCTAGAAATTTTATGCAAGTGAGGCCACTGAAAGGGTGTTATTACTTGGGAAAATCGTGTTTGAATTGAGGCAGCTTTGGGTCAGGTGATGCTAGGCAGTGTATGGCATTGTCTCGGTCCCCTCATATGTTGCTTCTGTAGATGAGTTTCCAGCTTAGAATGCAGAGCTCATTCTCAAACAGGTTTTTCACCCTAGGAAGCAAAAAATGTGGTTTTTTAATTCTTTTTTTTTCCCCCTGCCTGATATATATTTTGTGCTCTTCCAGGGAAAGGATGTTTTTCTTTAAGGATATATAAAGGCTTCTTCCAAAGTGAAGGAAATGGCTTGCACCTAGAGAAAAAGCAGTAACTTAAACCATGTTTTCTCCTTGTGGTATTTCTCATTTTGAATAATAAGTAGAGATTTGGAACTTAAAATATACGGATATAGATATTTTTGCAGCAGTATAAGTAAAATATAAAGCAACTTTAGTTGAAGGACATAGAAGGACTTTGTTCATTTAGAGATTCATTTAAAACATTTGAGAAGTCTGTCATCTGCAAGCTCTTATATTCCCCGACTTAAATCCTGAAGTCCTTTCTGGTTTCATGCAGGGTGAAAATGATAATTGAAGCTCAGGATAAAAACCACCTTTTTAGCTCACAGTCCTTGCCTCCTTTTGTGGAGTGGTGCATCTCAGAACAGCTGTACTATCTGCCCAACCTGTGGAATTTGTCCCCTCTGTTGCTACTGTCCAAATGCCAGCTGCATTACCCAGGTCATAGCTGCTCCCTGCAGGATGATTCCATCTGGATCCCAGCTCTTCTCTGTAAGTGTGTCCATGCGCATCTGGGTGTGTGCCCAGCCAAGGGGGTCCATCACATTCTTCTGCCTGCTCCTCTGCAGAATTTGGTGCTGTGTCCTGTATCTTAAGAAGTGGCTGATGGGAATGGAAAAGGAAATGGCTGGAAATCTGACATCACCTAGACAGCAAGAGCTCATAGAAGTGCTAGCTGAGATAGGGGCATGGATGCCAAGTCTCCAGCCAGACATGAGCCTGCATAACACCAAGAGGAAGGGCACAGCCTCGAGGGCATGCATCCTCCTTCGCTGGAGCAGTCTGTCGCAGGTCTGCTGGCAGTGCTGTAAGCTCCTTCTGCACCCGTGCTAACGATTGCCAAAATAATCAGGAGGGAGGAAGAGGCTCCTTCCAGCTCATGACAGCTCGGCAGATGGGTTTCATTTTATCCAGTTGATCCCTGGGGGTGGTATCGCACACATTCGTGACTTGCAGATGTGGTGGCTGTCATGATGTGTGGCTGTGCTCGGTTACTCAGGGTCAGATAGCAGCCCTGAGCTCTCGGTCTCTAAAATCTGGGGAAGAGCTGCAGGTTCCTGGCTTTCTCCAGACCATGGAAAACTCAGCTGTCAGCCTGCTTCCCAACACAGCTTATGGGCGTGCATGTCAGTCGGTAAGCCGCTTCGTACTAGTTCTGGACTGAGTATGGTTGATGCCAAGAAAATCCATGGAAGTCATCCAAGCTCTGAGAGGGATGGATGTCTTCTGTCCCCACGGCCTCAGGGGTAGCTGTGCTTGTGAGAGTCGTGGAAATCGTTAGCCAGCAGAGGCTCACCATTAGAGCAATACAAATGATTGATTCCTCTGTCACCAGCCAAATGGGAGAGTCAGGGCAAAAAGTGGTCTGTGAGTGATTATTTTCCTTCCCCATAAGAGATCCGTATAAATCAGTTTATCGTTGACTGATGAAACTGTTGGGTTGGGTTTTTTTTGGGGGGGTGGGGAAGGGTGCAGTTACATTTGGAAGATTTTTATATATGTATTTTTCTTTAACTTTCAGGTATTCTTCTAAATGAAATGTTCCTTTGAAATATAAACCCAAAAGCTTGAGTTCCAAAAAAATATTAAAGGGGAGACAAGGTTTTCTTCCTTCCTTCCTTGCTTTGCTGAATTCACCACAAATTTAGAATAATTCCAGTAGACCAGATACTACATATATTAATAGATAAGTTATCTATTAAGCAAAACAACCATCAGCTTCACTTGAGCAGTGAGGAGAGCAGAGCTGCCATGGGAGAGGACAAGGCTGTTTGAAAGACAAACATAATCAGGAGTCTCACTGGGGTGGGGAGCAAGTGCAAAGATACTTGGGCTTGTCTGCTTTCCTTCCTTCCCCTCCCCAAACAAGAGTACCATGGACCACAGTGGCTGGGTAGGCATTTTTTTTCATTCCTCTGACATTTGTTTCATTTGATCTATCCTTCTCAACTGTCATGTGCACATTATTTCTGGGATTTTTCTACTTCTGCACAGTTGAAACCAAGCTGTGATTTGATATTATTAAAATCAAAGGAAGAATTTTATCAAGCAAAACATGTAAGAGATTGACATCCCTTTCATATTTGTAAGCTCCATGGCTTGGCAGAAGGCGACCAATAGCCCAGACAAGAACAGGTCAGAGAAAGTTAGCTCCACAGAATTAATTTTTAAATAAGGAACTAACCATTGAATACTGGTGTGTTTCGTGTGCTGTCATAGTGTCATTGCCACGGCTGCATTATTGTTGTGTCTTAATCTTGGAAATGTCTTGAAAAGCGAACTGTACTGAAGTCATCTACTCTGTGCCTGGGCTGTACAGGCTGTAGTCTATCAGGGAACAGTACCTTTGTACTCTGTTCTCCTGTTTAATACGTGGTTCATCTCTATTCCCCAGCTAACACAAGATTATTCATGTTAATGCATTATCCTTTCTGAGCATGGAGTAAGCTACTACATCTATTGTTTTATCTTCACCCTGTTCTGACATGCGGCAGAATCCTGAAATAACTCAGCCTTTCCAGAGGCTGGTTTTACTTTGCATCTCTATTAAAAGCTGTAGGAGAACCATGGACACACTCATGGGTGCCTCTCATCCATCTTGCAGGAACAGGGGGTTTGTGCTTTGAGGGAGTCAGTGCAGAGACTGAGTTTGTGCAGCACGGTCACAGGGCTGTAGGGCTACAGCTTCTGAACAGTACCTCTGAAAATAGCAGCTACAACACATTTCTAAAATGGTATAGCAGAAGGCATCTTTCTTGAGAGCTGTGGAACACGACTATGGGATTCACTGCTCAGGCAGACCACTCACTTCGGCTTTTCCAGCCCCCATGCTGCAGCTTAGACAAATAACTGTGCTTGTTCCAAGCACTGAAATGAGGCTTTCTGACACCCTGATGGAGCTTATACGGCTGCTGAGAAAATTCACCTGAATGCAAGCTGGCACCTGTGAAACCCCTCTGCTGTCCTGTGTTCATTCCAGAATGCCCTGGCTAAAGGGGACAGAGGGACAAAGCCATGAACCTGGAGGCAGGGTGGTGGCCTGAGTCCTGAGCCCTTCTTGTCTTCTGGGAGGAGCTGCTGGCTGGTTGCTGGTGTGGTGGGGTTCCATGCAGCACCTTGGGGCATTTCTGCTCTCTGCACTTTCCCTGTGGAGCGGGCTGCACTGGGAGATGAAGGTTAATGCTAGAAGCAGCAGCATCATGGTCTGTGTAGCTCTGTTCCTGCATCTGTTTTGTGGCTTTGGGTTTGTCGTGAGGAGGTGACTGTTCTGCTGTGCTGGGGTACCCCCTGAGGAGAGGCTGCTTGGGGTTCTGCTGCTCTAGGCAGAGCTCTACGTTTGGAAGACTGTTGAGCTCTTGTGCTCAGTAGCAAGGGGGAAGGTAGCAGTAGCAGCTCTTCTCTCTTCTTGGCAACATGTGCACCTGTAGTACCTGAAGTTTTGTGTGGGAGGTGGAATTTTATGCAATTCAGTCTGACTTGCATCAGTGCCCCCTCCTTCAGTGTTACTGAGCACAAAAACAAACTCGATTTCTGATGGTGCTTGGCTGGCACTGCTGTGTTCCTGAAGAGAAACCCTCAGCTGTGGACCTCTGGCACTTCACTGGCCAGAAGATGGGCAGCTGTGGTGAAAGGAGAGGAGCAGTTACGCTGTCACCTGCCCGTGCTCCCTATTTTTCTTCCTGGGACCTTTTCAGCATAGTAGTTCTTGTTTGGAGTGCGTGACTTCATTGATAGATGTCAGAAAATGGCTGGTTGCCTTTCATGGTGGGGGCTGTGAGGATGAAGATCCAGGGCTAGATGCAGTCACTATAGTGATGGAGGGCACAGAGCTTCTCCCACGTCCCACAGCAGCATCAATGGAGTGCTGTGTGCACTCCTGCCTCACCTTCCGTCCAGCAGCCTGCTCCATTAAGGCCATGTATTAACATCCGGTGGACAGCTTCATGCTGTGAACTGGCAAAATAACCACAGAGATGAAGTGTAATTCTGTTACTTGTATCTCTTTTCCAGCTGAAACCTGATTGCAGCTATGATAAAGGTAAAATCCCCCTGAAATGTTCCTTTCTTGAGGTACTTAAGCATTTTGGATTGAAATGAAGGAAGAAAAGAGATAGGTCTTGGGGTTAATAGAACATGCTCACTTAATTGATACTTATCTAGAATAGCATAGTTGGCTGTCCCCTCCCCTTGCTGGCTGCACAGATAGTTTCTTTGCTTAGCAGTTGCCACCCATGTTGCCTGAGCTGCCAAACAAATACATTTCATTCATCCCCCAAAGCAAAACTGTTTGCAAAAGGTCAAGTGGTTGGGTCTGCTGCAAATGAAGCCAGTCCGCATTTTCCAGAACATTGAGAAGCAGTAGAAATTAGCAAAAAGACAGCTGGTTTTGGCTCCAGTGCCCAGCTTAGGGTTGGGTTGCTGAAGGGTTCACTGTGGACTTGGGAGCTACTGGGCTGCAGGAGATGCAGGGATCAGATGCTGGCAGGTGAGGGGCTTGGACCATCCACCTGCCCCGCAGTTGGTGCTTTCCCTGGCACAGCTCCTGTAACCAGAGCCGGGGTGAGTCACTGGCTTTCTCTGGTATCGATCTGCAGCCATCCCTGCGGGTCATTCTCTAGTGATCAGCATCACAGTCTCGTGGGGATTGTCTGTGACAGTGGCTAAAAAAGGCTGGCAGAACGTGTGGTGTAACCAGTAGTTGTCTGCTGGCTCTTACAGGGTGCTGTTGTGCTCGTCAGTATGGGCTCTGCCTGCTGGCAGGCACACAGCATCAGTGTTGAAACATTTCTAAACATTTCTTCTGGCTTTCTTTTAATTCCATGCCACTCCTACCTTCATTGCTTCCATAAATATTTCTTCTTCTGTTTTTCTTTCTCTTTCTTCAATAACATAGCTCTACTTTCCATTAAATGAATTTTAAGATTTTAAAGCTACAGCCCAATAGCAGCTCTTGAATGATGAGCAAGCACTAGGTGAAGTTTGAGAGCTCCTCTCTGAGCCCTTCTGGGCAGCTGGAGGAGCAGGAGCTCTGTTCAGAAACCTGTTGGAGAGGCAGATTTTCTGTTTTCACTCCATCTTCACTGTGTCATCCTCAGCACACGCATCCCTGGAGAGGGAGCTCACTGATTTCAGCTCTCTTCCGAGACATCAGTTGGGTGGCAGGTGAACCTGCCTGTCTCACTGGAGCACTGAGGACTACCTGATACAAGAAATGAGGTGTTCGTGCTGAAAAACCATCATCATTATTTAAAAGAGAGCTTTAGATGGAACGAAGTAGATGATGTCTTTCTCACACCTGGAGTGTTTTCATTAGTTTGAAGGAAACCTTTGGCTCTAATGGAAAATTAAAATCATTATGTAGATTAAAAAAGGTGTATTTTCACAAAGCAAAAGGAAAGAATTTCGAGTGACATGGTGGAGTTGTGGCCATTTTTAGCATGATCTTGCTCTTTGAAGTATAATGTTTCAGACCACAATGGCACAAGCAGCACATTTTCATTATGCATTTGGGTGTTGTATAATATTTGCTGAAATTTAGCAACATCATGATTTTAAGTCAAAAACGCTTCCAAACTGCTACAGGAATGCTTAAGCTGCATTAGTGCAGTGAGCAAAAAAAATTCTTGTAATACAACCCGACTGATTTAAGCTTTAATTTTTCCACATACAGGCTTATTACCTGTTAAATAAAGGAGTTTCATATGCTCATCCCCTTGGAAAATACAGCTAGATTGCATGAGGAGTACTGTAGCAAAAGAGGATGTTATCACTTGAGACTATATAAAGCTTGCAGAATGACACTGGGACCCAATTTTTTCTCTGAGTTGACATCCAGTGATTATCCAGGGCACTTCTGTGAGCTGGTGTTGGTAGGACCAGGTACCCTCCCCAAGAGTGATAGCATCTGAAGTGATTAATTTCTGCTCAGTGCTTGTTGGGAGCATGTTCTGTCCATTTTCTATTTTAATGAATTTGCTTTTCTAGGCATTCAGAGCAGGGTGGAAGATTGATGTGGTTGTTTCCGTAGTATGTTTTGTTTGTGTGAGGGACTTCTTGGTGTTTCTGCAGTATTTCAGGCCTGCTGGATTGATGGGAGAAGTGAAGAGATTTGGCATCTGAAAATAGCATAAAATCCCAGCACTGTGGCAGGCCTGAACAGCAGGGGTGGTGTCTGCTCTGCTCATGTGAGCACTGTTAGTAATGGGGTGCCTTGCATGGGGCACTTCAAGGTGAGGCGAGATGGGAACTCGATCGTGGAGCCCTTCAAAAACTCGGAGTACAGAATGTGATAATGCCACCAAGTCATGGTCACCCAGCAGCAGGGCTGAAAGGGACCCCCACTCTTGATCAGTCCAACCTCAGTCCTATGCTTATTCCAGATGTGCATTCCTTAGAAGGATGCTCTTAAACTTGTTTTGTACATCCTCCCAGGGACCAAATTCTGGGTAGAAGGTCCAAATATCCAAACCACATCTTTGCAGGAAACGAGGAAGAAATCTGATTAACAGGGAAGACGTTTTATCTTGCGTGTTGGAGTTAAGAGAACAAAACAAAGTCTTTCTAAATGTACACACGGCAGAGCACTGCCACAACATACCCCAGGATTTCTGAGCCATCAAACAAGTCCTTAGGATGGGTCTGACATGTAGCTCTGTAGGAAACCCTCTCTCTGGGAAACTGCAGGCCAACAGGTGCTGCAAGTATGGCAAGAGGGCAGAGCTTCTTTTCAGTTTCTCCTCCTGTCAGCTCCAGGCAGCAAAGCCCAGCAAGCAGCTTCTCCAGACATCCTCCAAGCCTGCCTTTCCACCTCCCTTGGGATAATGTATATGGGAATATACCCCTTCTTCTCTGGTGTGAGCTTTGGGCTCAGTCATCCTGAAAGCTCTGCAGTGTGGGTGTTCCCATTTGTTAAATCCCCACGCAGCTCTTGAGCTCCAATTGCTGGCATGGGGAAAGTCAGGATTTTACTCCCAGTGTTTCCCCCTTGTGGGTGTCGGCTCAGGAGCTGGCATAGCCCAGGGGGCCAGCGAGAACCACGCTTGGTTGGTTCATGAGACACGTCTGCACCGAGATAAAATGTGCTCAGTGACTGTGGGCTCACACAATAGTTATGCTATCCTCTGTTTCACTCTTGGTGAATATGCTGTAATTTTGGCTAATTACACAATATGTCAGGAATAATTGCAGGGTGTTCCTCAAAATAAATAATACATGTTGTATGCTTTGCTATCCATACTTACGAGCAAGCTTTAACCTTCAGTAGCCAAGGCATTGACTGTGCTAGAAAATGACAGCTTAGGAGCTGTAGCTACAACTTCTTTTGCATTAAATTTCTCTTTTTTTTAATTCCTTTACCTGAAAAAGCTCATCCTGCATAAATTCTGAAACAGCTGTACATCTCTTCTGTATGCTTTTTGTTCCTGCCTGGCTTTGGTTTTATTATCAGAGCTCAAGTCAATACAGGTGTGGAAAATTGCTCTTGAAAGGGAAATGTTTTGAAATTTTGTCTGCTGCTAAAACACACTGGATCAACAAAGCAACATAAACCGCATCCTGGGGGAGGCAAAGACAAACCTGGGAGTGAACTGTATGCAGAATTGATTTTTTTAGTTCTCTAGTCAAATAAAAGAAGTTTCTGGGGAGAAGAGGATTCAGACTCAATGCAGTGTTTCATTGTACCTAAAATGAAACTTTGGATTTAATCTCTGGCTCTTTTAATATTTTTTTCATTACATTTCCAAAGAAGTTGTCATGTCAAAAGAAAAAATGAAAACTTGCACTCTTTTCAGATCTCTCCTTTTTTCTGCTAGTGAGATGGAGTTTGTGTGTAGTTTTATCTACTCTTACTCTGAACTTTTCAGCAAAATATCTAGTTAGACAGTTTTACCCAGAAGTAGTCACCAGTTCTGTGCCAAAATACCTGATGGCGGCTGGGCCATCAGTTCTCATCCACTTTCTGTCCCACTGTTACACCTGCAGTGGTGTTTGGGTTCCTCTTTGGCCCTGCAGTGCTGTGATGGCTGTTTTGTCCTTGGTGTTTGTGCAGAGCAGGTAGGTCACGTGTCATGTACATTAGTTTGGTGTTTGCCTTCTAGGAAAGCTCACCCACAAGTTTGTACCTCGTTATCCTTGAGCCATTGACCTTAGGTGGCTGTCACATGGGATCCAGATCTGGGAGGATGGGTGAGCTGGAGGTTGACTTCTCTACCTTCTAACATCCATAGACTGTGCTAAGACCATCCACAGACATGGAGTAGTAATTCCATGTGGCACTCCGAGTTTTCAGTGCTTTATATGACTAATTTCTCTGCCCGTTACCTCAGACTTGTATTAACATCCCTGTAAAGCTGATTCCCTGGATATGGGAGGGCCTGCATAAATGCCACGGACATGCAATCACATCATTTCCACCTACTCTACAAGTGAGAAATAAGATTTTGCTGGAGGGACTCATCTTTGTAAGAGCAAAGCAGGTATCGTGGAGGGGTGCAGGCAGGCAGCTGTGCTCCATGCTGGAGAGCTAATTACTATTCCTCCTGGCAGGCGCCAGCACAGGAAAGGAAATCACTTCTCTGGATGCTCCTTTTGCCTACAAGGTGCCATTCTGCTCTAGTGACTCACTGACAGTGACAGGAGGTGATTGCTTTGATGGGTGCTGTCATCGGCTTGAGCCCATCATCCCTCTGAGTTAGGGAAATGCCATTTCTGGAAGTACGTCCTTCAAACAGAGAGGCCATCCCTGCCAGCACAGCCTGTTATTTCATGTAATGCATCCTGGAAACACCAGTTGTTTCTCTGGAGTTATTAGCCTGGGTGGAGATTTGCACTTGAGATGAGTAAATACATGGGTGTGCCATGCAGCCCTGTTGTCCCAGAGCCATTTTCTTCTCCAAATGAATGCTTTGTAGTTGGAGGGTGACACTAGCCCTGTAATCATGTTAAACTGAAGCTGGGTACAGCCTTCATTCTGCATCACTGGGAAAGGAGCTGGGATCAACTGTTTGGTGTCCCCAATCCATAGACCTTGTGAGCAAATCTTGGTGTCAGTAAGTCTGTTTACATCTCTCCATCCTATGTGCAGGCTGGGTGACGTGCCAGTGTGTTAAGCCAGATGGCTGTATCTAAACTAAAGGGGTTCATGGCAGCTTTGCAAGGTGGGGTTGGAAGCCTGGCTTTGCTAAAGAGCTCTCTAATGGTTGGGCAGCTGTTGTTACCCACTGTGATTTGCCCTCTGTGCAGGCAGCCTGAGGAGACATCCAAATAAACACAAATGCTCCCCTGTGTTACTCACCTCCCTTGGCTCTGCAGTTCTTTGGCCCTCTCCCTGCCTGTTACTCAGGATGCTGCAGGCAGCATTGCCCAGGCCATCCTGGCCACCTGGTGTAGGCTTCCTCAAGGAATACATGTCCTTTAGCTCCAAATAATTTTGCTGAGTTTAACAACAGAAACTGGAAAATACTGTGACACTGGGAAATAACTGTCTTGCCTCTGCCTGTGCACTTCTTTGCACTGAGTGACTCCTGTGGGAGCTGAAAACGCTCAGCGCTTTGCAGCAGGATTTCCCACCTCCGCACCTGAATGACACAGTTGGAGTGTCCTCCAGGATCCCTGCGCGTGGCTCATGATGCTTCGACCTGCTCCGTGCGTGACTCACTGCAGGTGCAGCCACAGCCAGCCATGTGCAACATCTGCTGGAGACTTACAGCCATGGTCACTGCATGGCAGAGTTGGTCAGGGTGTTTGGCCAGGGGAGACACACTCTGGGTCTTCAAGGGCAGCAGCTCCTGTCACAGCTGCAAGTGGTGTTATTCCTGAGCTTCCCAGTTTGGGTGAATTCAGTGAATCATTGTAGGGAGTTCAGCTATTAAACTTACGTTGACAGTGATGCATTTAATTTCAGACAGCCAAATTACTTAGCTCCAAATATCTTAACTCCAAACACCCTGGAGAACTTGGAAGCTCCTGGCTGGGAAAGTAACCCCAACATTTATCTCCTTCAGCTTTTCATCCCTGAGTTCTGTGCTGATGCTTGTCACCATAGTAATCTGCATGGAGCTTGCTGATTTTTGTGCTGATTTATTACAAGCCTTCATTAATACTGTACTTCTGAAGGAGGGATTTCGGTGCCCTTCTCTGTCTACAAAATTTGTGTTTACAAAATTTGGCTTATCGAGTATTCTGGAAGCCATCCTTTTTAGGGGAGGGGAACTGCGGTTTCTGCAGTGGCACTTAAAATGCGGAGTTAATCTAAGTAAATTAGGAGCAGTTTATGCTCTGACTTGCATGCTGGGCTTGGTGTGCTGAGGATTTGAGTGCTGGATAGGTGAGTCATAAATCAACCTCCCATTAGGACAGCTGCAGCCTGAATGGGGGAGAATAAGAATAATGGAATGTGTAAATTCCAGGCTAAAATGTTTAATTGCAATAAACAAATGTTTGAAGAACATTTAGATGAAATATGCTCCTGAGATGTATTACAGTCCCTGTGTTTGCACTCACATCCTCAGCAAAACTGTTGCACAGGCACAGAAGGGAGTCAGCAGCATGCCAAGGTGGTTCAGATGAGAGCTGGAGATGCTTTCTCCATCGCCAGACTGATGTCCTTAGGAGGTGCCAGAGGGGGTGTTCTGGGAGCCTGCTGCTGGTATCTGACAGCCTTGCTGTGCTAAGACCAGGCAGAGGCACTAAGCTGCAGTGAAAGAGAGCAAACAAATGGGCAAGTCTCCTGTGGAAATTCTGCGGTAGGTACCTTCCTTGTATCTTGCAGGTTGCTGGATAGAAAATAGCTGCTTCCCATCTGAGCTTGCAGAGGCCTCTGTTGTTTGACAGCTCATTGTGCAGAGAGCAGTAACCCCAAGAGCTTCAGAGTTTATGCCATAACCCATGCCGAGTACCACTGGCACCCAGCACAGTAACTTCTGGAGTAGATTTAGAAGCAGTTCTGCACCAGTAACCTCAAGTGGAGGCTTGCCTGCCAACTAGGAGCATTGCTGTGCATTGCAAGAATCCTTGGAGCCAGTGGCTCAAATCCCTCAGAGGTCACTAAGCCCTTCATCTTTTCTAAGAGTTTGTTGAAAAGTGGCCCCTCTGAGTTCTGTGCCATTTACTTGGAGAATTCAGATTAGGGTGACTTCTGTGAGTATGGTTGTGTTGAGTCCTTTTATAATTCCCAGCCCAAGGCAAAGTGGGCACTGGCTTGCTGCAGCCTCAGGCCATTGTGTTGCCGTAATAAGGGTCATTTTGTGAGTTGCAAGAAATGAGACCATAGTAGGCTGCCTTCCATAGTGGAGCTGCACCTGGAGGTGGGTGTTGTACCCTATTCTTCGGTCTTCCAGAGCTCAGGGTTTGGAGCAAATTGAGCTACCCTACAGTGATTATAAGAGAGTAGGGTTCCCCTCCCAGGGGTTTAGTGCTGCTGCTTTGCTGATGGAAATAAGCAAGAGTTGGTGCCCTCAGTGGGGCTTTGCTAAATGCTGCATTGATGTATAACCTCACAGCTCCTCTCTGCATTAAGGGTGTGAACTTAAATTAAATGGAGAACTTGTGTGTTCTCTATTTTTCAGCTAAGGGGTAAGTTCCTTATTCACCTTAAATAGGAGATCTAAATGAAAATATCATTAAAGAGTGATATTTCTGTCAGTGCTCTTGCTCTTTTCCCCCATAGCACACAGCAGATATCTTCAGCAATGCCTGCAGCTTGAGGGTGAGGGACACGACTCTGCAGACTAGGTGATTTAGCCATGATCCTCTGGCCTTCAGTGAGCGTGTCCCTGGGGATCAAAGTACATGTGAGTACCCTGCAATTATCATGTCCTTGGCAAGCCCCAGGAGGATGAAGATCACTGTGTAGCTGCATAATAAGGCAGGAAGCACAGCAGCTCATGGTGAACTGAGATGACTTTAAGGCTCAGCAGCAGGACAGCAGAAGTGAATAATGGCAGCATCACATTACCATTTAAGAAGAGACAGGAAGATTAGCAGTCAGATCATGATTTAGTTAGCATCAGCTGTGCCAAAGGGCTCACAAAGTTAAAAGCAGGGCAGGGAGAAGTGGTGAGTTTGGCCTGTGGAAAGGGTAACCAGGCAAGATGCCCTTCAGGGGATGTTCAGTGAGTCGTCAGTGGATGACTGCTCTAAGAAGGGTCGTTACATGTCAACTGTGTCTTCACCTCAGGGCAAGTGCCCGGTCTGACAGATCTTGCAGTCTAGGAGAGTTACAGCTTAGCTCTTGCTCCGTGTTATTGTTCTGTTGTGTTCTGATGTCCCCATTGTGGTGCTTCCTGAGCATGCTCTTCCCTTGCATCTTCTGGAATTGCCACATTTGAAGGAACTGAGCTTACTGCACCTGCATAAAGAGAGTCCACTGAGTTTTCTCCAGTACTCCCCAGCCCTCAACAGCTGTATATGAGCAACTAGAACAGGATCTTTAAAGAAAGCATCCTGAAGTGTAGCAGTATTGCTTATACAGTAGGGATAAAAATATCCCTTTGCATCTTGCATGGGAAACCTGGTAGCATGGGGTCTGCACTGGGAGTACAAGCGGCACGGAAATCTCTTCTGTTCAGTCAGTAGTTTGGGATTAAGGCAGCAACAACATCTTTCTTAAATCCATTCTGAAGTGCTTGACTTTGTGTTTAGGGAGACACTACGTTGGTGCTGAAGTCTTGTCCATGTTAGTTCAGTTCCATCTCTGCAGGGAAAGCTGCTTCTGTAACAGAACAGAAGCGCACACGGAGGAGCCTGAGTGGGAGGAATAGGTTTATACCAAGTGTGTTATGCAGTATTGCACCTTTAAAAGCAGGAGGATTTGAGTCCCATTTGCTGTACAAGGCTGAGGTTAGAGAGTAGGTTTAAGTTTGGTTTGTGGTGAATTCTGTGAATTATAGAAAGAAAATGCTCATAGCAGAGTTTTTGCTTATCTGTGCTGCCTTTTTTTCCTTTTTTTTTACGGTTTGCTTCTTTCTCTTATTGATTATACCCTGAAGCAGTATCATTAAAGGAGGTACAGACAAATAAAAGTATCAAGGTTTGGGGGTTTTATTGTATTTTTTCACCCTGGTACTCCAATAAGCACTGTCAATATTGTCTTCTGGGAAGGGTGGTTCTCTTTTTATTGCAAAACTGAAAAGTTCTCAGTCTATTTCATTGTCTTTCTGTTCTGACTTACCAGGGTGTCTCAGCATCCTCAATTGACAAGGAGACTTACTAGTTTTGAGGGTTTTTTCCCTATAAATTGAGGTTTTCAGCACAAGTGTTGCAGCATAAGGGTTAGCAGTGCTGGAAGACTGATGAAATTGCTCTGTAGATGGAAAGAAGTGATGTTAAAATATATGATATGACAAAAGTAGGTCTCTTAAAAGTCATGTGCAACATTTTTCCTCTGGGCTAGCAGGAAAATTCCTGTCCTGTGATTATACAATTTTCTGTTTAGGTAATAGTTCCACAGTGAGAGGGAAAGAGGGGTAAATCCTTGTTTCTTGTTAAAAATTGCTTTTGCCTAAAATTTTGTCTGTAGGCCTCCAGCCACACTGCTTACTGTATGAATGGCAAATCCCAGTACCTCACTTTATGCCCAGACATAAGAGTTTCTCTGGTGGGAAGCAGCTACTCCAGCAGCTGTTATCTGTGCACCTGTTTGTGTTTGAGCTGGTTCCTTTGCAGACACTGGAGAGGTGCAGGTGGTTTCGAGACCCTATGGACCTGGCTTGGCCAGTCTGTTGGGATTTGAGGATGCAAAGAGAGACCAGTTCAGGTGGAGAGATGGCTGTACTGTGTGATTCTCCCATTGCCCAGGCAACTCCCCAACCCTCCTTGCATTAGAGGAGAGAACTCCGTACTGGCTGTGCAGCTTTCTGCACTGCTTCTGTGTTTAGTTCAGGTAGGTAAAGGAGCCCAAAGGTGCAGCTGCTCACCAGCGCTTCTCTCCTGTTGAAAGAGACCCAAGGAAATGCAGAAACCAGGGAAGGAGAGACTGTGTGTCTCCAAAGTGCTCACTGATCCTTCATGTCTTGCTGCTGCTACAGGGCATCTTAAATGTGTCTGGGCAGGGATGTTCCTGCAGAAGAGGATCTGTGCATTGAGGAGAGACAGGAGCTCTGCTGCTTTCAGACTGTGTTAGCACCAGAAGGAATGTGGTTTTTTATGTAGCTGAGAACTCTCTGCTTCACTCCCGTTGAGTTTTACTTTGAGTTTGGGTTTGAGCCTCAAAGTTCAGCAAAACCAGGTCATGTAAGATGAGGTTTCCCCTCCAACTTGTCCCTAGGAAGGCAGTGACTCAGAAAAGGCTGGCATTATGAAGAGGGCAGCTGTTAAAGATGGCCAGGTGTCTGTCAGGTCAGTAACAGAAAGAGACCCTGGGGCTTTACCCTGTATTTGCTATGGTAATACAACCTTCTGTTTGCATCTATTGAAAAGAATGCAAGGAAACATCAGGGGATCTTGGGTGCTATACTGATAAATTCTAAAAATGTCACAAGTTCTTAATAATAAGCAGATTAGGTCAGTGTTTTACTTGGAAGACTGTTTAGTAAAAGTGGGAGAGATTTTCCTGTTCCAAAATGATTTGCGTGGTTAAAATAAAGTTTTCATCCCAAAGAAGGAGGAAAAGGTGCTATTCTAATTCTATCCTGTAGCTAAGTCATCTTTTGAAGAAAAGAGATAAGGTCAGGGTTTTTTTCTCTCCCCGCTCCTCTTCAGAAAGCTCTAAGACAAGACCTCCCCACTTCTCCAGCACACATAAAGCCTCAGACTGCAGGAGCATCTTCTAAATCTCTCCTTCTGGGAGCTCTTCCATTTCGTGCAAAGTACTTAAACATTAAAATTTAACCAGCGAGTAAAATTGAGGCTAAGATTCATTCAGGGACTCAAATGTAGGTGTCTCATATCAAAGAGTGCCTATTAGTGCCTTTACTATTGTGGTATTAGATAAAAGGGAGGAAGGGGACAGACTTGAGGAGGGTGGTGCAGGCATCTGTGCCTGAGAATACAGCTTTTCATTTCCTCTAGCTTTGATGTGCTTTTCTAATGAAAAGCAAGTTAAATCAAGCTTCTGCATTCAGCAAAACAGGTAATCATTTA
The DNA here is from genome assembly GCA_013397975.1 of Machaerirhynchus nigripectus. Taxonomy (NCBI): domain Eukaryota; kingdom Metazoa; phylum Chordata; class Aves; order Passeriformes; family Dicruridae; genus Machaerirhynchus; species Machaerirhynchus nigripectus. The sequence goes on along the minus strand of VZRQ01003115.1, from coordinate 1,475,461 downwards.
GGTAAGAAGAAGGAGCTAAGTGTTTTGCTAAGTGTCATTTTGGCATGTTTGCTTGACCAACACTAGCTGTTAGTAGATGACCAGTACAATTGTAGTTATTTACTGTCCCAGCATTGAGTCTTGCTGGGAGAAAGCCTGACTGCAGCCTACAGCACTCACTGCACTGAAATCACTTCTTTTTTATGGCAGCATAGAAACCAGCTGATCTGATTTATTCAGTGGCTTTTGTAGCTGTGAGAAAGTACCTGACTCTCCCCCAGCTGGTGTAGGGATTGCTGAAACTGAAATCCTTTGCACCTGCAGCCTGTCTGCATCTGAGATGCCTGCTGCTGCTGCGGGGGGGTTGTGAGTGCAGGAGAGCAGGGTGAGGGTTCCCCAAAGGGGAGCCGTGCAGTGATGCAGCGAGAGCGGGGCTCCGGATGGGAACGCTTAACACACAACGTGACCGTGGTTATGTAACGACCATGGCTTATTAAACAGCCTCACTTGAGGCATGAAAGGCAGGAGCCTGACGAGATTTTGGTATGCTACGCTGGATTCTTTCCTGTCCATTGAGCCAGCAATAATTAGGTCTTACTTACGTACTTTTGGTGGGTGGTCACATAAAACCACAACCTCCTGTCACACAAGGAGGATCTCCTCCATCCAGCGAGTGTCTGCTCACATGCAGCCAGCTCGCTTGCATTCCAGCAGCAATGCCTGTGACAAATGTTAAGACTTGCATGATTACAACTGAATTTATTTTTGACCACTTAGTTTGTGTTTGATTGGTTGGGTGACGAGGAGACAGGTGGTAAAGCTGCACATCTCTTGTCACATTAAGTTCAAATTGGTTTTGCCTTTTTCATGTTTTCCTTTTCCCCTTCAGCAGGAAGGTATAAAATGTTGCAGAGGCAATAGGGAGGACCCAGATAGGACATGGCTGGCGCATGACACACAGGGGCTGGGAAAGGTCCCTGTTGGAGATGAAGATTCTAATCTGCCAGTGTGTGTAGCATGTTTTAGAAGAGGGGAAACATGCAGGATTTTAAAACAGAGGTGGTCTGAGGTGCCCATAAATGCTTCAGAGGTCAGTTTTGGAGGTGTCTTGTGTCTGTTCCTTTTCGAATTTTGCTCCCCCAGTCCCACAGAGCTGGATTCATACGCAGCCCTGATCTGGCACTCAGTTGCTCTGGGTTTACACCACTGTAATACCAGTGATTTAAATAGCTTTTCATTGGCATAAAACTGGCGCTGCATGACAGTGACTCAACCATACAAAAAGCAAGGTGGTTGGCTTCACAAGCAGAATAAGAAACAATGGGCACATTCCTCGCAACAGTGCTAGCAAATACTCTTCTGAACAAGTGGCATATTCCAAATATATCAACTGTCTAAATACTTCCATTTGGTAGGTAACTTTCAGAGAACTGATGTTCCATAATCTGTTTCTACTGCACCAAGTATGCATTTCATTTTACCTGCTCATCTGATCTCAGTTTTATTTGCCTGTACGTCTATGTATTATATATGAATGTTTTACAAGCGTGCTTGAAAGAAATCACCGAAAGCAGCCTTACCTGCCAAGCACTTCTACATTTACTCAGGGCTTAATGGGGGACAAGCAGATTTGGTCTTGTGCTACTTGGTATATCTGGTAATAATTATTATTTTTATTTTGCAGAACCCCAGCTGAAAGGAATTGTGACAAGGTTATTCAGCCAGCAGGAATACTTCCTGCAGATGCACCCAGATGGTACAATTGATGGGACCAAGGACGAAAACAGTGACTACAGTAAGAAAAATTAGCCTGTTTTGCAACCCAATTACAATCAAATGCATCACCTAGTGGGTCTCACTTGTGCAGCTTCATTTTTGAAAAGATTGAATTAGGAGGAAGACAGCTGTTTTCTGCACGTTTTTTTCTATCTATCCTTCCCCTTTAAATCTTGCCAGTATAATTTCATATGTTTCCTCTCCGATCTTCTTCCCTCCTGCCCCGATTCTGTAACTGCCATCTGGGTGGGGTGGAGAATAAAACCCATGATTTGAATTGCTGCCAGAAGAGAAAGGAGATTATATTTATACACATGCCACGTGGGTAAAGGATACGGGGAATTCTCTCTCCAAGGAGAAGAGGAGAAAATTGTTTTCACTATTTTAGCCTCAAAAATTCAGCAAGCATCAGGAATTTCTAGGCTGGAGAAAAGCAGCTGTTCACTGAAATCTCATGCTTTGAGGCTCGTGTAAAGGCTGAGGGTATGAAATGACCTTGTCAAAGGAGGTCATCTTCCGAAACCTTGTTCAAAGGAGTTGGGTTCATGCTGTACAGCAAAGTGCAGCAGAGCCACACAGTTTAAAAACCATGGCTATGTGCAGCAGCCACACTGGCTTCTAAAATACATGCAAAGCAGTAGTCAATCTTCCTTTTTCAGAAGTTGTTTTGTAATACCAAAGCTCTTCGAAAGGTTAAAAAAGGTGTAGAATATTTTCAGCAGCATGTCTGCATTTCATAGGCATCAGACTGATGCCCCTAAGTGGGCAGTCAAGATCAGATCCTTGCTGCCACAAATTGCATCAACCGAGCAGGAATCAAGTCTTGCTTTGTCTTATCTATGTTGGTTTGGAGCTCCCTGTAACACTGCTAAATGGGTTTTTACCTGGCCAGCATGGAATTTGGCTTCCCAGTCATTATTAGAGGTGAACAAAAGTTCATCTCTGTGGTAGGGTTGATGGAAGCAAACTTTATGTACTTTGTAAAAGGAGGAGCCTGCTTAATTGTGGACCAATTTTGCTCTAATTCAAAGAAGCTCCTAGCTGGATTGAATGTGATATTTCCACAGGAAGGCAGGGCCTGGGCTGCAGGTGAGGGGTGTCTGTAGGGGTTCAACACACATATCAGGGCATTGACACTGTCCTGTGAATGTGCACTTGGACAGGGGTGCAAGGTGGCTGCAGCCCCACATCCCTGGTGTTTGCCGCATCCCCAGGAAGCTGTAGCATGCTGTAGCAGGATCATGGTGTATTCTGGGGCTGCCCTGCTGAAGGCAGCTCAGCGCTGGGAGTCCGTACAGGAGAGAGGAGCTGTGGGAAGATGGTGACTGAAATTGCAGGTGGCTGGCAAAGCCCTTGTGGAATGACACAAGAGGCTGCATCCACTAGAAACGTGGCCTGTAACAAATGCAAATGTCAGGTTTTAGTCCTTTTTCATACACTGGTGTTGAACAAATTAAATATTGGGAATTGCAGTAACACAATTTCTGGTTTATGTGTGGAGGAGGACATCTGTGGACTTCCACACGCGCAGTTTTACTCTCAGAGACTCAGCAGGTCTCCTTCAAGAAGAGTCTGGCCTTGAGATACTCTCAGGCAGACAGCAACACATGGGGTGAGTTCAGTGGGCTGTATTAGCTGCTTTATTGTAAAGGAAGAAGACCTAGGGTGTTCTTAAGCTGCAGAAAATCCCATTGGAGGCCTATTTGGCAAAGACATGGCAAGATATGCTACAGATGACAGGGATTCATTGCCCTCATCTATCACGGAGGACTGAACAACAAAGTAATGGGCTTAAATGGGAGCAGGGATGAATTTAGGTAAACAGCAGAGAAATGTAAGAGCAGTTCTGCAATATTTCAGACTGACAGGGGAGATGAGAGAAGCTGCTGCACCCTCAGTGGATGCAGGGGAACCTCCTGAGTTCCCATGGCTGAGGCTGGGCCCCAGTTGTCCAAAGACCTGTGATTTATACATCCCCCTAGGAATGTCAGAGATGAGTTTGGCCAGGTGCTGAGTACTTGAGAGCTGCTTCCACCCAGTCTTCTTAACTGGAAATAGATGGGCTGAAGTACATTACTAGAGTGTAAATTTATCTGGTGAGAGGGCAGCCCTGCCTCGGCAGCTTGGTGGGACAGGAGGCATCTCACTGAAGTGTGCCAAGCCACTGGCTCAAAGTCAGGGACTGTGCTGGAAAGTTTAGGCAAGTTTTTGAGAGAAGATCGAAGCCAAAGCATTCCCCATCTTCTGATCTCAGGGGATCTCAAAAGAGGGAAAGAATCCAACCTGATAATATTTGGCTCCTGAAAAGGAAATTAGGACTGTGCTTTATTCAATTTTATATAACTTTTTACCACATGGTCTCCTCCATAAATCTTCAGTTTGAATGAACATTATAAAATATGTGAAGCTTCCAGTTACAGCTTCAAAATGGAATCACATTTTTCACTTTGGAAGTGCCAAAATAAAGCCGAGTGTCTTTTTTTCTTTTCTCATCCTCCAAAAAACTCAAATTTTGACCAGAAGAAGGTCAAAAGTTACTTGCCTAAGTAAACAGCTTACAGATTTGCTTCACTGCTGTTTTCTGTTTTGAAGTACTTCTCGAGAAGATTCCGGACCAGCCAGTCAGAAGTGTGTGTGCAAGAGCAAAACTCATCAAAGACTAGATAAATAATATTTTTCCGTCCCTGAAGAGGGGTTGATTAACTTGCATCCACTGCAGGGAAGGGCACTCTTGAGGGCCACAGGAGAGGATCCTTCCTGTTCTAGATGACCGTCTATTCTCCACGCAGAAGTCATTTTAGCACAGTTAAACAGCTGGTGAACACCGTGTTCCATACATTGCTTTGTGTTCTGTATCCCCACACTGATTATTCAAATTAGCATTGTGAAAGGATGCATAATTTTCATGGAATACATTAGGTTGGTTTACTCTGGCAAAATAAATGTTTAAAATGAGGCATGCCACGTCCCTCAGATACATCTGATGAAATTAAAAGTTCTAATAAAAACCCAGATATTTATACAAGAGGAACTGCTAATATTTAAGCAATTTTTAAATTAATGATTTGTTGCCCATTTTATGTGTGTTCTTGAAGCTGATGGCATTTATTTTCCACCTCCTCTCACTTAAAGAAAAAAACAAACCCCAGAAGCCAAGTTCTAATGGCATTTGAATGGGCATCCAGCCAGCTTCCCAGGAACCAGCACTTGGGACATCTGTTCCTTCTGCCATGCCGTTAGAGACATGCCATCTCAGTGTAAGCAAGGGGGACATTCTCTGGCTGCTGGCATTGTGATATGTGAAGAGTTTTCTTCCCATTGGAGTGCATTTTCATGGTGTGTGAGGCCCCTGTTTGTGTGCTTAGTGTGATGTATGAACCCTCTCTCGGGGTGGTATCCTTTCCTTCCAGCTCCAGCGACGTCAAATGGCCTTTCAGGGCTCACTGCTGCAGTCAGTGCTTGCATTATTGCTGCTCTTCCCTGGGCTGAGCAGGGTAATGCCCCTTCATAAGAGCAAGTGGGCTTGCTTGTTGGCCCACATAATCCTGCTGAACATCTGAAAAGCCTTGGCAAATGGGCAGTACAGAAAGGATAGGTGAACTGGACTGACCAGGTTGAAACAGCCCAGCATATCTAGGATATTGTTTGGGACTTTCCAGCCAAAACCACAAAAAGATTTAGGAGGCTTGCATTCCAGCATCCCACTTGGGTTATCTTCAGCTGTACAGAGCCTTGTCTAGTTCTTTCAGACATTTCCAGGAATGAGCTATTCCACAGACTCTCATAACCTCTCAGGTTCCAGTGCTGCCCTATTCTTCTTGTAGAGAATTTTCTTCATCCAGTCCTCATTTCTACTTGAGGCTTTTGTCTAGTGCCTCTTGTCCTTTCATTGTGTTCCTCTGAGAAGAATCTGTCTGTGGCTTTCCTTTCTTTGAGCTAAGCAAATGCAGTTTCCTCTGTTTCTTCTTTCATATGTGTTGCACCAAAGCCTCTTGATCATCTCAGCAGCCGTCCTCACTCCCCTGAGGGTCTTAATCCTCACCACCTCATGGTGCACTGAGGTTGCTGTTGCCTATTGCATCCTCCATTAGTTCCTGTTATTCACGTGCAGCACAGAGGTGTTGCTTGAGAACAAACCAGTTCTAAATGAATTTAGCTCCTCTGACTTACTGCTGTTAGGGATGAGCATATGGGCCACACCTTGTATAGGGCAGATCTTGCCTCACTCTTCCATTTCTGTAGGGAACTAAGACCCATCGTGAAACATGCATTCAGAATTTAGCTGATAAATTACCATAACGTGACAGTGACAACATACTCATGGGTTTAGGACTGGAGTGTGCTAGAATTAGTAGGGTCAGGTGTACATACTGCTAGTTGAAGATGATAAGATGTAGAGAAAGAAAAGGGGCACAAATATTCAACATTTTCACGTTTTTTTTCTTTTGCCCATGGAGTAAAAGAGCATGTCCCTTCCATGAAGCAGCAGATGGCACAGAATATGTGCCATTTGCAGTAGAGAAACAGTTTTAAAAGCAGATTTTAATTTTTCTCTTTTTCACATCAGCACAACCAGTGTCCAGTTCTATTCTACCACACCTAGTCCTCTTTCCCGTTTTCAGAGCTGGTGTTTCAAATGAATCAGAATTTTTTTTCCTGACAAAAAATGAGACATCTTGCTTTTGAGGTTGATTGAGGGGTTTCTCCCCCATTTTTACATTCTTAAAATGAAGCTTATAAGCTTTTAAATCTGTTCTAAACCAAGGTGAAGCATTTATTTGGAAGCATGATAATAAATGTATCAACTTCTACAAAGGTATTTCTAGATTTGAGTGCAGACACAGCTCTGGGAATTCACAAAATCTTGATTGACCCAAACTGCTGGGGTTTTTTTATAGAGGAAGATTTTTGCTTCCTAAAACTTGTTTTGGCTGCCAGTTACCTATGGCAGCTTCATGTCCCTATGCTTGCCTGCCCACTTGCTCCCCTGCATTTGAGGAGGAGATGCTCTGCCATGATCATGGGTGCAGCAGTATCCCAGAGAGTTTGGGAACTGGCAGTGGTCCTCCTACAGTAGCACAGCACAATAGGATTGTTCCTGTGCTCACTTTGCATGTAGAGGTGGAAGGAGATTTGGAAACGTGGGTGCTTCCAAGTGGAACTTCTCAGCCACTAATTCTGGGTGTTATCACCTTGCTGCCTAATGAATGCTTTGAACAGTCTGTCACAAGTTTTCTGTGCAAGACAAATTGGCTGTAGGAAATGAATGATGATGCCCATTTTGTTTCATTATTAGCAGTAATATGCTCCATTTTTCAGTAGGAGGAGGAAGAAATAGGGAAGGGGAATTGCTTATAGACTTGTTAATTGCAGAAGGTGTTAGACCTTCATGGTAGGGAGAAAGGGCTAGGTAACACTTTTCATACTGAGTAGTTACTCTGGGGTGTGTTTGTCTTGTCTAGGGACAGTAGTGGAGTAGCACTGTCCTTGACTCCAAATTATTCACAGACCAAAACCCAGGCTGGACTGCATTTGCCATATACATCTATTGACATTCTCCCCCAAAACACAAATACAGGCACTGGATTTGGTAAGACTTCAGCACATGCTTTGATGTTTTACTGAATATGGTGCTTAACAGCACAAGAAGGGGCTGAGAGTAGGGGTTTTTTTCCACTAGACTTGAGGTTGCCTCCATTTTAGGGGAGTCATCCAGTCTTCCTTGGTAATTAAGTGAAGAAAAAAATGATATTTATGTGTACTGGAATTTATGGATCGTCTTTTGGAGACAACTCTGAAACCCGCTCAGCCAAGACACCTGGTAGATGTCCTGAGCAAAGTGGCACTGCATAGTCTTGTTTCAGGGCTGTTGTGTGGGAAGAGACCTTGAGCGAAGTATTTCTACTGTGTTTGTGCTTGTATTTGTGCCTGACCCTGTGCCCATCTTTCCATATCTTCAGCTTCCTGGGATGAGTTCTAGTTTGCTCTTTGTAAGTTGAAGCACAAGGGATCCTGCAACATCCAAATACTCTTGTCCTATAAATCTCCATAGAAACAAAGCCATGCTAATGCTTCAGTGCTCAGTCTGTCAGTGGTGATAATAGTCTCCTCTTTGAGCCCATGCTGTTAGAAATGTAGCAAAAGCCTGACAGTACATTAATGTATATACTCATGGGAAGGGTCTTTCAATGAAATACAGGGTCTGCTGGGTGGGAATCAAGCAATAAAGTAATTAACTGGGAGGAAGTGGTTGCAATGCTTTAATCAATAAGAGTGCAGTAAAACTGAATAAGGAAAGATCTTGTCCTCTTCTGTCCTCTCCAGTGCTGCTCCTGAATGGGGAGCAGTGCTGAAGTCCCAGAGTGGAGCACTATTTCTTCTTGAGTTTCTTCATTCCCTTGGCAGCCCAGGATCACATGGGCAAACACACAGTCAAGTTAATTTGCATCCTTCTGGCCATGGTCGCTGTCTGTGTACTTTTTTAGCATATGGCAAATGCAGCAAAGTGTGACTAGGCTTAAATATGTTTCAGGGTGAGCTAAACTGAGTTGTGTTGTTGTGTTTGCCACAGGCAAAGTCTGTATATGTGCAGTTACCCTGGCTCAGCTGGCCCTCAGAAAGCCATCACGATGCACTCACTTGGGAGCTCGGATGAGCCCTTGGCATTGCAAAGGCAGTGATCAGACAGACTGATGGGTATGTTAAAGCATTTGGGAGGCAGCCAAACTCAGTACTTTTAAAAATTTCCTTTCACCATCAGCTCCATGGCTGCAGTCCTCCTCTGTAGCTGGAAGCAGGATGGTTGATTGTAGTTCAGTTTCTTTTGTGAAGAGGCAGGAGTGGGGTGGGCTGGCCCTGGGGCAAAAACAGCAGTGACCATGCAGGGTGATGCGTCCATAACATTTGCTTTTCTTTTCCTTCCACAGCCCTTTTCAATCTAATTCCTGTGGGTCTTCGCGTGGTGGCAATCCAAGGGGTGAAGGCAGGTCTGTACGTTGCCATGAACGCTGAGGGATACCTCTACAGCTCAGTAAGTACTTTGCACTGTTGGGCTCCTGGAGTGCCTTGGCTTCGTAGGTGGGAGGAAGCAGACTGCACTGGGACTTCCAGCTTTTTCTGAAAACAGTCACGTACCACCAAACCTTTAAAAGAAGTAGCAGCAAGGGGAGCTGCTGCAAGGCCATGTAATATTCACTTTAGGGTGTCCCCACGGAGATCCGTGGCAATAATTCCTGACCTGTGAAGATACGCTTTCTGTGCCTTTGAGTATGTACGTAATGTAGGCCGCGTTGTAGAGAAGGTTGTATAGAGTTGGCTGGTCATATTCTGGTTTCACATTTGTGAAATGACATGGACTCAATGGGATTGCCTCTGAATTACACCCAGATACCTGATCATAGGTGGTGCCCCAATGGGTCATATTCTGCCTTTGACTGCAGTGTATATCCACAGCAATACCCTGACTCCACTAAAAGGGTTCTGGACTATTCTGTTGGCAGAAATTCCCTGTATTTGTGTGGTCTTTTTAATGCACATAAAAGATAAGTGCGGCAGTTTTTGCCAACTAATTCCCTTATAACTTTCCTAGATGGCATGAAAGGGCATGAGGTTATTCGTAAAATTCTCATTTAAAGTAAGTAATTGATTTTCACAGTGAATAATTGATTCGGTGATTTATTAAATATGGCAGCCCTTTGCCAGAATTTTTATGCTTCAAATAACTTTGTTCTAGTTCTACATAGTAAAAAGTGATAGTTAATAATACACTTCTTATTTCTGTAGTTATGATAGCTTTACAGTGTATAGCCAGATTCTAATCTCATCTGCCTTTATGTAAATTTATAGTGCAGTGATTCTGCTCTCGTCTGGGCACTTTGCTTTAAAAGTGTATGAGAGCATGGAGATGGGACCACTGAAAGGACAGCAATTGGGGTTGCTCTGTGCAATTTTTCCTTCTTCCATCTTTGTTCCTGGTCAGTTTTATACCACTACATGGCTGGGATTTCCCCTTTTCCCTTGAGATGTAACAAGGCTCCGTCTCCAGCAGCTCAGGGTAGAAAACAAGTGGATGTGTTAGTATGCCTGGCGAGATAGGTCTCAAAACTGGCTGCTTGTCAAGAAGAGACAGAGAGATCAATCTGGATCTCTGTGGATGCCAGACGCTTCCTGTTCTTTCATAGCCCAGTAAACATAATTGACTGCTTCTAAATAAATTAAATTGGTTTACTAACAATGAAAACTTCCTCTTTTTGTAAGGCTATCAGAATGCTAAAGGTAATACCAAGCATGGTGTGGTACTACATTATTGTGCATGCATCCCTCTGGGCACATTGTCAGGGGCTCGGGACTGATGTTTTGCCCTGTTTGTGCAGTGCAGAACATGGTTCTGGCCCAGTGCTGAGGCTCCTTGTACCACCAGTATCCTGTAAATGAGGATTGCAGGAAATCAGAGTGTGTCACAGAGCCACAGCCAAGCCAACGGGGTCTTCTTGGACCAATGAGTGGTCATCATTTTCTGAACAAATAGTGCAGGGAAGGGAGAGGTGTGGGTCTGGGGCAAAAGAAGAAACAGAGAGTTGGAAAAATTATGTTTGACAGCTGAGGGATTAGAGAAGATGCAGAGGAAAAGTATCTCCTCCTAGGAGTAGGGAGACACGATATAAAAGGCGGGAGGGACACACCAAGAGGTGGTAGACAGCAGGAAGACCGTGTTGTTCAGGAAACACATCTGTTAGTCATTTCAAGTGTCCTAAAAGGCACCAGATCACACATGTATTCAAGTGAGGGTGGTTTAATGGGGCCTGCTCATTTCCCACAAGTGTGCCTGTCTTGAGTAGGAAGGTTAATTAGGGAAGGCTGATGGGGAAGGATGCACTGTGATGGCTGGTGGTTAATGAAGTGAACCTCATTACATGCCACAGCTTGATGGCATTGAGCTCTGTCGGAGCTAATAAGACTGAAACTGTTCATTTTATCAATGTGATCCAGGGTTTCTGCTTGCAGTAAATGGGTGATACTGGCCCATTTCTACTCCAGGGTGATGGAACTTTTGGGATATTTTCCTTGTGATGACTGGTGGCTCTTTGTCTTGCAGCAGTAAATCAACGAATTCACTGTGCTTGGGAGCAAACCCCAAGGCAAGAAAATAAAAATTTGTGGATAAAGAGTGTGTTAGGAGCAGGGAGTATGGGTCAAGCCCATCATAAAGGACAAAGGATGAGATCAGGATGCCATGAAAGAACTGGATATGTCTGAGAAGAGCTTGACCTGTTTAGGCAGTCTCTTTTGGCTGCTGCAGCTTTCCTTGTGGGGTGAGGGTCCCCAGGTTGTACTGCCTGGACCTCATTGCTGACCACACCAAGGGACACATCGTCCCTGCTCTTTGCTTAGCAGACCCTAAACTATAGCTTTGTTCTCTCTGTCCATGTACCTGTTTTTTTTCACTAGCCTTTTTTGGGGGATTTCTGAAAAAAATGGGTCAGCATTCCCCACAGATATCGTTCAATTGATAAATGAATTGCTTGGCTGTTTTCCATGCTGCATGGAGGCCCTGCAAGGACTTCTTAGAACACCCTCAAATCCAGGACTGGTTTCAGATAAAATTGTCCAGAGTAATGGGGTTTGTTTGTTTGTTTGTTTTTGGTTTGGGTTGGGGTTTTTTCCCTCCTCTTGAACCCAGATTGATGCTGTAACTGACCATGTCATCACTGTGGGTTTGTTTTGGTTTTGTTTTGTGGGGTTTCTTGGTGATATTTAATCTCTGTGTGACAGCTGAGGTCTTGGCTGACATCCTCTGCCCTGGATCAAACCAGAGGCTGTTATCAGCCTGGTCTTAGGGATGGTTTGTGCCAGCTCCTTCTGAGTTTGGGCCAATGGGCTCTTGAATGAATGGGCTTAGAATAACCAGCTCCTGGAAAAAGTCTTCCTGGTGTTGATTAGCACAAAAGTAGGGCTGAGTAGAGTCCTCTGAAGCCAAACGTGGTGAGACAGCATTTTGCAGAAACATGTGAGACTTTCCGATGGATTTGGCTACATCAATACCTGCAGCAACGAGTTCCTCATCCCTAGCTCATATGTTCAGCCTGGGATAGTGTAAGTTTGGGTTGCTGGGTTGAAGCCAACCATATTCGTAGCCAGCTTTAGAGGCCTAAATTTATTAGATTGCTAAACTTTCTTTGTTTGGGAAGCAGCGGATGGGACTTGTGCATTGTTCACTTACACAAGATGCCTGATTTTGTTTCCCCCAGGCTAGGTTATTGCTGTCTCTGAGGTCAACATGGGAATTAGGTGATAAGTAGACAAGAAAATCATGTTTTGGTTGGAGGCATCCTGCTTTGCAGAAAGTAGGACGCAAACCACTGTCTGCATAGCAAGCTTGCAGAGTCACAGGTTTGTTTTCTTTTGATTTCCTATAATGTACAGCAGCTGTAAATTCCCTGATGGTGCACAGAGGTTTCAATCAGCACCTGTTCTGGGGAGGGGCATGACCGTCCTGAAGATCCACTGTTAGCATTTGATGGCAAAGTAAAAATACACAGAATGAATGAAGGGCAGTGGGTATAACTTGTTTGTAGTGCTTCAGTGCTTGGGAAGCTGAGACCAAGGGCTGATTGTTGCACAGGATTCAGAAACATGGAATAAAGAGGTCTGCCCCGCTCCAGTGAGTTTACAACCTAGTCGTAACGGGAGAAGACACAGAACATGCTCTCCTGTCTGTCTGGAGTTAATAGTTCCACCAGCAAATTAATTCCCACTCCCGTGTAACTTTTTTTTGTGAAGCTTCCCCCCTCAGTTCCCAGCTTTCCCTCTATTATCCCCGCAACAACTCACAGGGGCATAGGGAAGGGAGTGTCTGTGAAATGTTTTGCCTGGGAGGCAAACCTGGTTCTGCTGGAGCAGATCTTTGTTATGAGGCTGTAGAGTCTCCACAGGTCCACCCAGTCGCTCCAAGTACACTGAAAGTGCAGCTCTCAATATGATGATATGTATAATTCAGTGGCATTGCAGATGGGATTGGTTTTGCCCCAAGTGCAAAACACTTCTCTTCTAAAATGTATTGCTCTCAGATATTCCTTGTTGTTAAACTCAGAGTTCTAATTATTTTTGAAATGGCAAATTGTGATACATAATTTATTGGGAAGACTTAGAAAACCCTAGCAGAGATAAAGAATACAGAGGAAAAAAAAATGGGTCGCATACAAGAGCTCACTATGGTTTTTCGGTATAAACCTGTGAGTTTGAAATGCTGAAATTAGAGCCTGAATCACTTCAAAGATTCCTGCTAATAAGGGAATGACTATGCACAATTAAAAAAAACAAAAACTAAGCAGCATTGAGAAAACCCCAGTCATGCTAAAAGCTCAGTGTGTCTTTTCATTTTCTTTTCCTCTCCTTTTTTTCTGCTTTATCATTTTGCATAATAAACATGTCTTGCGTAATAACAAACAAGCAGCTGGGGAAGTATGTACATTAACTGTATTTTTAATCTGCTTGCAATGCTATAACTATTTTCCTACAACTCTAGGGTTGCTGCACTCCTATTTACATCACTCCAAGATCAGGGGCTGGAATTAATAATGCTGCATTCTCTCCCCTAATAGGCTTGGGGTGTTAAACCTGCTCCTGCCAATGCCATTTCTTTAATTCCTGTTTGACCTCCAGTGGTACTAGTTGATTTGGTCAGAAGTACAGTAGGTCAGGCAGGTGTTCTGGACATTTGGCAAACCTTACAAGAAAGCACACTTGTTGGGGGGATCCCCTAGTTTAAATGCTTCATCAGGGAGCCAGGTCAGTGGAGAGAGAGAGAAATGTCTCCAAAGACAAAGCACAGCAGGAGACCAATGTAATGTGCTTTTAATTTCTCTCCAGAGTATCCACACTTCTTCACTGACTGTTTAAAGGGGCTCACTGAATGAAGATATTAAGTGGGAGATACAAAACTCCTCCTGTCCCCTGACTTATTCATAAATATGGGAACAAAATGGATACTCAAGGAAGCAGCTGTGCTGAGAAGAGCCAGCCCCTGGGAGCAGATTCCTGCCTTGCATCAAATGTTCCTAAAAATCAGCTCCTGGCAGGCACTCTGGCATGCCACCCTTGTAGCATGGAAACTTGTGAATACAGCTGTCATTAATAAAGAGGTCCCTTTTCCCCTAGTGAGGTGCTGCTATCCATGTTGTTCTGCTTGTAAGGTGAGGAGAGTGACACGGTGCAATTCTGTGGCTCTTGGGGGGCAGGTTTCTCATCTGGAATCCTGTTAAAGTACCTGTATTTCCTGAACTTCCCAGCACAGCACCGTGGTGCAGCTCCCTCAAGGAGGGATGGGACTGTACACCTTGTATTCACATCTGGAATGGGTTAGATCAGACTTTGCTGTTCAAGCAAGAGACCTTCAGAGGGCAAAATCAGTAACAGGAGGGCCTAATGCTGGTTTCCTAGCTGCTGTTACCTTGTCTTATCTGATAGCAATACAAATTATAAAGGATAAATAAGCTTCAATAAAAAGATACTTCTCTTAGCCTTAGTTGCACAGGTTATTCAGGAATGTGGAATGATCTACCTAACACCAGCTGGAGGAGCAGGGATGGGATGTTCCCCTTTGTGAGCAGTGGTCTGTCAGTGTTGGGATGCATTATGATCTTTTGTTGAAATTTCATTTTGGAAGAAAATTGGGGAAAAATGCTCCAGAGATGCTGACTCATCTCTTTTTTGATACTTCCCCAAAGAAACATTGCAGATTCCCATTCTGAAAGAACTTTAGAGTGGTTTATATTGCCTTATCATTCCTAATAAAATCAGAACAACATGTTTAGATTTTGGTGGAGCATCTTGATCCCACATGATTCCCTTGAAATGTGGAGGGAGGGTAAAACACCAGCAGGGAGGGGTTGCTGTAAATTAAAGTGAAGGCAAGAGTAGAAACCAGAGAGATGAATCAGAGGAGGCTGCCATCCTCTTCACAGTGTTCCTTTTGCTGATTTCCTTGAGGCCAGACAGGCCTAACCCTGGATAAGCACTTAGGCAAAGCCTTTGGAGCAGGTGCTAGGCAGCAGTAGCATTGCGTAGAGCTTGCCCATTTTTCTCCTGTGTGTTGTGTGTGATCAGTTAGCCACTGTAGGGGAAATCATGAGGTTAAAGCAGAACAGTCAATGTCAATACAATGTTTGAGTTGGACTTTGGAAGGAAACTCTAACACATGTCTAGACTGAGGGCAGGACAGAGTGCAGTGAAGCCCCTGTTTAGCAGAAATTATGTGCAAGCGGAGCATTTGTTCCAGCAGGCAAAAAGCAAAAGATGACTGTCAAAACGTCCCCCTGGAGAGGTGTTTACAGCAGAAGTCCCTTTCGTTGCCATTCCTTTGTGTTCTGTTAGCTGGGGAATGCAGGACTGGCTGATAACTGAGCTTCTCTCTTTGCTACGTGGCTAATATTTGGCTTTTCCTGAAACTCTCCAGCCTGCTTTGCTTGTTTTTAACTCCATTTATCCAGTGTCTATTTTAAAATTAACTTATTGTCAAATAATCTATCTGTTGTCTGTTTTCCAGAAGTGAAACCTAGACAAAACTCCAGGATATCCAGTGGAACTATCATTAACATTTTATTTTGTAATGGAGGGAGGACAAATATTGTCCTTCCTGGGTCCAGGACACTGATATGAAAAGAAGCAAGGAAAGTTTTGAGTGAGAATATGTTTGACTGAGGTCAGGTGTGCATTAATGGAATTATTTGGATCTCCTTTCTAATAATACCAAACTCAAATACAGAATGGATAAAACTAGGAAATGGTGTGCCTTTGCCAAACAGTGACTAACAGCTCTGGAGTTGAAAGCTGGAGAGAGGCTAAAAAACCCGAGGAAAAAACTTTACTGACCATGTGCATGTAATTACAACTGGGAGCCAAGTGATAGAAAACTTTAAAAATGGGAAGCATTGAGTTGTCGTACAGTTTTCCAACGAAAAGGAAGGGAGACAGTCCCTGGGCTATTTCAAGCCAGACTGGCTGAAACAGTGGGGAATGTAGGGTACTGTAGCTGTAGCAGAAAGGCCTGGGTGGGAGCCTGAGCTATCCCTGCTTTGCTGTCAAAGGGTAATGTCCTGACTAAGCATCTGCAAAACAAAAGTGATTTAACTGAGGTCTCTGAATCACGGGAACTCAGTTCAGATACTATAAATTCTTGTTACCATGGATCCCAAGATATAGGGCTGGCTTCTGGAACAGGAACCCCCTGAAATTGGTGACGTGGACATGCACAGCAGGAGTTACGAACCTGGCCTGAAATGAGCGTGTACAAGATCTAGTTCAGGGAAGTGCTGGAATTGGACCTTGGTGCTTTAGTGATTCTGTGTTCCCTGGTGACCCCTGTTGCAGGGACGCAGGCTATGGGGATTACCAGCTTCTTCCAACTGTTTCTTTTGGCATCTTTCTGAATGAGACACTCCGTGGTGCAAGGAAAACTCCAAATCTACCCATCTTCTCTTGCAGTGCAGCCATCCTTGAAAGGGAGCACGGGATGGAACGCAGCACCCTGCTGTGATGTGTTGTGAGGTGTTGTGTGCTGACAAGTGTGCTCGGCTCAGCAGAGGTGTGGGATGGCCAGCGGGGCTGTGCCAGGAGCCTGCGAGCTGTGTGCGAGCAGGGAGGAGCTCAGGGGCACCTTGCCAGCAGCATTGCCCAAAGGCAGCCTGGCAGCAGAGCAGGCAGGCAGGACACGGCTCTGGATCCGCTCCAGGGCCTCCTGAGCCTCGCCTGGTCCTTGCATCTGGCCTCATGGCATCTGAGGTGTGCCAGAGTGGCACTGCAAAGGCTGTGTCCTGTGCATGCTGGCCCCGTGACAGGGCTTGGGGGGCACTGGGAAAGCAGCCTGCAGCAGAGGCAGAGCCTGTCCTGCTCACCCACCACAGCCACTGCCACAGGGACTGACTTTTTAAAAAAGATATACCCAGCCCTTCTGGGAGACTAAAAATGTCAGCCTTGAGGGGAAATGGCTGAGTGTGTCAGATCTGCTGGTTGTTTATTTCTAGGGCATTTAATTATATTAGTCAACTTGTAAATTTTGAATTAATGAATATCTGCTGTAACATCTGGGGTTTTTTCTGTGGTTTTGAGGCTTTGCTCACCCTGGACCTTCTGCAGAGCAGGTTGGTTTAGTGATCATCCCAAACCCTCTGCAGTACAGTTAGTTTAACCAGCACCCTGCAGACCAGGTTGTTTCACACATTGACCTTTATCTGAGCTCAAACACATGCAAGGTTCATTCATCCCACCAGCTGGTCCTTGTCCTGCCCTGGAAGTTGTGACAGTGCAGGATAGCAAGCAGGGCACTGCATGTGCTTGCACATTCCTGTTTGTGCTGTCAGTAATTCTGATCAGCCTGTGGGCTCAGGACCCCTTTAAAGTTGTGTGTAGTGACCCAATGGCCATGGTTCATGGCCACCAGCCCCACACAATGGTGCAGTGCAGGAGGGAGTCAGGGTGTAATCAGAGATGCAGGGTTATAAGAAACTGGGGATTTTGAGAATTCCAGTACTAAAGTCATAGCCTTTTCTGCATCATGAATAAGAGGAGAAAATCCTCACTTTGCTGGAGACTGAGCCCATACAGGATGATTCAGAGCAGAGTTTGGACTTGCAGCTTGGTCCTTCTTTACCAAACTTAAATGAAACACTCTCTGCTGCACCAGCAGTTGTTTTTCGACTGCTTGCAGGACTGGAGAACCAAGTAATCATAGTTGGACTGGTACCATTAGGCCCTTTATGGTGTATCATCACCTTTCTGCCTGCAATTAGGTTACATGCCTAATCTTTTGTGACTAATTTCATTTGCTTGCAGCAGTTTTGCTGTTCTTTAATTACACTTTCCAACAGCTTCTGCTGCCCACCTTAGTGCTGTCATCCTTTTTCCTGTTCCTTAACCACTTCTTATTACTCTCACATCAGTGTGTTTCGGACAACATACACAAACCAGAAGATTTATCTTAGTAGGTGCAAACTACGTATTCTTATGCCTGTGGCCTCCTCAACAGTTCTGCTTGATTAAAAAAGGGATTTCTTCCCTGCTGATGAACTAGGGATTGCATGCTTTGTTGTGTGGAGGTGGCTAGTCTTCTGTGGAAAAGCCTGACAAGCCCTGAAATGTTTGAACGACATTAAATTAATCATTCCTCTGTGAAATCAATAAATCCCTCACACACACACATAAGTCACAGGTTAATACGGTGATTCGATGTCTCAGCCATTGAGAAGGCAGTAAAGAGACTCTGAGGGTGTCCTGCTACCTCCCACATACTGATGGTATCCGAGGTGCAGAGGAGCTGCGCTTTGGGAGCAGTGGTAGCCTTTCATGCAACTCTTCCCTTTAAGTTAGCTGATTGCAGAAAATTGAAAGTATTTTGGTATTCACAGTGTGCTCCCTAATCCCCCAAATACATACCTATGTACCAACCCCCTGCTAAAAGCTTTCTGAAATGTGATCGACCCCTTGACATAAGTTAGACATGGCACAATGATGGTAAGTCTTTCTATATCCTCACCACTTTCCTCCTGAGAAGACCAAAGGATTTCCTTCTCTTTATAAGACATTTCCTTGCTCAGCTGCTGAAGGCTGCACATCAAATGCATTATTGATAACAGCCCTTGGAAGTTGCATGCACACCTTACAGACTCCCAGATGCTGTCTAGAGCACTGCAGAGAAATTACTGCAGCTGGACAAAGATTATCTGCTTCTTCCTAAAGCCCCTGAGATAGAAATCAGTATGAATCTCCTGCACAGCCTTTTCTCTCCCACTGCTAAATCATGGTAAGCATGAAATAGAAGAGAAGAAAATAGAACCTCAGGGATTTTGAACAAGGCTGCTGAGTGAGGAGGCACCAAGAAAGATAATGTCCAACTTTCTAGGCACTTGCAGAGTGAGATGAGGAGTGAGATTTAGCCTAATTCTGACATTCCCTCAAGCACAGTGGCTATACTGTGCTGTTGCTTCCCACAGCAGGAATTTGAAACAAGCAGGAGTTGAGAAGGGCAGTTCTTGGTGCTCCTGCTCAGTGTTCGAAGCCCATGCACTCATGCCAGCATGCCTTTAAAGTGACTTTCCTGCTTCTGGTGGCTTGAGTCCCCACATTGTCCCATAGTGCTCTAAGTTGATTCATGTGCACTGCAGAGAGATTCCCCCCTTCTTCCTGAGACTGGATAACTGCTGGTGGTGGGGCTGGGGCAGCTGATGGGTTTTGAGCATTGGACTGTACTCAGTGCCAAGGAGAACTGTCACTCTCTGCAGCTGGTGGCTGCTGTCTGTTCCCTGCAGCCCACTCTTCTGTACTGTGTCTATTCCCACGCCAGTTAGGTG
The DNA here is from genome assembly GCA_013397975.1 of Machaerirhynchus nigripectus. Lineage (NCBI taxonomy): Eukaryota > Metazoa > Chordata > Aves > Passeriformes > Dicruridae > Machaerirhynchus > Machaerirhynchus nigripectus. Next base: position 1,456,364 of record VZRQ01003115.1, on the reverse strand, counting down.
GCTGCACAGAGCCCCTTCCTTCCCAGCAGGGTAGAGCACACTGCTGGAGGAAGGATCTTTGCCAGGAATCCAGTCAGCTCAGGAGAAGAGTGCCATGCAGGTGTGCAGCAGTTGGATTCCATAACGTTGGTTGTTGCCCTCTTAGTTCTTACGGGAAAAAGTCTCATGACTGTTACACTGGCTTGTCCAAAGCAACTTCCATCTTCTTGCACCTCTTACTACTGCTCTGGGCATTTTGGCTGGACAAAGCACTTCTCCTCCTTGATTTTCCTGACATGCTGCAGAAGCTGTCACTTAACAGCACGGGCTGTGCTGTCCTTAGAGATATTCTATGTCTTTTTTATCTCCTTCTTTTCTACCTTCATAGAGGCTCACCACGATCTTGTCCACAGGAGATGCCTGTGGATGTCCTGTAGATACCTGGTGTGATAGGAAGGCATCTAAAAATGCTGAGCTTTTGTTTAGGGAAAAAAAATACAAAGCACCACTAAGAGCAGACTATAGCTTGGCCAACCATGTTATAATCTTCATAGTCCCATTGCACTCAAGATTGTTTCTGTTTTAAACCCTGACCCCCAGTTGATGATTTATGTTTACTGCCCACAGCAGAGTTTCTCCATAGGTGCTGGAGAATCCCACCATACACTGGGGTGAGCAGGAAGGGAACAGGGCAAGGGGAAGGACTTGCGAAGTGCTTGAGGTGAATTCAGAAATGGGGTCATCTGGTGACACCTGCCAGCGTTGGACTGGGAGAAGGAGTGAGAGCTCATGTTTAACATGGCTTTGGATGGGAGACAGGGTCAGGGATGTGCTGTGTCACTCCAATGTCTGATGGGAGCACCACACAGATACAGGACCCAGCCTGTGGCTTTCATGTCTGCTAGATAGAGAGTCGTTAAAATGCAGTTCTTTTGCCTAAAGCTGCATCCCGTGACTGGCCTCCAAGGGTATGTGGGTCTGAAGGTGTCTGGATCATCTGAATCATTGACAGTGTGAGTAATTAACTTAGCTGGGGCTGTAGAAGCCAGTGGGGTAAGCTCAGAAAAGCATCTATTATCACTTACCTGTGAGTTCCTCCTGGACTCTCCCATGCTCTCTGATAATTTTCCACTCAAACTGGGAAACTTCGTCACGTAGTTAAGGAAATTGAGTGTAGAGGAGTGATGTGATATGCCCAAGGTCATGCGTGGAGACTGGGTTAGGCCTTCTATTCTCCCTTATCCTAATACTTTGCTTTAATCACAAGCTTTCTTTTGCATCACTGTGGTTGTTTAGGGAGCTGGTGCATCAGCAGCAGCACAGCTTGTTTGTGTAGTATCTTGTGCCTGAGCAAATCAGTTTGCTTTTAAAGCTGTGCACCATGTAGGCTGGGATTGCTTTTCCCCTCTGTCTTCCCATTGCATTTCTTTTCTGGCTCCTCAGCATTTATGTCCCTAGCAATCATCATTGAGGATAATGGGAGCAGGCAAAAGAACCACAGGAGAGTTGTCCTTTGCCAGCCATCTTCCCTTGCACATCTTAATACCATATGTCAAGTGCAGTTGCTCAGGGCTCCACAGATATCTCTTTTTCAGCCGCCCAAGGAGCTGGGGCTGTTTACAGTGCTGGCTTCACAAGATGGCAGGTGGAGAATTGGAAACTGCTCCTGGGAAGCTCAGGGTTACAGCAGGGCTCTGAAAAGAAGCACTTGGTATGTGCTGACGCCCCCAGGAGCTGAACAGCCGGGTCTTACATGAGAACTGTTCGTACTAACAAAAACAGGTATAGGTTTTCAGATAGCTTAAAGCCCTACTTTCAGAGGTATTGAGCACCCAGTACATCCCCTTGCTCTCACTGAGATGAACGTAAGGGTGGCCCTTGTGGGTGCATTTAACTCTGTGTCTGCTTCTGGTGAGTGCCACTCACAGTGACAGCTGGAAGGAACCAGTAACAGAGACAGTAGCGTAGTGAGCTCTCTGACCACTGAGGAAACATCTTGGGCTGTGCAGAAATACTTGTTTTTTCAGAGCTAGTTTGAGTTCTAGAAACTATCCAGGTGGATTGCTGGGCGATCCGTCCGGAATTCACAGAGCTTCAGTAGTGCTTTACAGCGCTGGTATGGTGCCATGCACTGTGTCATCCCTTCTCCAGGGCATCTCGTGCCATCAAGTCATGACCAGAGACTCAGGGAGAACGGTGGCACCACTCTGCACTGGTGGTTTTGCTTGGAGGTGGATTGGGTGGTGCTCAACAGAAAATATTATTCCTTAGGGTTTTTTCAGTGGTGGAAGCATGGCTGTAAAGTGTCACACAACAAGGCAGTCAGTGGTGGAAGGACCAGTACAATTTCTGTCGTATTGAGGGATATATTTTAGTGTCTGCTGTAACTACCACTGGATTATACCTAGAGCAAACCAACTGGTATTCATGGTATTCATTAGAAGACTGAGGTGAGTGTATTTATTCCGGAATCCCTGAGACTGCTCAGCTCAATCTTTGGGTAATGTCCAGTGAATGGGTGCATGCTCATGCCACTGCATATAAGGAGGGCCAATTCCTTTTTGAGGCATTGGAGTATGAATTTTCAGCAAATGTTCTTTGTTAATAGTGGTTGATGATTTTGGTGAATAAATGGTAATTGATTGGAAATAGCGCCTGCTTTGGAAACTGGAAATTTTCATGTCTTTCTGGGATGTAATAGCAAGACTGGCTTGTCTACCGGAAAGCTCAAAGTGTTTCCCAGAAAAAGGAGAGAATTATCCACTTTTCTACACAGGAAAGGTGAGGTGTGGAAAAGGGAAAGTTGCCTGTTGGCCACACTTATCTTTGGTTTGTAACTCCTTGGTGGCAAAGCACCCAGGCTCCCATAGCCTCAGTTTCTTGCATGATGTGGGCTAATTTCAAGTAGTTTGTAAAATTTTTCTGCATCCCCATAGAAGTGTTTCCCACAGGATTTCAAGTGTGAATGTCTCAAACTTTCAAGGTGCACTAATCTCCATTTTTGTAAGAAGCTCTGAGAGGCAATTTATTAATGGTTTAACAAAGTATTTTATAGTTTCTTGCATCTCCAGGAGTTTCTTGCAAAGAAATTCTTTGTGAAAGTTTATTGTTCAAATTTCGAGGGATGGAAGGAAATCAATTTCCTCCTTCAAAACTGCATTTTTTCACTTTTCTATTTGCTTTTCACCCTCTGCCTTGCTGGGATTACTCTAATCAGATTTCACATACAAAAAAATAATAAAATAAAATTATTCTCCTCTTTCAAGTCTTTGTGAGGCTTAAGCAAATTAAGACATTGATCAGATTGTGCTCACTGTTGAAGCTGTGCATACAATGGAGGGTACCTGTTGTTGCTGGGGAAAGGACTGTGTCTGATGTGTATTTTTTATCTTCAGAGGGAAGCCAGGAAGGATTGAAATCAGGCTCGTCCCTGAGGGTTATTTGGTTAAACCTGTGTTTCAGGTAGCAGCTGGGATGTGGACCTGTAAGGCACATGGCCGCAGTCCAACCCAAGGGGGACAAATGGCAGAGAAGAGATGCTTGTGTGGCTGCAGGTTGTGCTGCAGGAAGCTGCTCCAGCAGCCAGACCTGCCAGGCTGTGCTTCACCACCACGTCTTGCACTGAGCTGTTGCAAAGGGGAACCAAGTGTCCGAATTGCTTGAGTGGTTTTGCAAGTCTGTCCTCAACCTAATGCACCAAAATGCCAGCCTGTAGCAAGGCCAGCACAGCTTCTCTGCATACAGCTTATTTCTGATTTGGCAGCTGTTTGGGAACCTTATTTGCTGTACATGTCAAGACTGATAGCGCTCCTGTGGGTCCTGTGACCTTGAGCATCCTTTCATTTTTCCTCAGTAAGCTCATTACGAGATCCTAAATCGTCATCAGGGATTTGCCATGAGCTAAAATGAAAGTGTCTTTCTGTAAATACTGCCACAATGAAGTATTCACCTCCTGGGCTTGTGGGCTTGGTGGAGAAAGGCCACTCTGATACCAATTTTGGCTCCTTGTATGACAATCTCTATTTTTATTGAGTTTGACCAGGAGTAACTCCATATTCCATAGATCCATAGGAACCTTCTTGATACTGGCTAAAAGGTGTGGATGGGTGTTCATACCCAACCCAGAAGAAGACAATACACAGGCTCCTGACTGCAGCAGTTTTTCTTGGAAGTCCCAGGCACACAAAGCTTGGTAGTACTATTAAGTAATAAAACAGGCCTGCAGTCAACATTTTTAAAAAAATTTGTGTCCCTCTTTGCATGGGAGTTTTGTACTTAGGGTACTATTAGGGCAGTTTGTAGGGTTCAGCTCCCTGTTCTCCCACAAATAACCTTGCCTTGACTTGATGGTTCAGTTCAGTTGTCTAAACCTGGACATTCCTCTCCCTCAGCAATGTGCCAGCATCCCCTGCCTGGCTTCCACAAGACCACGGATCTCCCTTAGGACCACGGTCCTCCCTGCCAGCCCTGTGCATGTCTTGCATGCCTCAGGACATCTTAGATGGCACTGGAAACCTATGTTGAGGTAACTAGATTGAGCCCGTAATCTCTCTGCCTCAGCTGCTCATCTATACGGTGGTGGAGATAAGATTCCTTTCTTCCTCCTGCCGAGACAGTGTGGAGATAAGCGTGGTGGTGATTGACAGGCACTTGGACGCTGTGCTAAGGGCACTGTGTAAGAGCTCGAGTAGATAAGAGAGTGACTACATGACAGCATGAGGATTTTTTATGTTCTTCTTTACCTCAGAAGATTTTCTCCTTCACGTGTCCTTTTCCTATCAGGTTGTTAGTGCTGTGAAAGAGATGAGCTCACATGAGTCTCTCACACCTGAAGCCTTCCAGGGCTGACATTGCTCCAGACCTAGCTGGGTTTCTCTCTGAGCCCAGCCATCCTGTCCCTGTTTGACCTATTTGCCCCACATTACTCAACCAAAGAAATACCCCAATACTTCAGCAGTGTTTGGAGGCAGCTTCTATTTGGGATAGCTCTATTATTCATTTTAAAAAAGGGAAAAGGAAGCACTTGGTTTTCAGGTTTGTCAAGTTGGAATGATGCAGGGAAGTAGAGAAATCACTGTCTGACTTCAAAATGGAATAAATTGGCCTGACACCACCTGAAAGAATAAACCCAGAAGCTAGATACCGTGTTTTTCAGCTAAATCACTGTTCTGACACCTAGTTACTTCATTACCAGTGGTGCTGTAAATACTTGCAGCTCCCTGTGGTTTCAGTGGGATTTCAAAGTAATCACAAGCCCTGCGGTTCTTTCCCCTTTTATTTACAGACTTCAAAAGCTCAGGTTTGTGCTCATCATTTAGGACTCTCTTTCCTGTCATCTGTTTGGTGGCTGAAATAAATTTTCTATAGCCAGGAGATCTTTTCAAAGTTTCCTCTAAGGGGACTGAATACTGGAAGTCTCTGGAACATAACAGACCAAGACAGTCAAGCTGTAAGACCACACTGAAGTCTGTGGCAGGGTATGAGCTCATCTCTGTTGTAGGGTCTTCCCTGGGAAAGATGAAACCATTATCCTCTACAGCAGAGGACTGCCATGCTCAGCAGGGGTGATGGGTGCATTGAGGGCAGCAAGAGGAATCTGTGAAGAGCTGTATGCTCTGCAACAAAAGCTTCAGCCACATTTCTCAGAGGAGCCCGGACATCTTTCCAAAGACCCTGTAAGAGAGTCTGCAGCATGCATTTCTTAGGTCATTATGTCCTTTTATTTATCTTCACTTTCACAGTGTCTCCTTTCTTTGTGCCTGTAGTCATCAATCATGTGTTCAAATACTCAGGTATAATCTGCTCGCAGTAGCGTCACTTCAAATTGTAATTTTCTTTATGGTTAACAGTTACATAGTTTCTGTGAACACTGATGTAATTATCAGTGATGGACTTTCTCTCCTGCAACTCCTGAATCTTGAGTCATTGAAACCTTCATGAAGTGAGCAGAAGCTGCCAGGCATTCTGAGTGTATTTTTAAGTTGGTGTCCTTGTGTAGATTCTCTGTTCACTTTTGTTCTTTGGGTTTTTTACTGAAAACGCACCTAAGAGAAGGCTGGAGTGGCCATTGCTGTACTTCCATGAATTGCAAGCACTGGGAGCCAGGAGCTGTTCATATCCATCTTGTTCAAGCTGGTTATCTCTGGGGCTGATTCAGTGGCCTTACACAGTAACTAAGTCATGAGGGACACGAACATGTCCTCAATTCAACAGAAAGTCTCTTGTATCTGCAGTTACTCCTCTGGTCAAGTTCTTGGCTGAACTGAGGAAGTGCTTTTCTTCAGAAGATCCTGGGGGACTAGCTTTTGATCTAGACCTCAGGGCACCTCTTGTGCTCTGCAAAACTTGGCAGCATCCATGTGGTGAAAATATCCCTCCCTGCATCTTTCTAACTCATCTCTCTGTAGGAGCCATCTGTCTGTCTAATCTTCCCAGGGCTAACGGATGGCTGTGCTTAAGAGTTTGACCATCCAAATAGAGTCCTCGAGTGATGGAGCCAATGATGCAATGATTGCTGGTGCATGGTGAGCTCTGTGCAGCCTGGCTACAGCTGCTTCCTTACTTTCTTTCCACCTCTCAAATCTGCAGTGTAATTTTTAAAACTGACATTCCAGATGATCAAAATCTTGTGTTTCTAATGCAAATATTGACCACTGAAAAATTTTTGGAGGAAGGAAGTAGGAATATCTCAGAGGAACTACGTTGTCGTCTGTAAAAAGCGAAATCCACATTGAGTAGGACAAAGACAAATTTCCATACTCAGAATGTGTAATTGCATAGCAAGTACAGTGTGCATGCTTGGTAGGGAAATGATAACACTCTGAGGTTGTCATAACAAAAATGTTGAGGGCACAAACCAGATTTATGTATTTGAAAAAGTGGGCTTACATATGATTCTTGTTCATTTAGATAAATCAGCTAATGTATTAATGCATTAGCTTAATACATGGTGGAGACAATAGCCTTGACTCCTCAAATATACATATGCAGAGAAAAATAAAGATTCAGAAGCAATTCTTTCAGTAAATAGGGGGATTATTCACAAATCCAATAAAAATTTGCAGTTTTTACTTCCCCTCCTATAGTCTTTTATGGTTTGAAAGCATCTGAAATGATGCTATTTCCTGATTAGATACCTTTTTTTAAATTCCCTACCAGTCGTTTTCGTGGGTTTTTTTTTCAGTTTCTTTTCTGTTTTTCCGGTAATAAAAGCCATTGAATACTTCTTTAGTGTGTGACTGCAGATTCAGCAGAAAATAACTCTTCAGACTGCAAAAGAGGACTTATTTAACCTGGTCTTTAGATTACAGTGAATAAATGAGAAGGAGAAATGTGTTTCTGGATGTTTTCAGCCTTCAGCAATTCAATGACCATGCCCTTTTCAACCTCAGCTAACTGAAATATACACTCCTAATGAAGTTCTGCCATTCAATTATTTTCATGTTTTCATGAGTTTGGTTTTTTTTTAGATCACCTTCATTGCCCACACAGACGGCCCCTCAGCAGCTGTGTTAGTCTGTCCCTTTCCTGCTAAGGACATCCCATCACCTTTGGTGTTGGAATACCTGCGGATTTGTTTGAGAAAGCAGTTGCAAGATGGAAAGTGACTGAACCATCCTGTTCTGTGGAAAGCAAGCTGTGAGGCCCCTGTCAAAACTGGTTGAGTCATTTTTACCTGGAGCATTATTTTAATGATGTGATTTGGCCAGGACTGGAGGGTTTTCATCCATCCTGTAAGGAGGATGGTGTATTCTGAGTGACTGCTTGTCCTCTCACAGCAGTTTGGAAGGGACCTGAAAAGTTTCATGTGATGTGACAGAGCAGAGCAAATAGGAAACTAATTAGGTGTAGGCACATAGTGGGGCAAAGCAATTCCTAGAGAGACAAGGAGATGAGTTCAAGCATCAAGGTGAGTCCTTGGAAGCCCAGCCCCACTGAGAAGTCTCAGAGGAAGGCGAGCCTCACTGTCTGAGCATCTCTGACAACATTTTCCAGGAGAGTATTAGCAAGCTTAAAACAGAGAAAAAAGTATCCTTCGCATAATATGTGATGGCTGTAAAGGATACCACAGATTGCTGGAGATCCAGGGTTGTGGGCAGTGTTCTTAAACTTTTCAGCAGTATAGCCAGTACTGATCCCTGCCAGCAACAAAATACTCATCTAGATGGATCCCTGGCAAAAGGAAACCTGTGTTCAAGAGGGTGTAGGAGCAGTGGGGTAGAAAAGGTCTTTGTAAGACCTGAGCATTTACCTGAGCAAATCATGGTGAAAAGTCATTGCTCTCCTGCCTTAGCTACTGAACTCTCTTTCCTATCTCCTCCTGTTTCATACAGTCTTTTCTCTTGATGTCACATGTGCTGGGGGCATTAGCCCAGAGGCCTGGGAAACAACAGGGCAAACTTTTTGGGCAGAGCTGGGCTTTTCAGCTGGCTCCAGGTCTGGAGGCAATGGGCACAAAATTAAAGGCAGGAGGTTTTGTCTGAACACCAGGAAATGTTATTTTACTGTGAGGGTGGCTGAGCAGAGGCACAGGTTGCCCAGGGAGGTTGTGGAGTTTCCCTCCTTGGAGGGATTTCCTCCCTCTTTGATTCCTGGCATCCCTGGTATGTTTTAGTGGTCTCTGCAGATGTCTCTGGAGATGGTTTGGAAGACTCAGCTGAAGTGGCTTCCTGGCTCTGGAAGCTATGGGACCACAGAGTAGAATAAAGCTGTCCAATATCTTTAGATGTCTTTAAAGTGCAAATGCAAATAAGTTGCCAAGATTAGACCCAGCAAAAGGAGTGCAGCAGCGGAGCAACCTGCTACAATAAGCTAGTGCATAAATATTCCAGCAGAAAGGTTCAGAGCCATCTGCAAAGACCACTAAAACTTAACAGGGAAGCCAGAAATCAAAAAGAGAGGTAATAATCAGTCTTCAGTGTCTCAGGAGCATACGGGCCTCTTTCCGCATTATGCTACATGAATGTCTTTTGTATTGCAGTATCAGCCTTTAGGTGATTAAAAAAAGAGGGAGGCACAGCAGTTTTAATAAAGCACTCAGATATAGACTGGAGCTATTAACTTGCTGGAAGTCCTGGTTGTTTTGAAGGAACAATCTGGTTGCCATTAAAAAAACAACAATAAAAAAATCTCCTGCCCCCAAAAATTTTGCATGCTTGCATTTGTGTTAATAGTTTCCTTTGTAAGAAGTAGGAGGAAAGTGACAGGAAGGACACTTCGATAGGAAGGCTAGAGAAGACTTGGGTATGAGAAAGTGGGTTGTGGAAGAGATTCATTTTGTCATGCAAAACCTATCACCTCCATGCCCAGATTCCTCTCTGTCCAACTCAATACCACCATAATAAATCTCCACCTCTTGGTTGATGTCTGCATCCAAGACATGTTATCAGTCACTGCTGACAAGGACTATTAGTCACTATTGCCAGTATAGAAATTCAGTCTGAACAGACTGGATGGGAGAGAAACCAGTTTCTTTGTGCTAAGAAATGTTTGCTGCCAGGGACTTGTGATCTAGAAGTTGGTTACAGCTGCTGTTGCCCAACGCTGTCTGTGCAGCATTTCCAATTCTTGGACAATGCTCTCTGTTTTAATGAGTGCTATGCTCCTGTGTGCATTGATTCCATTCATGTGCACCAGCCCTCCTCCCAGACACTCCAGAAGCTCTGAGATGATCCTGCAATCATTGGTAATAAAAATGTTGCCACTTAATTTGAACTCTCATTTCAGAACGAGCAGATAACATTCCTGATGATCTGCCTTTAAAGGAAGCTCATTTGTTGCTCTTACTCAGTGAGAAGGGAGGGAGATTATCTTGTTCCATTTGGAAACTGCAGTGTTAATTAAAAGGTCTCCAGAAACCATCTGTGAATTTTTATTACAACTTGAGATTTGTTCCCACTTGTTCACGTAGTTGTGGGGGGGAGCAGGGGTTACAGGTTGAGGGCTTGTAATTGTTTCACTTTTGTGTATAGATCCCCTTGACCACATACACAACAAATGTTGCTGAGGGCAGTAGTGCTGTCTCCCTTCCTTTCCTCTGACAGGGTCCCCCAGTCACCCAAGTTCTCTGTATGGGTGTTGCCTCTCGTTTTGTATCTGACATTTTGCTACTGTGAGTTTTTTTCAGCAGAATTCCTCCAGACGTGCTGTCATGGATTGTTCCAAGCCACAGTCCAACAGGACAGAAGGTGCCTGAGTTAGCTTCAGCAGTGAAATTATACGGCAGAAGGCATTATTAAAAGTGGATCTTTTGTCCAATAAATCCTCCTTTATGACTCAGAGATTGGAAGGAATTCAGAGAAGGGCAACAGAAACAATTCTGGGGCTGAGGGTCGAGTTAGAGGGGATATGTTAAGAAAGGGAAGGGTATTGGCACTTGTTAAGGGAGAAAATTGAGCAAGTAATGTTCTGTACGGGCTAAGAATGGGATGTTTTCAGGAAACCAGCAATGAATGTAGAATGAACACTGCAAATTACATAGGAAGTTCTAGCCTGGTGGTGGAAGTGCACTGGTTCAGTGCCTTTAGCTGAAAAATGGAGCTTTCCAGGTGTGTAGTGAACATAAATACAGGTATGTGATGGACATCACTGTCCTTGCACTGCTAGGGATGTGTCCCTTCGACCTGACCCATAACCAAGGGTGGGAAGATGGGTTAGTAGTACCCTCTCTTTTGATACCCTTGTAAAAGGGACATTTTTGCTGTGACAGAGGAAAAAGCTCTCTCATTTGCAAAGGATAACAAGTAATTTGGAAGCTGGAGAAAGCTTTTATTTTTCACTGATGTGTGTTAATTAACTGTCTGTCTCACAAATTAACTATTAGTAGAAGGTGCTTAAGTGAAATACCCTGAAGCTTCTTAAGCATCTTCTCGGGAAAAAGAAGTTGGGATCTCCTGTAAAGTCCAGTCACAGATCTGAGGAGAGCCTGCAGCAATCCTGCAAGAAGGATGCTGGCAGCATTTCCATCCTAGCTCCATTCTCTGATCTCTTGGCAGGTTTTCATTTCAGCAGTGGCAGTATTCTTTTAACCCAGCTTTTGTACCTGTTGGGTTTTCCTGGAAGCACCTTCTCTGGTTTGTGCTGCATATATTCTAGTCTGCTGGATTTTGGATTGATTGCGGATGTCTAAGATAGGTGCATCTGATACTAAAATCTACTAGCTAAAGGATCTTCCAGACTTCTGGCTCTTAGGTGATGGTTATGTTTTCCGAGCTCATTAGAGGAACCGCACGTGCTGTAATCCTGACTTTTGACTCTTGGGCTCCATTGTGGGAGGGAGGGGAATGTGGTTGTTTTCATTTTGCTCTGTTCTTGGCTGAAGGTCATGAGCATCTCCTTGTGCCCGCTCTGGGTACAGGCTCTGTGGCCTCCATTCATTAGGGGTTTTAACTCTTCCCCTCAGTTGCTGCCTGTTACTTGCTTCCTGTGCCACTTCTTTTCTTGGGAAAGCATCATGGTGCTTGAGGCAGCAGTGACTGCTCTGTGAACTCCCCCTGCTTCCTTTTGGGGGACAGGGTTTCTCTGTTCAGGGCACATGGAACCTGAAAAAAGCAGCAGGGATGTGCCTGAGGATTTGTCCCAGCCTGTCAGCAGCCCATCAGCACAGATGCAGCAGCGTGTTCCAGGCTGATGCCTCAGCACCTCCTTTCTTCATCTCCCTGGGAAGGCAGAACGGACAAGCCCAGCTCTATTTTCACCAGGGGAAAGTGAGAATTACTCACCACAGCTCTGGGCAAGGCAGTCTGAATTTCTGTCGGCGTGATGGGAGTGGGCTGCGCAGAACACTGGGGGAGAACAGGATGCTGGACTGCTTTGCTCCAGCATCAGTGGCCATGCCATGGAGCAGGAATCCTTGTCCTGAGCCTCAGAGCAGGTTTCCAGCAGCAGCAGCAGGAACACACGGGGGTTTCTGTCATGGGGTGGGTACCTCTCCCTCTGCTCCTGGCAGCACTGTTTCATTCCCAGTTTTAGCAGCCAAAGGTACTGGTAACACTTCTGCATGCAGAACTTTGCTAGGGCATAACAGCTTGCATGATTTAATTATTTTAATTGGAATTAACGGGGAAAATAATTCCCTCTTTCAGCAGGAATAAGCAGGATACAGCCTGTCAGAATTTTTTCAAATGAGCTCTGCTGAAGGCAGAGGTGCAGAGATATGTAGTCAGCCTGCTGTAATGAGATTTGGCTGTAATTTTGAGATGAAATTATTGTAGGTTAAACTCAATCACAAAAAAAAATGTGTTTCGTTGTATTAAGGCATATTTGAGACCCACAAATCTCAGTCACATTATTGGTGAGATAAAAACTATCAGAAATTATGTCATTTTGAAAGATTTTCATTTTCCAAATAGATGTTGGAGAACAAATACTGCTCGTAATGCTGGGCACAGATATACCAGGATGTGATAATTCATGGTTTCTTTCCCAAATACTTATTAAACTAAGAAAAAAGCAGTGCAGATTTGCAAAATATTGAGATTATTATAGAAGTCTTAGACATAGAAAGCGACCTTGAGCTGAGAGACCGTGAGTTATTCCAATTTAAATTAGAAGGAAGGCTAGACTTTCAACTGTAACTAAGATTTATTATTTCATAAAAGTGAAGGAAACTAGTTGTAGAGGCAAACTAGGCTGTAGAACTCTGGACTTGAATACAAAAGTGGCCTGGATGGTTTTTTTTCTTTGTTAGAGTGGTAAAGAGCTGTAGAATTAATATACCAGACCTAGGAAAAGTCTGGTAGGGAGGGAAGAACATTTAGTCTAAGAGATTAAAAAAAAAAAAAAAAAAAGCAACAACCACCCATAATAATAATAATAATAATAACCACAGACAAAGATAAAAAATGGGATATTTGCAGGCAGGAAGCCCACAAAAATGCAAACTGTGATTCAGTGAGGAAAGGTACTGCTCTTTGGTCAGAAAGCATAGAGGAGAAAAGAGAATTACCAGTATGGAGAGGAGTGAGATGACCATCAAAAAAAGAGTGAGAGAAAAAAGAATGAAGACAGGAAAACAATTAGTGCAACGCTGTTTAGACACTAATATGTGAACAGAAGGAATGGTGCTCTTCATCACCTCATCTGTTTCCAGAGAGGATGGAGAAAGCGAGTGTTTAGGAAGCAGAATGAAGCAATTGCATCTAAGTAGGAAACGGTGCCCCAGACTGCTGAAGGATCTGACATCCCAAATCATGAGCCTGTTGACACACAGACATCTGCTCATTTTATGAAGGCTACATGGAAAAGTCCTTCCTACTGGGGAATATGGGAATTTTTGTTTAAAAATGAGCAAAATAAACATTATGGACATGTAGAGGCTCATCCTTTTGGCTTCATTGTAATCCAGAAAGGGAAGAATAATTTCATACGATGGAGATAATGAGATAAACTGTAACCTGAGTTTAATAGATTGTGCAGATTATTCTGTTACTGGTCTCCTAGACGGGGGAATGCAGTAAATCTGATTTGTCTGGATTTCAGTGAGTGTTTGCTGTCATGCCACACATGTTCCTTGTGCAGTTGGAAAGGGCAGGATTAGCAGAAGAGAGGACTGCAAAGGGAGGGAGGATCCCTGCAACAGAGCTGACAACAGGTTGTGCTGCAGGGTGAGCCTGGCCTAGCTGCAGAGCTGCTGAAGTTTAACTGAGGGAAGCACATGGAAAGCCAGCTCAGGGAGATGCTGTCACTGCAGTTTGCAACTGGAACTTTGTGTAGGAAACACCAGAGTAATTCTGGGGCACTGGAGTAGGTGAAGCATCAGTGACCCAAGAAGATGGCGTGTTATGTAAATATTAAAGAATTTGGCCTAGTAATAAGAATTTGTAGTCCTAAGTTTGCTATAAAACTGTGAACCAGTAGGGGAATGCAACTCAGAAAATGCCAAATAACCACACAAGTTGTAATAGGCACAGATCAGCCACAGAGAGTTGAGCACATACTGAAATGCTGAAAAAAATCACCACAGATACCCAATTTGTGTGTGCATTAATTGTATTAAAAAAGGTTGAGCAAAGCAAGTTAGGAGAAACTCTTTTCATATGATCTGCTTTCAACTGACTTCTTTAGTCCCCAGCAAAATAGAAGATGAAAATGCATTATAATTACTGTATCAATTACCACCAGGGGGTAAATACTGGCAATGTTTATGCTGAAGGCCCAAGCTGGGACAAGAACAAATGGTCACTGCCTGGCAGTGAATCCAATCCAATAACTCATTTAAAAGTGAAACTTGATGGACTTGTGAAAGAGATGATGAGGTATTGCCAGGAACAGAGCAGTGGTGGACTAGGAGGATACTTTCCCTCTAGTAATCTTCCTCTGCCTTAGAATAGTCATTTTTTATAGCCAAAAGTCCAGTTATGGTGATATTGGTTTTTTAAATGGAAGTATTTCATTAATGACATTGAGAGAAGCAAATTATAAGTGGCAAAAACCCTGTAAGTATTCCCTTGGAGAATTGCAGAATTGTTTATAAATGTGCCTCTGTAGAATGCTGCCTGTGCATTAGAACAGGCAAAAGCAAGGAAATTATAAACCATGGATCCTGGTGCTACCAAAGGCCACTGCAATGGAAGCCTCCGTAAATGGCTGAAGTTGTTTTCCCATGGTTAAACACATATATCACTAAGGGGCTTTTCCCAGCCATGCCCTGGCTGTCTCCAGGACACACCTGGGTGCCCAGCAAGTGCCCTTTGTGCCCATGGCACAACCTTTGCCAGGAGCAGTGCTTAATTTTTCCCAAAGCTAAATGTAGTTAATCGCCTGCTCATCTCTTTGCATCTTCTGTGGCTCCCTCACTCTTTGCTGAGAAATGCAGATGTTTATGATGTTTTTGTCTCACTTGTGGCTTGGTGATTAATATTCTGCAATTCCTGAGCTTACGGGTACCGATTTCCTGCTCTACTTACTGTACTTAAGTCAGCTTGGTTTGTTTTTCTTCCTCTTGCTAATATCCACCTGGTGAGTTAATTGTGTAGGAAAACAGCCAGTGAAGACAGAAAATGTGACATCGAGCTCAGCTGGGAGTATTCTGCAGTTCATTTCTATGTTGGGAGTATTCTGCAGTTCATTTCTGTGTTGGGAGTGTGTTGGGGGCTGGATGGCAAAGTTTGCTGTGCCAGAGGAAGCTGTTTGTGGTGATGTTCCCTTGGTAAAGTCCTGAATTGGGAGCAGGAGTGATGGGCTCTGTCCTGGCTTGATTTTAGGGGTGGGCAAACGATGTGTGGATTCTGGACTTCCTCCCCAGAAGCTTGTGTAAGGGTTCACTGTCATTCTTGAAGGTGAATAGATATTAATTACAAAGATGTGTCCCTCTCTTCTTCGATATCTGCTGATGTTCTGTGAATTGATGAGAATTCACACTGCATTTCTTCTTTTACCTGACGTGGAAAATGATTTTACAAGACTAGATTAAAACCAAAATCTGGAGGAGAAGCATATGAGAGTGTTCCCTTCCTGCTGGGTAACTCATTACCAAGATAAGGTAGATCCTTGTTTACTGAGAGCATCAAGACTTGCATCTCCAAGCAGATCCCATGAAACAGCAGGATTTGGGATGGCTGGACCAAACCTGGTACTTTGGTTGCACAGTTCCACTCTGTGTAAATAAATATCCAGTGGATCACGAGTTTGAACAAGTCCCCGGGACCACCAGGCAGAAAGAAGGGTGTATTGGGATGGGGTTGTTCTGGCATCTGCTGGGGAAGGTGCTCCAGTGCATGGAAAGCATCGGTGGTCAGAACAAGGGAGACAGTGGTCTTCATTTCCAGCACAGCCCTGCTTGCCTACTGGTCTGGTTTCTTGTCCTTAGCAGTCTGTACTAATTCTTCCTTTGCCTTACCCTCTGAAATTGAATAATCTTAGTAGCTCCTCTTATTGATCCCTGCCCATTCAGTCTCAGCTTGCCTCCTGCCTTCTTCCTTTTCCTGCATTTCCTTTTGTCTCTCTGGTTGGTGGTCCAGCTTTCTCTCATTTGTATTCAAATTGGCCAACTCATCCATTTTGTCAGGATCCAGCAGAGAAGATAGATGAAAAGAAATCTCTCTGCTGTCAATTCAGAGCAGTCCTGGCACAGCCTGTAACCATCCAGAGTTGAAATTGCCAGGAATTTGTTCACTGGAATGCATTCAGTTTGGACAGAATCAGTAGGAAATAACAGCTCTTGAACTATAGCACATCTCCCCTGTACTCATGTGTGAACTGCTCATTTTCACAGATCATCAGCTTAGCTAAAGCTTGGGTGAATATTCTTTACTCTGAAGAATGAGGATGAGGGATGTTTCTGCAGGAAAACTTCACCAGAATTAGCATATTTTTTTAATATTTTTTCCTGTAAATGTCTGAGCTGTCATCACTGAAAGTTTTCAGGTGAACTTGTCTTGAAATAGTTGAAATTTTTAATGGTTAAAATTTGGCAAAGTTATAAGCATGTGAAAACAGGGGGTTATCACGGGATTTGTCAGACAACCTTAATAACAGTTTCACCTACAACAGCAAAATTCAGTAATGCAATGTAATTCTGAGGCATCAGCACTGCACGGATGAACACCATTAGATAAATGGGACTTAAGAGAGTGCAAAACACCAGGAGTACCCTGGTACTTAACACCCTGGATCTATTCTGTATTCAGAAGGGTCTGAGCGTAATGACAGAGTGGAAAGCAGCTCCCAAGATGTGTGTGAGCAAAACCCGTGCTATGTGCGGGTAGTCCCCAGCACTGTCACACCTCAGCCTCGTCGCCTGGCCCACTCTTCCACCTCCCAGCTGTGGGAGATCTGAGTGAAATTTTTGGCAGCGCCAAACTGATGGATCACCATCCCATTTTCTAAAATGTCCTCCCTGACAGCATAGGCTGTGCCAGCAAATCTAACTGAGAATGTCCAGGATAGCAACTCCAAGCCATTTATTAAGTCCACCTAAGACTTGCAAGATAGAATTTCTCACTTCTCCCCAGTGTCGTTGCCAGGAGTACAAGATATCCATCCCCAATAGGTGTCTTCCTGCATATCTGTGTCCTCTTCTCAACTGTAATGAACAGATCAGTCCCGAAGCCCGTATGTCATTTTAGCCTATCCTTGTTCAATAGTTGGAAGAGGAAGTGTGGGACAAAAGAATTTTATCCCTCCTGGTCATGTACAACCTTTCTTGCTCGGTTTCTTGAGTTGATTGAGTTGCCTTTGCTCTGCCTTGTTACAGATAACATTGACTTAATATGAGTTTTGGTGTTCCAATAGGATGTGTGAAAATGTGAGATTAGAAGAGGGGCAATGGCTGTAGCAAAGGGAGGGGACTTGGTGAGTTTTCAGCAGTTGGGGAGCTGCCTGAGGCTGCAGGGAGAATGTTTGAGGCTCTTCTGCGAGTCCATCTTCAGCTTACGAGCTGGAGTAAGGGAGAGCTATGGACGCCTCAGTGACATATCACAAGATACTATGAAAATGCTTTGAGCTTTAAGGCATTCTCTAACTGCTAGAGCTCAGGATGAGACCTAATATAGGGTACTTCCCCGTTTCCAATTACTGTCAAGAGACCTTGGTCCTGGCCTGCTCCCATATTTTCCAAAACATTCTGCAAGGAGGAGATTCCATGAGTCATCCTGGTCATGGTGATAAGCCAAGCTAAGGCTGCGCAAAAGTGTTGGAAGTGCTTTGCTGTGACAGTAGCTTATGACTTGCTTCTTGCCACAGGAACCCGGCGTTGCTGTGGGATAACATTAGTGGGAAAAGCAGAGCTGTTTCCACTTGCTTTCCTTATTAAATGGGCTGAGCTGTGCAGGGCGGTTTGGGGAGTTCAGCTCGGGCTCTCCTTCCGTTGGTCTCCACTTTGGGAACATCGCTGCCAAGACAACCAGACAGCTTCTGCATATGTCTGATAGTTTGGGCAGGCAGTTGTCATGGTTATGAGTGCAGCATAAGGACCAAAATAGATGTATAGAAAGATGGTGATGGAAGCTGGCACACATCCCGTCTTTTCTGTACATGAGCTGACAGGATGTGGCATGGAGGAACCACCTGTGCCCTGGCTCCTGCCTGCTCCCACAAAATCAGGAAGGCCACGCATTTGGCCTTCACTGCTGCAGGTGGCAAAAGGAGCCGAGCTGTCTGAAAAAGGCAAAGTGAAGTTTTTCTGGGGGAAAAAATAGACAAGTGAAGATGTTAATCTGTGAGAAGAAGCTAATTTCTTGAGTTTTAGATTGCAGAATATGAAAAATCTCAGTGTCTAAGAGTGTCAAACTTTCTCTCTCCTTCAGTTATTTATTTTTTCCCTCTTGAAGGGAAGTATCAACCCATAACACTGCCTTTCCTCCTCTAAAACTGATTGTCAAATGCTAATTTTTTTTAGCAGTATCTTTTTTACTGCTTCTCATCATCACAGAACTCTTCCTTGGGTTTTACTGTACAAATGCATCAAAACTGAACAGCATGGGGAGTTCCGCTGAAGAACAGTGAGCTGCTCCTCCATGGATGTCTGCTTCTGGTGGCCAGCTGAGCACAGAGGGGAAGCAGAGTTCTTCCTTGGCTCCTACTGCAAAAGTCCATCAGGCCCCTGGAGACACCAGCCCAGCCTGTGCAGCTGCACCACTTTGTGAATCTCAGTCACAAGCCTCTGAGAACTAAAAGGCAGAGTGGTTTGTCTGTGCAGCAGGCAGGTAGGCAGATGAGCAGCCTAAGGTAGGCAGAGAGGTTGCCTAAGTCCATTTTCTCCTCTGGATTTGCAATTGGCTTGGAGGACAAGGGAAGTCAGAAGACACAAAGCAAAAGCATTGGGAGGAGGTAGTGGAGAGCTTTAGTCAAAGATGTTGCAGGGTTTTGGACAGAACCGTGGTCAAACTCTGCAGCCAGGTCCTCATAGGATCCCGAGCAACAGAATTTTGATTGCATTCAGGCTGCCAGCATCAGGTGCTGCATTGTCATACCTTATTTTACTGCTTTTCCTCTGCCCTTTTTCTGCTACAGAACCTAAAGCTACCTGGACATCTGTTTGTAACACCATGGGATAAAGAGGTAAAGCAGAGGGGTTATTCTGAATGCTTTTTAGCCCAGATCTCCCTTTTGAAAGCCTCTTATGGCAGGGTTTTAAATTGGTTTAGGGACAGAGCTTGAATGTGATAAGATGTTAGTTAACACGATGGGATAATCAAGTCACTTTGATTTCTCCCCAGGCAAACCTTTCTGCAGTCTATTAAAATGAAATATGATGCCACTGCTGTTTCCCTCAGCTGTAGTCAAGGAGATACTTGTTTTAATTCAGTACAAGATTGCCCCACAGGCTCCGATTTCTGCTATCCATACTGATGTTTGTAATTTATTGCCCCTTTTACAAAAAACACTAAAAAGATGTTGTATTTGCCAGAGTGGCTTTTGAGAACTTTATCTCCGAATCAGTCTGTATAGGATACACTGAAATTGTTCTCTCTGTCGTTAATGTTCTGTGTCATACAATAGTAACACAGGCTCCATTCATTTTACAGGCAGCCTTGGGTTTAGTAAGGGACAAAAATAGAATACAACATATTCACAGAATATAATCATATTATCCTGGGTGTGATGAACGCAGAGACGCCTGCTTGTCCCAGCTTACATAAATGTTCAACATATTTCTAATCAGCTGGCACTTCAACTGTAAATGACCTGAGAAGGTACAAGTGACCACACCAGAGATGAAATTATGTGTTACTGTCATGTTCCATCCAGCAGGGATGCATTTCATGAGAAGGTGTGTAATTTATGAGGCATGTTGGGACAAAAGATGCTGCAAAAGTGCAAGAACCTATTTTAAGCTTGCAGGTTAAACAGATCCATGAGAACTGAAACTATGTGAAGGTTACAGACACTGGTGCCATGTGAAGCTGTGCTCAGTGCAAGCCACAGGTCAGAGTAGTGGTGCAGGCAGCTACTTCATCACTTCTATCTAATATATTTTCTATTTGGCAAATCTAAGTTTCACAGAACTAGAATTTTTCAAAGGGAGAATGACAAATTGATGAGATATTACAATATTTCAATTAGATTAATTGAAACAAAGTTTTCATTGTGACATTGATATGTCATAACATTATGATTTGATTGAAAACGTCCTTTCTGCTGTGACAGATTCCACTTTCGTTTCTCCCCTTCCTGATTTTATTTGACTGCTTAATACTTCACTATCTCGTTTTGCTTTGAACTTGAGAACATTCCAGACATTTCCAGAAGAAGAAACTCTTCCTACAAAGGCTATTGGTTCAGTCCCACTGTCTTGTGTCTTGGTTGTTCAGCATCCACCACCTCTTTTGATCCAAAGAATTATTGCAGCTAAATCTTGTGCAACATTTTATATTTCTTAAGGCTGAAGAGAAAGGTGAAAGAAAGGTAAAAGCAAAATTTTTGGATTTAAAAAGAGCTGCGAACTGATTCAGATCAGATTCCTTTGAGACGTGGCTGAGGATTTATAGTTGGATCTCACTGTACCTCAGTTTGTTTGAGATATTTTAGTGAAGCATTTGAAGCATAAAACTCCTTCATCTTTCCTATCCATCACCTCTTACTCCTGCCTATCTCAAAGGCTTGGCTTATTAGAAAGATACAATAAAAGACTAATTGCAAAGAATGGGAGATTTTAATTACTTCATTTACATATAGAGAATTAGTCTAAAATCAATATTAGGCTGTCAGTAAAGAAAACTAGCTCAATGGGTTTTTTCCTGGGTTTTCATGTCAAGGAAGTGTAAGTTTAAACAATACAGTTTGGAATACTCTTTGGGATTACTTTCCTCTTCTTCCCTTAGCAACTCATCCTTGTCTATTTCAAGACTTTTTTTTCCCCCATGAGAATTAAAGAATAAAGGGAACTTCCAATTTTTTCTTTTTACTTGTGGCAAAAAGATAGCCAGTTTTATCTGCAGATCCAGTTGTCAGATGGTATTGGGAAGGGACAGTGTTGTGCACTGAGAGTCTAAAGTCAAGGCTGAGATAAAAACACTGAAAAACAAAAACATGTTGACTGTTGTGGAGGAACAATGTCATCTTCCCCAGATATGGCCACTGCTGGTGCCTGGAGAGGCAGACACATCCTGAAGGTTGGCCTCAATAAACTGGTGCCATTATTCTTCATCACCCTGTGAGCACTACCTGGTATGAATTACCAGGCAGAGCATCACTGAAGTGGCGCACAATTTGCAGAAGTTATTTATTATTTGAAATTACCTTTCTTTACTGCAAAAGCTTTTGCAATAGACTTTCCTCTCTTCGACGTGGGGCTCCCTCTCCCTCTAGGGTTAAACCAAGAGGCAGAGTGAAGTGCTGTCCCAGCAGCAGGACACTTGCCATGTCCTGGCGTGGTTGGCTGGCCATGCCTTTGGCACACAGCAACTGTTGGCAAGAGTCTGCACCACCTCATCAGTCCCTCTTGCTGAGCTTGGCGGGCAGCCAGCTCCCCTCCCTGCCTTGGGGTAGGATAAATTGTTGTTTGGGTCCTGTGTCTCTTAGTATATGTGTGTAATGCCATACATGCTAATGCCACTGCCCAAATAACAAGAGATCCTTGTAGTTTTCATAGAGGTCTCAGGAGATGTTTTACTGCTGCTAGAAGTCCCTGTAATTACTGCCAGTGAGTGATCCTTTGGGATGGAACGTGTGTTTGCTCTCTGCATTGCCATCTTACCAGTCCCTTTGGGTGCTCTATTTCTTCTCATCCACTGCTAGCCAAGAATCCCAGTTATCCATTAAAACTACTTTCCTATTTAAAATACAAGATTAAAAAGAAGTCATAAAGAGCCTAGAACTCCCACGTGGTGAAAATGAGAGTTATATAAAACATACAAGTGAATGGACAAAACGGAAGAGAAAAAAGCTTCAATGACCTCAAGAGGGTAAAAGAAGTTACTTTGGATGATCAGTGATTCAGTTCTCTTGCTGAGGCTTGATCTAGCCATTGTATTTAGAGTCTCCTTGTTTAAGGAGATGTTCAGAGCACAAGGAGTGTATCAAACTGGGACAGACTTTGGATGAAGAGGTGTGGGGAACTTGTTTTACTTAATATGTGGGAAAAATCTTACCCCAAATGGTCTTAGTAAGAACCCACTATTTGTCCTGGTTATGTCTCTGCTCTGTGCTGGACCTGACTCCACTTGCCCTTCACACCATCTCTGTCCCCCAGCACAGTGGGGTGAGGGCCTCCTGTGGAACTACTGTGCCTTTGGCACTGTGGCCCACATGGGAAGGATCCTCCTGCTTCTCCCTTCAATGTGAGCTTCACTTGCACTTCTGAGAGATGGAAATTCACATTTCACTGCGTCACCCTTCAACACCCCCCAAAACTGGAGCAGCTGGCTTTCACGTATCCATCTGTATTCAGTTCATGCTCCTGGATTTGCAATGTAAGGGGGAAGGGAGCGGACAGGAGTGAAATCCGAGTTCTTGGAGAATGTAAAGGCTGTTTAAAGAGTTGCTATTCCATTATAGTGATAGTGATCTAGTCTAAACTGAGAGATATATTGTGGTTCTGCAAAGCTGCTGCTATACAGAGTTTGTATAGTTCTCATTTGTAGTATGTGAATGTGGACTCCCTACATGCTGAACCCCCAGATTTCTGCAGCACTTTGGCCCAGCTGTGTAGCACCTGTTTTTGCAGGTCTCACTTGCAGCCACCACTAAAATTCTGGCAATTTGACACGCACAATGTTATTTTAGATTCATCACGCATTGCAGGAACATTTTCCAGTTGTGATACACTCTGGCTAGTTTTAAATTGTCCAAGCTTACAGCCATAAAGAAAAGAAAAACTTCTTAAACACAAAGATATTTATTTAGTTGTATGTCAAGAAGAATAATTTTTCATCCTGCATTTTCCCCTGATACATACATAATAAAGGTCAGCAAAACAGAATAGTATTTCTTTTCATGGGTGCTAAGGCTGATTCATCAGTGACATGAACATTGTTCCCCTTCCTGCCCAGGGAGGAGATAGCTCAGCCTTTGATCTTTGGAGTGACTAGGGATGGAAAAGCCCTCAGAAGTCCATAATCTCTCTTATTTTTAGCCCTATCTGCATTGTGAGAAGGGTCCTGCAGGCTTTTCTATATCAGGCTGCCTGTTAAGCTTGATTGAAGGTCATGATTTGTGTCCCACTTCTCCTAGAGGCCTTTCTGGTCTGTGGTAGATCTACACCAATCTGCACACAGGTGTTGGTGTTCCCTGCCAGGGTGAAACTTGGTGTGTGTGAAGTCTTCAAGAATGATAGCCACAAATGTAAGAAAAGTCAGCTGGTTCCCCTTGTTATCTGACCTGGCCTACAACTCCTGTGGTCGATGGAGGCTGTGGATTACCCACTGACCACCACAGTTGTTTAACTGGGCAGAAATGAGAAGGAGAGCTAAAGAAGGAGTGTGTCTCAGAGTGGGGAATACAGACATAAGGTGCTTTGATCTCACCTCTGATGAGGCATCCAAGTGTCCTAGGAACAAATGGTGGGGAAGGGTATACACCATATTCTTCATGTCTGCTTTTCATGATTACAAATAACTATATCATTGACTTTTATTAGATACAGGTTCACAGAATATCCACTCAGAGTCCCACAAAATGTTTCTGTAAAAGATCAAACTTAAAGGACATAATAGGAGATGCCAAAGGTCAAAATAACAGTGTTAATTTTATGACTTCAGAGGATAAAAATGAGACATCACGTTCAAAAATTGCATAAAGAAACAATATTTTTATATAAATGCAAACCAAAGCTCAGAACATTTTGACTGAATACTATTTAGTGGCTCTTGTTCTCTCCCAAACAGGATGTTCCAAACACAGACAGATCATTTATCTAGAAAAATACATCCACCTCTTCTGTTCATAAAATATGCAATTCCTCAGTCATCATTCACATGCGTACTGTTACATTGGTTTCCTTGTCTGTAGTTGATGGAAATGGTTCCATGCAGGCTGTGTATGAGAGGAGAAACAAGGACAGGCATATGCAAGCGAACAGAACTGACCTCATATAGCGAGCTATAAACCACACTAATGCCCAGAATTTTGTAGAAGTTCAGCTCAACTATGTGTATGTACACCAACATGATACCAATTGTTTAGTTAATTAAACCAGTGAGCCTCCTGTTGTTACAATATTTATTAATCCATAATAATAGCTGAATATATCCCAATAGGTGAACATATCCAGACACTGCAAACAATTTTATGAATTGTGAATAATTAACTCTCAACCTACCCTATATTGATGAAGGGAAATGATTACTTCATCTGTTCTATATTGCATATGTTCTGAGTCCTGGTCTTCCTGAGTGTCAGTGGGCAAGTAACCATTCCTTATTTGCTGGAGACAGGGTTATGAATAGAACATGAAAGCGTAAGTAAAGCTGGGAAAAGCCTCTTAATAGGTACTGCCAGCAGCTATTTGCTAAGTGGAGAAAAAAAAAAGGAAAAGTAACCCAAAATATCACCTCAATTAACAGTCTGTGTTGAGGAGGAGCTGTGTGATACATGAGGACAATCCTTTGGGACTGATATCCAGTTACTCTTGTGGTCAGAACTGTTTTCATCTCCCTTTTTTCTTTTCCCATCTTCCAGGCAGTAGGTCAGCTTAGGTCTTTGCCCAGAGCATCTCCACAGTCTCCTCCCTGGGTGGGGTCCTCCTGCCCGCCATGGAGCTGATTTCTTGACTTCAAATAGCAAAATAATAAGGGGTGGCTGGAAAATCATTCTGTTCCATGGAGCTCTTGGTGTCACATGAGCATGAGAGTTTGGGAACAATTTGGGGACAGCTGATGAGATTGGGTTGCCCAGTCTCTGCTAGAGCACCCAAACCTGGGCAGGGCATGGAGGCCCAGACCCACGCCACAGACGTCCCACTGGAACCCTGTGCAATCCACAGATATTTTCATTTTAATTGAGCACTTTTCGATGGTAGAAGTTTCTTTTAAGCTTTGGAAATTTTTTTAGACAATGCTATGCTTTGCTTATTTATCATTCTTTAGCTCCACCAAAGAAGAGTTTGAGAACACGAGGTGTGAATGTACTGTGGAGGTCACCAAGTCAGACACAAACCCCTCCTTTCTCAGGCAGACAGGGCTGGCTGTAGCCGTGGTGAGGATGGGGACAGGAGGGCGGGTGCACAGTCACGGAGAAGGCACTGCAGGCCTTGCCACATATGACCTCCCTCCTTGCCAAGTTAATCCATCCCGGCTGTCTCCAACCTGGAGAGCGCATCTGGGGACCTGCCCTTGGCCTGTCCTCACCAGCTGGTGGACAGACTGAGAAGGGATGGAGGATCTTCCTTGCAAAGCCCCCATGCGACTCATGGGAGGCCAGAGGGAGAGAGCTGAAGGTGCTGTGAATAAACACAGTGCCCTGCCGGTATGTGTAGGTGTTTTCCAGGGAGGATTTGGGAAGATTTCCCATGGGAGACAACCAGCCACCTGTGCAGGCTGCGATTCTGAAACCCTTCCTATCAGCCCTCAGATGGGAGAAATCACAGCCAGTTCATTTGATGTTTGAATCAAATGAGGCTACATTTAATAAAGCAGATTCAGGGAGTGTCACAGGCCCCCTTCTGCTGCTGCTGCCTGTGGGTTTGTTGTCAAGGTTGTTTAACAACCTTGACAAATGTTCTTAATAAGTGACAGGCTGCCTTGGCAGGGTTTCCATGCACATCAAACGTGCTGCTCGAGGTTAATCCAGCTGTCCCACTCCTGCTCGGGAGAGACTCTCAGACACAGCCTCGTGTTGCAGGATCAGGGCTGCCTTGCAGTGGGAATATCCACATGGAGCCGTGTCATGGTCCCGTGGACACAAATGGCAGGGTCTGATGGAGTGGTGACATTTCTTCGCATTTTTTTTTGTTTGTTTTTTGTCCTTGCAGCTGCGACATGTCAGGGCAGACGTGCCAGTCATTTTCCATCCTTGGTCAGTGTGTGACATTTTTTATGACGGCCCTTTATAGGCCACATTATCTTCCCTTCTATTACTTAAAAATCTATTACCTTTTTATGCATCAGTTCAATCTCCCGTTCCACAATGAACTGCTTTGTGGTAGGACATGGAGGTTCAAAAATGCTGTGGCTGTGGATTTGGCTTCCCCGGGAGGTGAATTGATTCAGTGACTTTTTATTTAATCCAACCTTTAAATTTTGAGGCTACAGAGGAAATTTTCCTCAAGGCAAGTTACACCTTTAATGCCTTGGTGGGAGCACCTGCATGCTCACTGAAGCAGCTTGTGCTGCTCTGAGAGGGGATGTTTTATTGGAAACCCCCCAGGTCCTATCTGATGTGGCAACTCCTATGTATAGTAAAAGAACTTGCATGCAAAAAGTATCATCTCTGTCTGGATTTGTCTGTATCCAATATACATATTAACTGGAACTCCCTGATGGCGAATAAAAATGGGGAAATACAGTCTGAAGAAGTCCTTGATGGTTTTGACAATTTGTGCCCTTGTGGACATGAAAAGGATTTTCTGATCTGTCAGGATCAATACTGAGCTGAGCTCTGCACAACTGGTTGCACCATCTTTCATTAGCACAACGCCCAGAGGAAGTGATTTGAAATGATCATGTCACTAAATTTTTGAAATTATTTTTCCCTTCCTCCCCTGCCCTTGATTCCGTAATCAATATCCTCCTGGTCTCATCAGAGCCCAAATATTAGTTGCAGATAATGATAAAAATCATCAAAAGCTCAAAGAGCATGCTTTTCCTTCTGTTCTGCCCAGACAGTCAGTGCCTAGCCCAGCTGAAGGCTGACACTGGTGGAGGATGAGAAGTCAGTCTCCTCTCTGACTGCAGGGCCCTCAGGTTGCAGCTCTGCCATCTTAGGTTTATTGGTATAATCCATCTACTGCTTAAGTCTGCAAGACTTTTGTTGAACAGAGACATTGTAATATGTATTTGCCTGTGCAAATACATGTTTTCATGCTCTTAAAAAAGGAAATTTTTAGTGGCTGAAGTTGGTTTGATCAATTAATTGGATTTACAGCCCTTGTGACTAGTAGGTAGCTCACTGTGTGAGTGCCCATGTAGCACATGTGAGTATCTGTATGTGTTTCCTGACTTCCACAGAGCCTGTCCACTTGTATGCCAGTGATAGTTCCTATTTCAATCTCAAAATGAGGATTTAGCAGCCGTGGCAGAGAAGCAGTGATGATTCCTGTTACTGAGAATTAAATTACTTTCCAGAATAAGCTGTGGTGAAATCGTCCCCTGCACCCTGTGAGGCAGTGGCATGCATAATTAAAAACCAAACTACTCGTGTCAAGTAAATGAACAGAGCATGTCTTGTCAGCTTCTTCTTTTGTCTTTTTATTTTTTGTTACTGTATATCAATCCTTGCTTTGGAGTTCACAAAACTCAGTCATTTGTGGTGCTTCTCTCATCGTTAGTATGGCAAACACGCAGCAGGAATCAGCTTTCTTGTGTTAGTAAAAAACAAAAGCACAGCAACTGCCACACAGGGTCAACTCCCAGTATTCCCATCTCATCTTGTAGCTTGTTCATTCAGAGTAGACAAAAAAATTACTCTCCAGCAGATAGGACTGAGGTGATCTGCCAACCCTACCCTTTCGTGTGTTGGATAATTTTGCTCTCTGTGGCGTTCCCTGGCCCAGTTTCCCCAGCTGTTTGCGCTGGATGCATGACAGCTTACTCCCAGGCTATTTTCTGGAGTCAACAATCTGATTCCCCTGAGATTGTTGGGGTAGTGACAGCTCTTCAGGAGGCAGAACAGAGGAAAGAACAAGACAGATGTGGTTTCTTCCAATCCTTGTGCAGTGCTCCAGAAGTATCCTGGCAGGTCTTGTACCCTCTTACATGCTGCTGATATATAACCCAGGGCAGGCAGTGCTTGATCCCATGCTCTAAAACCATCACTGCTGGGCTTCATCGTGACACTCTGGTTATTTCAAGGACCTTGACCTGAAGAAACACACAGCTAATTGTGATGGTGTGACAGAGCCACAGGAGCACCTTGTACAGCTCAGGCGAGTGGGCCAGGGCTCTGCAGGCTCAGCAGCCTGACTTTGCTACAGCAGTTTGGACATGAGTCCACCTACAGACCTGGATGGACTGGCTAAAGGAGCGTGCTGCCTGTTGCATGGGCTCGAACACCCACCCAGGTTCCTCTTACACAGCTTGCAAGAACATGGTCTCTCTGCTGTCTCCAGTCCTTCTGCTTGCCACCTGTGCCTTCAGCCCTGGAAAAGGTGAAACTTGAGCCAAGGAGAGAGAAAAATGCAAGTAGAGGAAACTTAGGTGATGGGTGGGGAAGAATCCAAAATTCTCGTCAGTCCAGCATGTCCCTTAAAATCCCCTAAAGCTCAGAATCTCATAGAAATTTTTCTTATCCTGAAAATCAATAGAAGCTAATTAAGTAGAGGTTAGAAAGGGTCCTTGCTGATAAGCCAGATAGGCTCTTGGCTTCTTCCATTTACCTGTCAGGCTCATTAACAAAATCTGAACCATTTCCAGGGACCTGCTTGCTGCTTCCCCTCGGGGCTTGCCCTTCCTCCCAGCTCTCATAGCCCACCTCTGTCAAACGGAGCACTTTGAGCAAATCACTTAGCTAGGCAGCTTTCAAGCACTCTCTCAAAGGAGAGCTGAACTGGGAAGATTTAACTGAGGATGGGTTGGAAAAAAACAAGAGAAAGCAAGGACACAGAGGGGCTGTTCCAAGGGGAAATAGTTATTAAGCAGCTGAAGAACAGAGGAAAAAAAGCGCTGTATAAAGAATTAGCTGCATGAAAGTCCATCCAATTTTTATAGACTTACCCTGATTTTTCCACACTCCAGTTACCATTATTAACTGCCTAAACCCATATTTCTGAACAGAAAGGAGTTACATATTTGAAAAGCATGTAAGTTTGAAACACCCAGGCCTTAGGCTCTCTCGGACCCACTGCATCTATGCAGTGACTGCCGTCAGGATGCAGGGTGAGGAGCTTTGCTTGCCTCTTCCAGGACTGTGGTCTGGCATTAGTGTAAAGCACGGGAGATGCTACAGCATTTAATTTCAAACCTGCCTTCTGACCTAGAGCAGCTGTCAGACCTAACAGGCCAGAGTGAAGGAATGGGGATGCAATGCACTGTGGTATCAGTAAACCTTGTGAGAGCTCTCCACAAGGAACTCCTACCGGGACAAAGGGGCCTGGATTAACTTAATGTGAGGTGGGAGAACACGTAATTAAAGAAGTCACTCTGTGTAGCAGTGTATTACAGTTAAATGGGGGACAGACTCTGAGGAGTCTTGAGTAGTTTGTGTTGAATTTGATTTAAGCCAACATTTTCATTAATGGTGTATAGGATAGGAGACCGTACTCCTAGAAGAAATATGTGGATTGTGCCAAATTGGGATTCACTTTAAAGAATACAGCCTGAATTAAAGTATCATCTTGATACATTGGAGAAGCACTCAAAATCAATAGAGCAGAATTCAGTAAAGAGAAGTTTCTTGTGAGTTACGCTTCAGAAAGAAGACTGAAGTGCACAGATAAAGTATGAAAAATATGGTAGCCATTAACACTGCAGGAAAGAAACAGGAACTTACAGCGAACCACAAATTGAACACAAGTCAAGATTGCTTGGGAATCTTTTTATAAAAGAAGCACTTTTCAGTCTGGCTCTCAATGGATGTCATTGGAGAGGAAGGGTTGTTACTCTGCTCCTCAGGTGAAGGACTGGAGCCAGTTCTGGGTACTGTACTTAAGAAAATGACAGGAAAGCTTGAGGAAAAAAAAAAAGGCTAGGAGGAAAAAAGAGATAGGAGGAAAACAATATTGTTTAGTGGCAAAAAGTGCAAAATTTTGGGAGGATGGAGTGCATTTATTTTTTTCTTAGAAGAGGGAAGGTGAAGAGTGAATGCCTCTTAGAAGAGGCATTAAGACCATGTTAGGCAAGTGTCTATAAGGATTGTGTTTGGTGCATTTGCTGCTACTTCAGAGCAGATAGAGAGATTTGAGGTCTCCAGAGATACTCCTGGCCCTGAAGTCAGTGATTTATACGACAGCAGTATTTCCACATTAAAATGATGCTTGACTGCTTGAGTGTCTTCTAAGCAAAGACGTTTGGAATCGTATTCCATCCTCATCTTGTGCATCTGCAGTCAGTGAATTAATTTCTATATATACATAGCAGGCTGTAGGCGCAGGCACGTCACTGACCTGGGATGGCAGGCTGTAGGCACTCTGTGTATTTTAATTCTGTTCAATTCCTCTTCTTCCACTTTCTGAGACCTGTTTGATTACCAATGGCATTACAAGTCATTGAGCACTGTTAATAATCCCAGTTAATCACAGCAGCACATTTCCCCTTGAAAGAGTTCAAATGGTGAGAGTGAGCACAGCCAAGTTTAATGCCTCCACTGCAGAGATGATGTGCTCCCAGCCCTCGCTGCACGGCCATCAGGACCAAGCAAAAAAAGGGCTGCAAATGTTTAGTGCTTCTGCAAGCTGGCTCTCCTGGAATGCCATTGGTTTCTCAGATAAGGCTGAAGATTTTCATATAGTTTGGGCCAGGATAATAATTACAATCCAGTTTTGCACACAGAAATTTGTTTGCTCTATGTGTTTTGTTGCATTAGAACTCGAGCCTCATCCCACATCCTGTTATTGTTAATGAGTCCTGCATACAGAACAGCATTGCCAGTTGTAAGTCTTTAATAGCACTAATAGTTAGAGTACTTACAGATCTTTATGCATCTTCTACTTTGCATCTACATTACAACACAGATTTCCAATAGTATTTGGATGTGGAAAGATGCTTACAGAAGCTTTGTAGGATTTACAGACACGCTTAAATGACTTAGGTGCCTAATTCCGTTTTGATGCTCAGCTGGAGCTAAGGTGTCAGACCTGTTTCATATCCTGAGCAACTGAGCAAACTACATGTTGAAACTGCTAAATATCCACCTTGGGAGATGGGCATCCGAGCATGTACTGTGCTCTGGTACTGGCTGGCTGTTACAGTAATTAAAGTATGAAAGACGGATGATTTTAGGTTTAAAAATGCAAGGCCAAGTTTCCACTTGTGGCCATCCACTGTGATATGACACATACAGAGCTGAAGCCATTAAACCTAGGGGTTATTACTGAACTGATGACAAAATTAAGAGTCACTCAAAATCAATTAATTTAAATGCAAAAGGCTTCTTACCCTCAAACCTGAAAGCACATCTGGCACAGAAAAGGGCATGAATTGGTTTGAGGCAAAACTCAGAAAGGTTTAACCGGCTCTGTAAAGTAGCTGTGAAGCAAAAGAAACAAAAATGTCATGTAAAAAATGAAGTTATTAATATTCATGCAGGTGCTAAGGAGTGACATTTTGATTCCCTAACACAAGTATTAGCATTTTGCTTTTTGTCAGCAAACCTGAATTGATTTTTGGCTCAGTTTTGCACTTTGAGGTAAATCCATGGTAATAAAGTTGTACTTTCATAGCTTACTGAGTGTGCATGCATGCGTTGGGAAAAGGTGCCTGTCTCAATGTAAAATGAGAGTGTAGAAAAAGTAATGTAGCAAGA
Organism: Machaerirhynchus nigripectus; assembly: GCA_013397975.1. Classification (NCBI taxonomy): domain Eukaryota; kingdom Metazoa; phylum Chordata; class Aves; order Passeriformes; family Dicruridae; genus Machaerirhynchus; species Machaerirhynchus nigripectus. The sequence continues at coordinate 1,424,891 of VZRQ01003115.1, read as the reverse complement.
AACCTTTTAGTAATAACCATTTCTGTTAGCCACTGGTTTGTATTTTCGTGTTGGCTGGGTAGCCTGGGAACAGGAACATTCAGGAAAAAGAAAAGTTCATCTTCCCAAATTTGGATGAAACTCAAACTGGTAGAGCTACCCTGGACAGCAGCTGGAAGGACCAGCAGGATACTCAGACAGGCAGTGCCAGGCTCCATCCCTCAGGAAAAACCAGCTGCAAGGGCTGTGCTTGAGTAGGACTGTCACAGCACAGAGGTCCCTGGAGTAATTACTTGAGAGTCACAGTTGTGAGAGGTTTTTTGCCCTGCTATTGAGATTATTTGTCTCGGTTTGAAGAGCTGCACAGTGAAAATATCATTACTGGTAGAAGATCCTGGAAGAATGAAAATCTTGCAGTGCAGCTGGGCATTCACTGCCTGCTGAGCAGTCGCAGGACCTTTGTGCTCTGATTAGAAGCCGAGTGTGACACTTTTTGTTTTCAGAAACTCCCAATTTAAATTAATCAAGCACCAGAGCACATTCGGGCTGGCAGGGCACTCAGGAAATCAGCTGGGAGCCAGGCTGGTATCTCCAGCTCTCATCTTGTTTCATTCTTACTGCCATTGCTTGGTGACTCTTGATTTGAAGAATATTGGCTTAGCAGAAATGGGCTTGTCACCTGTCCAAACAGCTGATCTCTGATCCTCTGAATGTCTGAAGGATTTTCACTAGGTGGAACTGAAGGGTTCATCAATAATACAAAAGCAGCATTTAAAATACAGAGGAAAGTTTCATCAAGGGATCTTTCAAGGTCAGGGGAGATCAGAAAAGTTTTAGCCATCTGTGGGTGGTGTATTTGTCTTCTTTGAAGACACAGAAAATTGCAATTAATATTATATCTGTATTGACAGAACAGCAGGGAAATCCTGCTGCCAGCCACAGCCAGTCACAACCTCTCCTCTCCCTGGTAGAAGTAAAAGTCTTCCAAGAATAACCTCTGGTATCTTCATCCAACACCAAAGAGGCTGCAACTTTGCACAGGCACCGTCAGACCAAGGTGAAGGTTCGGATTCCCATGAGGTCCGTGATGGCCCTTCCAAGAGGGAGACGATGCACATCAGTGTTTTTTCCAGTCTTCATAACATCAATAAAATATTTGGACTCTGGGAATCATTGCCTTAAATATTGCCTTATGTACAGAAGGGATGACTGACATTGCAAATTCCCTGGAGTGTCTGGTCCCTGGTTTCTGTGCCTCTAAGTGATGAGAAGCCAAACACACTGCAATGGATTCCTCACTGCAGCACCACTTTAGTCCTCTCATTGTATATGAATTTGGACAAAATCAAACCTAGAAAGCACAAACCGTGTAACCCACTGGCACCAAATTGCTGTCTGTGCAGACAGCCTCTTTTAAAAACAAGCCTTTCTCCCTGAGCTCTCAGGGCCCCTGCTTTGTCACAGAGCCACCCTGGTGTGACAGGACACGAGGCTGTCTCTCTACCAGCCAAACTCCTTCCTCTGTTGTGCCTTCCAGGCCCTGCCCAAATAATTTTTTTTTTTTTTTTTTGGGTGTGCTAAATGGCTCTATCAGTTTTAATAAAGAGAGGACAGATGGCAAACAAGAATCGCATTTGCTGGACCCCAAACTGGGTTAAGGGTTTTCTTTCTCTTGCTTTCTCTCTGCAGTGGCAACGTTGTCTTTGCTGAGGCCAAGGTCTAGTTTCAGTGTGGTTGTCTTGGGAAGACTGCTGTTTGGATAAGGTGGGGATTGATAAGCAAAAGTTACTGAAATTCTCTGGTGAGCTGCTCTTAAATAGGAGAGTTAAACAGAAGGGAGGAGATACCTCTGCTGCCTAGAGTGGTCCAAGCATATTTTTTGTATCTGTTGTTGCATTTTTAGACTAAAGACATCATAAACCTAGTAGCTGAGGGAGTGATTATATGACAGCAGTTTCCTAGTAAGAGAAAAAATGCTTCTGCTACTCCCTGTGTGCAGATGCTGTGGGGTAGTGTATGCAATTCCACATGGCCAAACCAGAGGGATTATCTTTTAAGTGAAGGGAGGCTTGAGGTTGGTTTGTGTTTCAGTTTCTGATTGTCTTCTCCTTGTGAGCATGAGACTGCCCAGAGTGCTCTCCCAGGTCTGGGATTGCCATCAGTGCACACTGCAAAGGAGACTAGCCGGGCCACAGCATGTGAGCTCTGCTTTCCTCCTCTTTCCTTTTCTCCTCTTAGCAGCAACAGCTCCTTGCACTGGGGCTGTTCTGTGCAAACCCCTTCCAGTCCCGGTGACACACTCAGGGGCTGAATTTCTGCGTACAGCTGCTCCCAACCATCAGTCACTGCATGCTGCCTCTAACTCCTTCCCTGGAAACAGCTTTTTCATAGAAATTAGCCTGTTTGGCCAAGGTTGCTAGCTGTTGCTGTTTGGATTATTTTCAAGAGTGAGTTGACAGCAACAGCAATAAACTGTCATGTGTTTGGGCAAGAGCCACATCTCTGCACCAGTTCCCAGCTGCTGCAAGGGTTGCAGGCAGGAGGTTTGGAAAAGTTGAGGGGTAGACCCAGAGGTTCTTGGCTGCAGAAGTGAGGCAGCAGGACAGGACACTCCTTTTTTGCACCAAAATTTCTCCCAGGCAGTAGGAGAGAGGTTTGGGCAATGCTGAGGTTTCATCCAGGGTAGCAGAAATCCCAGGCAAGCAGCAGCTGCACATGTGTGGGCAGCACAATATGTACAAATCGGCTTAGAATATTTAAAACACAGTTGAATTCATCGAGCCTTTTTCTGCAGCACCTGTACAGTACTGATGCACTGGGACATGCTGAGTATCTCTGCCTCCTGTGTGTGTTCCTGTTTCCCGTGGGGGAGTGACAGGAATGGATAAGCCTTAGCACAGTGTGACAAGCACTCCCACATCCCGCAGGGCAGCCGGGATGGCATCGCTGCAGGGCCACCCTGCTTGCCAGTAGGGGGATCAGGGCTGTGGAAGATCCCCAGGAGGATCCCTGCTGGCTCTCAAAGTGGCTTGAGAAGAGCAGAGCCTGAATATCTGTTTCTACAGAGGCTCTTTCCAAGTTCCTGCCATTATTGCTAAGGGGAGGTGATGAGGCCTGTTAATGCACCATGGACTACGCGTGTGAGAGGAAGGGAGGGATGGGAGACCTCTGTGCCATCCCATGGTGGGCACAAGATGACCTGTTAGCCCAGACTGGACCAGTTCACAGCTCCTAGTTCTAGTGGTGTCCTGTGGGATTAGACTGCCAGCCAAGGGGCCTTTCTCTGTCATTGCTCTGTGCCGTGATTCAGGATTGCAGCAGAGAGAGAGCAATCGATGTGCTGAAATCAGTTGCATGAAACTTGAATTTCAAGTGTGCAGCACTTCAAGATTGCTTGCTGACTTCGGGGCTCAGGCACTCTGTGTGGGGTTGAGAAGCTGATAGAGGCCTTGGTGTTGTTACCTTCTTGCTCTGTCATGTCAGCAGTGATTCCCTGGGGAGAACAATAGTCTCTTTCTCATTATGCTTGAAAAGCCCTATTCCTATCTCACATTTCTGTATGTTGGGAATTGCCAAAGAGAAGTTGCCTCTTGCAGTCAATCGAAGTGGAAATGGAGGGGGAGAGTGTCTAAATGTTTATAGAGCATAGTGCCTGTGACTTGTGCCTGAAAGACCCATCCGAGTAGCTGAATTTCTAGATTATCTCTGTTACTGAAGACTGTGTCTCAGAAACAGAAGCTTACTGAGGTGGAATAAAACACCAGGGAATAAAGAAGGAGGAATGGGAAGAGGAAGAAAAATATTTTGATTTATGAATTACAGGAAAGGGAGGAAGTGGGTATGATGTGGCATTGCCTGTATTGTGAGACTGCAGGAGACAAGTTGTTTGGGATTTTAGAGTGAACTGGCATCCTGAAAAGCAGGGGAGAGAGCATATCCCTTCCCCAGTCCAGACTGCCCTGAGAAACACTCTGCAGGGTCACTCCTGAAAGAGCTGTTGTCAGATACGATGAAGATGAAATCACTGTGCTTCCCTGCTGTCCCCAGCATATTTCTCCCAAAAGTGCAGTCAGTGCAGTTGTTCTGCATGGCCTGTGAATGCTAACACATCTCCCCAGTGCTCTGTCCCTGAGTGCACACCTTCAGTTTTCAAATGGCTTCTGGAGCTGAGGGATTGCCTGACACACTTCAGGAATCCCCAGCTTCTCCCTGGTCATCAGATTTGCATCAACTGTTTGGTTTCAGCAATTTCTGAGTATCTGGACACAAATTTTCCTAATCCCACAGTATTCTGGTCACTATCTGCACAGATTTGTCCTTTGTCCCAGCAGTGCGAAGGGGTGTGGAGCAGCTAATACTGGGGGAATTTGCTTCGTGAGTGATTCATGCTGGGATGGCCCTAATCCTATTCAGTTCAAAATGAACAGCAAGAAATTGCACAATCAGAACTGTAACAGGAAGAGGCCCTTGAAGCACTGTGGCCACCCCACCTGTCATTGCTTTCTCTGGTTTCTTCACATGAAGTCAGTGCATGTCACAGCACCCCAGCTCAGGGCCTTTTGAGGATCCACAGGTTTGAGAGGTTGTGCTGGTGAAGCTGTGAGCTGCATCTGGCTCTGTTTTGACTTTTGATCACCAGGAGATGCGTGTGTCAGAGCGCAGCAGCGAGAATGACAGTGCGCTTCATTGTGTTGCCTACAGGGACAACAGCCCACTGCTTGGAGCACGTGGGGTTCAGGAGTTTGCCACATTGATAAAGGGAAAGCATATCAGGCTTTGACAAGTTACACTGGAGGCTGAACATTGTCAGCTGGAGAGTACATGCTAGCACATATACTGCATGCATAAAAAGCTATTTATCTTTGCAAAGGGAGAAGCTGCTGCTGACGATAGGGAATTCATTTCCACAGACCTTTCGGGGCTTTTTGATGTACGTGTGCTGGGCATCACTGCTGAGTGATTTTCAGTTTCCCAAATGTTGTGCTACTTCTGCTAGAGAGAGAAAAAAGATGGGCCACAGCGATGTTGTGCCTTGGTACCAGGGATCTTGGGCTCAGAAGGTGATGTGGAATGGAGCTTTTGGGCAGTGGATCCTGCTCTGTCTGACACACCAATGCCTTCCTGTTCTGTCCTGATTGCAGTAGAGGAAAACTTTTACAGTGAAAGCTAGGATTCAGAAAATCCAGATCCTGACTCTGACACAGCCTTTTCAAGGATCTTATGCAACTGACCTCATTTCTCTTAGTCCATTACCTCCACACCATTGTGGGACTTTCTTGTTAGATCCTTGTGTGAGTGCGATAAATGGAAATACTCGGTTGCTCTGCTGGTGGCACCATTTGTTTACCTAAAGGGACAGATCTCCACCCTTGCTTGTAGCATTATACATTTGATCCTACTTCTGTGAGCTGCCTGTGTAAATGTGAGTATGGCATGACGCAGACAAGTATGACGGTCAGAATTGATTTGGGAAGTTTCTTATCTCCATAAAATATCAGGTTTTCTTTTGCCATTTCCTCCCAAACACCTTGAAATATCAACAACGGTGAATTCTCCATGGGCTGACATTCTCCCTGATGGGCACTGAGCTGGGCAGCAAAGTGCAGTCCTGGAGCTGCTCGTCCAAGTTGAGCCCCACCAGGCCCCTCCATCCTGTAATGTTTCACTGAAGCCTCTCCTGGCTCAGGCCCTTCTTGTCTCTACTTGGGGATCTGCATCAGCTTCCACACCCGGCTCTGAACACACAGTGCCTGCCACACTTCTTCAGTCCCACAGGAGACTGGGTGCTTTGCCTAAGCACCAGGACACCCTTGCTGGATCCAGCAGGCACAAGCTTCCCACTGCCAAGAGCAAGGAGGAGCTTTCACTGCATTTCCCTGTTCTTACACCTCTCCCTTGGTGCTGGGTGCTGGTCACTGCCAGATTGCCAATCTGGCATTGGCCAGCAGTGCAGTAGTTCTTTAGTCAGTTTTAATAAGTGTGTTTGAAAGAGGCACTGCTTCTGCTGGCTGGAGAGGTGTGGAGGCCCGTCACACAGCATGCCTGTCGTGAGCATATGTCTGGCATCAGGATGAAACCCGTGGCTCTGGCTGTGAGGCTGCAGCACAGAGAAGGTTTTCAGCTGCCCATTAAAAGCAGCTGATGGATCAGTGTTGCCAGCAGACATTGTCCCCTGCATCATGACCAGTAATTAGTACATGGGGCTGCGCTGTCCCTTTACAATAATCGCATCATTCATTGCCCTCTTCAAAGGTGGCTTTGCATACAAGACCAAGAGTGAAACCATAGCTCATTACTTGATTGCATAATTACATTCTGCTACAGTGCAATTTGGTTATGGATGTAATTAAATGGATCAAGGTCAGCAGTAGAGCTCAGGACATAAGTGGGGTTGGAAAAAGGCCGAGAACTTTTTTAGTGCAGAATACCACCTTGTTGGCAACTTTAGCAGCTCAGGTCAGTGTTTTTGTGGCCCTGCTGCTTGTCCCACTGGCCTCACAAGCAAGATGTATGTGGTGCTTTTCAGATGGCTTTTCCCACAGTTGTGAGGTAGCCAGCAGCAGCACCAGGGACAGCTGGCTGGAGGGGTGCAGGCACTTGCATCATTTGGAGCCCCTTTGCCTTCCTGGCAGAGCTTTTCTGCAGGAGTCCCTCAAGACCCCCCAACCCCTGAATCTGATGCCTGTGTCAGTAGGGACTTTGGGTTAGATTTTGGCTGGAAAGCAGAAAATGACAGCTGTTGAAGCAGGTATCTTTCAAAGCAGATTTGTCGTGGTTTTTGGATCTTATTATTTCTGGGGGAAAGAAATCGGAGGGCGATAGATGGAGCTTTGTTGAGAACTGTTGTTCTGTAGTAAGAACAGAATCAAACAATTCAGGGAGCCTCTTCCACTCTGCACCCTCTCTGTCCTGCTGCATTGGAGCATGGACTGTGCTGCACCATGGCAGCTGCTTCCTGGATATGGACATTACTTTTTCCCCATTCACAAGATCAGGGAAAGAGGGAACCAAAGGCATTAATGTATGCCAAGACTTGTAATAATGAATGTATGTTCCTCAGAAAGGTAAATGAAAGTTAAGTCATGCAACAAAGTTTATGGGAGTTCAGCCCTACAGAACAACCTAGTATTTCTACTGCCTTCCAGAGCCTGATATGAATAAATAATTTAATGGCTATTAATGTGAATGCTGCTGATTTTGAGTCTCAGTTCCTACCATATTAAACCCTACAGCCAGCTCTGCCCTTAAGGAACATTCTTTCTGCAAGGGCTTTGTATCCATGCAAATGTTATCTGCACCCTCTGAAGAGGCTGCAGCTAAAGAATGGCTTTTGAAAATGTGTAGCGCCAGGATCATCACGCCTCGGTTTTTTATCAAATATACGCTAACGAAAAAACAAAAGAACAAAACCCAAGACTGTTCAATATCAAAGCTAAATTTAGAAAGCAGACTTTTTAAAGCATCCTTGTCAGTTGAAAGTTTATTTTTTTAATGACCAGCTTAAAAAGCAAAATCTCATGCCTCTCACATTTTTCTTTTGTGCCTCGCTTGCCTCATATTTTTTACTGCCCTCTTCTAAGTAAAATGATCCCCATGGTGCTCTTACTTTCTGTGTGTTCCTCTAAGTGCAGTTGCATGTATTTCTCCGTGAATTAGCAGTTTACTAATATGCTTTGCCTGGGTCAGTTCAGATGCAGTAGTGTGGAACTAGTAAATAAAACCCAGTGATTTGATAAGCATTCTGTCACTTGCCTTGTTGAATTTTTGTTTCACAGATTTTCACCTTCCAGATGCTTTCGTATTGTGCCATATGGTGATGGTCATTCATGGCTACACTGTTTGTGTGCACCCCATGTGTGACAGGATAGGCTGGGGCACCGTGCCTGTTGCTGACCCCAATGCCATGGATTTTGGGGGCAGAAGTGGCTGTTCAGGTCCATTAGTATGAACAGATCATCACAGTTTTGCCAGATCATTCTGCTTGCATGAATTTCCTGCCTTTGATTGAGTTAAATCTGACAGTTTGACACAGGTTATCCTTGTGGGTTTTTCTCCCAGCACCAGAAGTTATGTTTCCACTGGACTTCTCATCTTCTCTTTCATCTCTGTTGTTATGGAAATGATAATATCAATTTTAATACAAACATTCATGAATCAGTGTTTATTCCTAGAACAGAATGTTTAGTCCAGCTTTAGTGATTCTTAGAGGATCCAATTCTGCTCATGTTGCTGCACTAATGATTCAAGACTTAGTATTGATGAAAACAGATGGAAACTAAGAAATATTGCGTATGGTAAGAAAGAACTGTTATGCCCATGAGCAAATGGTTTTTCTTTTGTGGGGCTTTTTTGGTTCAGTGGGGCCTTTTTCCCTCCACCAGTTCTGTAATAGCACAGAAGAAAGCAGGGATGACATGTTTCTTCTTCAGTGTTATAGTCAGGACAGCTCTGAGGTTTCCTTCCCCCTCAGCATGTTTGCTGGAATACATAAATAAGATTTCTTTAAAATTTATCATGCTAAGGAAAATATTTTCAAACTTCTGAAGAATCCAGCTGTGACATGTAGTAAACTCCAGGCTTTCTACGAGCCAGGTACTGAGTTCAAATAGGCAGGCTTAGCAACTATTTTGTTGTTGCTGTGGCCAGTGTAGCTGCTTGTGGATGTTCTTGGTAAGTGCTTTTTGGAAGGCTTTGTGTAACTACATCCAGTGTGGCTGAGGCATTTGAGATCATAAAGGAACAATCTGAAGTGTAAACTCCACATGGCAGAAGAGGACCTTGTGTACAGCCCCGCCCCAAGTTACAGCTGCTCACATCCCTGTTTTCCACAGGGCGTACAGGGCCCTCGGCCCCTTTTAGGAGAGCTGACATTTCACATCATCACATGCCTACTTTATTATGCCCCACTGCAGTAAGCCAACTAGCCCAGCTATCTCTGGGATTAGTGCTTTAGTTCAGACCAGGATTGCACTTCTGGAAAAATCCCTCCAGTCACCCTCACATACAGCTCTTCGGTTTGCAGCACCAAGTGGTTCAGGCTGTGCAAACTAGCTTCACTTTTGGGTGAAACTAAACTGAAGAGTGCTCTTTGGTAGAGCCCCTAAAGTACTAGATAGTCAGACCATGGGACCAGGTGGCAGCTAGACCAGACTGAACCCATCCTGAAATGTCTGCAGCGCCGGCATCCAGCCCTTCCCACCAACAGTTTCACTCTATGCATTTGGTCCTGCAGGGTAAACACAGTCTATGGAAAAAATAATCAAATGCCTTCAGATCTATTGTAAACCCTGGATCCTACTGAGCCTGCGTGCTGCAATAAGTAGCTACCAAGAGAAAGCAGTAATTTTTAACTCTGGATTGCTCTGTTGATTTTGGTTCATATAATTTAAAGACAGTAGAACAGTCTTCTGTATACTAGTACCACAATAAAATGGTCTCCTGCTTTACTGTGCATCGTGCCAAATAGAGTTAGTGTGTTATATTACTCTCTCTAGAGTGACTATATTATTTTAGTTTGGAAGTTGAAGTCATTAGTTGCCTTCTGAACAGGATCAGATGCCAAAGCTAATCTGTGTTCTCTAGCAAAAGTGTGCAACAGAGTGAAAAATTTCACTATAGCCACTGCTGCAAAATCCCTGATGATCCACTTCCATCTGTCTGATTCCTGGGAAGCAAAGCATCAGCTACAATGGGTCAGTTGGCTGCATACACTGGAACAGTCAGATCTGAGCTGTGGCAGTTTGAGTCCATTCAAAATGTTTGTGCATTGTCCACGGGTTATTTCACATCAAAAGGAAACTAACAGAGAAAGAAAAAGTCAGGTTGTCAGCACATACCTATCATGGAAATCCATTCAAGGTATTAATAAGCCCAGTCTTGTCTGTGAAGTTGTTTTGGGCTATGAGATTGGTCAGCTCGTTCAAGCTATGCAGAGGTACTGTGGTCAATATGTGGATGAAAATTCTGTGGCAGCAGAGTTGGTTGATTTTCTTAATTCTTAGAAAACCAGTGAATAAATGTCTAAAAGCCACGGAAATGTGCCTGCACACCCTCCACAGTCTTCCTTTATAGCACCTACCTACTTTCACTGGGGGTTGGGATGATGAGCAGAGGGGTGTGAAGTGTCACCTGAGTGGCACCCTGCAGATATTAAGGGAGCACCATGAACCTTTCTTGCTGGCTTTGCCAGCAGAAACATTGCTGGGGTCCAGGCTTTGAGGCGCAGATCTCAGAGGGGTCCCTTTGGCTCTCCCAGTGGGCAGCAGAGCTGGCCTCCTCCCAAGAATATTCGGTGAACCTTTCCTTCTCCCTGTGTAGGCACTGCAGCAGCACGTACAAGGGGGGAGGGAAAAGCCACATAAATTGTCACACTTCGTAACATTTCATCTTGGTTGTAAGAACCTGCTGGTCCAACACCAGCTCACCCCAGCCTCAGCTAATGCTTTCGACCACAGGACTTGCTGTTAATTGCCCAGTTGTAGCCAATCTGTCAGTAAGCTGTCAAAATACGAATAATCTAGCACCACTCATTTTCAAATTGGAAGTTTCAACAGCAAAGAAATTGAATTTCCAGCCCTGTTCATGACAACTCTGAAATTGGTTTAATACAGGAGAGATCTTTCCAGCATTAAGAAAGATAGGGTGTGCTTCCAGCGAGTCGCAGAGTTTGAATTTAAGAGTCAAAGCAGAGAGGCTATCTCAGCACATCAGCAGCTCAGGGCTGTAATAGGCCTGGTGAGCTCCTTGGCAAGTCCCCTTATCTTCTGCCCACGTGACGATGAACTATACAGAAAAAATGAACTACACACAGAAAACTGGGCTGAGGCCATTTTCTTCCTTCAGACCTGTACTCTGTGCAGGCTGTACCGTTGGGTGAGAACAGGGCAGTTTTGTCTGTGTGTCAAAAACCATAAAACACTTATAAGACTCTTCTTTACAAGGGCTGGGGCTCATTTGCAGTCCTTTTCTCATTGACATTGTTATAACTGCATTACTTCATTTATGTCAGAAAGAGGGGATGTTTGCCTAAGATACTGAACTGGAACTTGGTTGAAATTTGTTTCTCCACTCACTCTGACACCTCCTGTTTGCAGAGCACCCAGCAAGCCATCTGGGCTTTCAGTGCTCAGAACCTCAGCAAAAAAATGTAGAAATGGAGAGGTCTACCCTGTCCTCCTTTCACTGTGATGACATTTCATTAAATGCCCAAGGCATTTATACTCTGGTTTGAGTCTTTGAGGATGATTTTCGTACAAATAACAACATGATCAACCCAATATTGACTGCTTATTTTCCACTAAAATATTTCTTTTGACTATCAGAAGAAAATAATCTCATGTTTATAAATGTATAACAATTACTTTAGTTTATGCATTGTAATTATTATCAACAATAATAAAAATAGCAGGATCACAAACGTAACCAAAGGCAACAAATCAATTTATTCTGCCCTGTGCTCAGACTCAGATTGATGCCAAGAAACAGAGAGATCAGAGGTTCAGAGCATCCCATCTGGCTGTGTTTCTAGGGTTCTTACATTATTATTTTTCTTTATAGTTATTTCAGGCGTTAGCAGATGAGGCAGTACGATGCTAATTTAGGAAATCTGTTTTTCTTGTATGCAACTAACATATCTTCATTTAGTCCCGTCTTGTCTCATGATCATTATGTCTGAATGCAAAGCTGTATTTCTGGATGGTGTTTTGGAGTAAGCAGAGTTGATAACATTGCTAGCAATTTCAAACACTTTGTCAGGAAAACAGAATGTAGAGAAGACAATAGATGAGTTGGGATTCCCAGGTTAGAAATTATCCTGGGGTTTCATCAGATCCTTAGGCTGCCAGGAATGCAATACCAGAGACAATGGTGTCAGGAACAACCCCTTTTGTGGGAAGCAGTCAATTTCCTGGAGGAGCAGTGCTGCAGTGGATGGGCCAAGTGCCACATGAGTGAGCTGTGCTGTGATCACTACTCCAGTTCATAGCAGTCCAAACTTTAGGAGGCTTTAAAATTCCAGCTTGAAATAAGATCCAAAATTAAAAACCAAATCAATCAAGTAAATTCCAAATAGACCTTATATTTTTAAAAGAAGGGATGAAAATTTACTTCATCCAACCGTGAATTTGAATGTGGGGTCCATCATTAAGAATAAGTAAAGGGAAGGGCATAATATGTGACTTGCTCAGTGTGCCCCACGGGTGAGCAGCTCTATGTGCTGGCTTCTGCAGGTCACACTGCACATGGAACTGTGCAGTCATTGGTACCCAGACCTTACTGACAGAGCCTGTTCTCTCACCCAGCCCCCCTGAGCTCTCCAGGGAGGTATGGAAGTGAGCAGCCTAGCTGGAAGAGTCATCCCCAGTTATGTTCTTGTCAGCAATCATTAGGCTGAAAGCTGTGTTCCTGTGAGGATTCCATGAGCAGCTCACCAAAGGCCAGTGCAGTGATTTTGGGCACTTTATGAAGTACGTGGTGAAAATGTGCCTGCACGGTGGGTAGGCCAAGAGCTGAAAGCAAAAAAACACAATACTGAGCTGTGGTGGCGTGGACAGGTCTGGATTAGGAGCCCCAAAACTCATCTGCTTTGTAGCCAAAGGGAGATCGTGGCTTGTGTGGATCTGAATGGGCTCCCTGTGACTGAGGTAACTGGTTGTCTTTGGTGAAGCAGAGCTCAGTGTCTTGCAAACCTACCACGGGTTTTGGTCAGTACTCTGCTGCGTGCTGGGCAGATGTCCTTGCTGCTGCAGGACACCTTGGGCATGTCCATGCTGCAATCACCTTTGTCTCCAGCATTCCTTAGTGGTGGTGATGTGAATAATTTAATCAGTCCTTGAACATTAAAAGGTGCTTTAGGACAACCTTTGTCCACATATAAAGATCTGCAGCCTAATTACAGAGGCTTGTCCAGCATTTGGATTTTTTTGCCTGTCTAGGAATATTGGGTCAGCTCACAAGACTTAGCAGATCTGCACTCCACTTCTTGCATGAGCATTTTAAAGGGAAGCCAACTGAACAATTACTTACCTTGAGCACAGAGAGTTCCTGCAAAAGTGGGGGCAGATAGCCCTCTAGTTAAATTTTCAGAGGCAGTAAGTTAGGTGACTTGCTAATGCTGCTTCCCAGCTCCCAGAGCTGGAAAACAGACCTGCATGGATGATGATTTATTTGAAAATGTGCTCCCTCCAGCCCACAGATGGTCCAGGCAGAGTCAGCATGCTTTCAGATACCATATTGCCTCATCAAGTGAATCTCTACTCTGCAGCGGGGCTGTACACTCCCATGTAGCAGCTTGTTATTTTAAAATATATCTGCTCTCTCCTACTTCTAAAAGGCCACCAAGAAGACTTGTCACCAATCTCTTATGGAGCTAGAAGGGGGAGGAAGAGTGGAGTGTGAAGAGTAGAATATCACCTGCCATCTGGACAAAGATGTGATGAGATGTAAAGTTTGGATGCACATTTGTGGTTCTTGATCACATGCCAAGAGAGAGCTCAGCTACAATTATTTTAAAGCATTTCCAGACAGATGCAACCCTAGGTCAGAGGAGAAGCTGCACTGAGGCAGGTGGGCACTGAACTGCATCAGACTCTGTGCAAGGCATCGCTGCCTGTGGCAGTGCTGCTGGGGTCTGCACAGGGCTTATCCTGAGAATGGAATCACTGTGGTTAAAGACCTGTCCTGGGAGTAAGAGTATGCCAGGATCAAGTGCTGTTGTATGAGCTTTGTGGTCACAAATTCTCAGATATTCAGAGACGAAGCCTCTGAGCTTTCATGGTTTTAAATGGGAGTTGGGCATTTGCATTTCATCTGGAAGCCTAAATGTCTTCAAAAATACGGTGTCTCGCACATCCATATTGATTTCAATGCTGAATTTCTAAGTGCTGTTGGCATCAGAGGAGTGTTGATGAAACCCTGCCCTAGCTGAGGTCAGTGGGGAATATAGAATGGGCTTTACTGGGTAAAGAGCACCGTAGAACAGATGCTCTTCTATAATGCCATCCTTTTCCCTGGGATGGAACAGTGCTTATACAGACAAGTGAACACAATCCAATCGTTCCATGCTCTGCCTCCGCAACAACAGTGAAATGCCACTGCTGATAGCTGTGCTGATATTTATGATTCCTACTTAATATGTTTTAAATGAGTTGATGAGCTCTTAAGTATTAACACTAACATCAGTAAGTATCCTGAGCCAGATTCTCTGGGAGGGAAGCCTTGCCATGCCATAGACTATGGTGCAGTTTAGTGCTTTTATCCCATCAGAAGATCTGGCTCAGTAATTGTGCGGAGCGTAAAAGAGAAACCCATAAGTGCTGTAAACAAAGGAAAACTGTTACTCTGGGAGTGTGTTAGTTAGATATTTCAACACTCGTAATTAACATCCCTTTCCTAAACTGTGGCACAAACTACTTACAGAATGGGTTTTTTCCTTTATTGCTGCTAGTTTCAGTGACTAAATTTATTAGGTCGTTAGGTATGCTTGTGGATGTGTGTATTTGCTGTTCTCCTTTGGGTTATAATAAAAGGAGATCTTGAAAAAAAAAAAAAGATATCTTTATTTATCTGGCAGTTTTGGGAATGTTTGTAGGGAAATGGTGAGCAATATGAACAAAGCTGCCCAATCTGGGGGACGCTGAGTGAGCAGCTGGATTTGAATACAGCAGTAGCCAGTGACAGTTTCCTGCTGGCTTTCCCCGAGCATTGCACATGGAAACCTGTCACCATTTCTGCCATGATCTGGGGACTCCAGGGGCTTCTGGGGAGCAGATTGCTGGCTCTCATGATCAGAACCCAGAAACACCATGCTGTTGCTTACTGGGGACCCTTTTTTTTGCACCTCCTGGCTGAGGATGCTCAGTGGCAGGGATGCTCCCAGGCTGGTATGGCAGGGGCTGGCACTGTTTTCTTGAGCAGCACCAGGGCTGTCCTTGCCCTGGCAGCACTGTGACTGCACCAGGGCTACAGCACTGTTGGCTTGGCATTTTTTGAAGGAGCTGAGATCTCCGAGGGTGTCAGTGCATCGCTGAATGCCCTGAAGCTTTGTGCCCACAGGTCTGACAGCAGTGCCTCTGCACTGCTGTCTGTGGAACTTCTCCAGCTTTACAGAAATGCAAAGGAGAGTCCAGTCAAACTTACTGTGGTCAAAGAAGCTAGGTTAGATCTACTTGACCAGACCAGGTGAAAGCTGAGGTGGATTAGAAAAAAAAATTTGCCCTCTCACAAACCACCGCCAGCCTGTGCTGTGGTGAGGGATTGATGGGCCCAGACATTCCCAACATCTCCCTGAAGAACCAAACTGGCTCAAGTGATGCAGAGGTTGGCTTGTGTTGGAAGTCACACCCATCTTCCATCTACAGATGGCGGGAGACACTACTGGGATCAAGGATAAATGAAACATCTTGGTTTTCTAAACCAGAAGTAACTTCTGGGGCAATCCGTGGTACCTTACACCTTCCCTGAGCAGGTCTGACACACTGAATCCCCCCCAAGGGCAGTTGCATCCATTTAGCTCCTTTTGATTCCAAGTGTCATTGAATGTGGTCTCCCTTATTTTCTCTGTGATAGCTACTGTGTTGGGGTTTTTTTTAGACTGAAATTTCTAATAAAACTACAGTTAACACAAACCAGACCTATGCTTGTTTTTTCAAAGCAAATCTAATTACTCTTCTTAATAGAATTGCCTTTTGTTCAAGGGACTGGATTGAGATGCAAAATACAAGTTGCAAGCAGATACTAATCATTTTGCATGTAAATTACTAACATTTCTTTTACAAATATTTCATGCAGGTTTTTAGTTTAACAATTAAAAAAAAGAACTGCTTTTCCAAGCCACTTTCAGTAATATCTGTAGACACTTGACAAAATACCTCAGGCTCTGAATCTCCAAAGGGTAAACAAATAAATGTATTTATTTACTTTGTATGCAAAAATGATTCAAAGACATATTTCACATTGAGTTAAATTGAGAGAAATTTTTTTTCCACGAATCACAAGCATGCTCTTTAATGAGAAGAACTGGTGGGCTTTCTGAATGAGCTGAGTTGATGACAGTCCTGACAGGGGACTTCTGTGGACTTTGTGCAGAAAATAGAGTCACTGTTTATTTCTTTGTTCAAAGACTGAAAAAAACTGGTGATTAAAAGATAGAAGCCCTTCTGTCCTCTCACTGTCTTGTACCTGGTCATGCTATTTCAATCAAGGAGAGAGCTGTAAAAATAATAGCCTGGGTCTTGCTATAAGCCTGTTTCCAAAGGTCCCTGCAGCAAGTGAGGAAGTGGTGCTTATGACCCCAGGGCTTTACTATAGCATTACCTCTGGGGCAGGATGTCCTTGTGTCCTGTCAGAAGCATGTGGGGGGCACAGTCTGAGGATCCCTTTGCTGTGTTTACCCACTCTGTATCTGAGATGAAAAGAAAGTATTGGACTCCAGGTCTGCCCATCTAGGACATTTCATCAACAGTGAATTTATCTTATAAACAAAACCAAACAAATAAAAAACCCCTAAATCTTGCATGCCCCAGAGGTCTGGTCAATAGATCAGTGATTTTCCAGAAATACCTTCTGTTATCTCAGATTTCTGTCTGTGCAGCAGTGGCTGCTACAAACTGCTTTGTTAGTGTGAAGCCTGTTACGCTCACCTGCACTTCTGTCTTTCTTCCCAGCTCATCTCAGCCCAAGACAACTGAAACAGCAGTTCCCACCTGATTCAGCATAATTGCCACAATTAATTTTGACAGTGAAGCTTGTAGAGAGGTTCTGCCATTAATATCCCAATAGCCTTTTGTTATTGGTAGCCCCAAAGCTGACAGCAAAAGGCATGTGATGAAACTAAATGATGCAGTGTAGCTGAAGGCTGGCCGTGGGGCACCAAGAAGATACCAGTGAAGAAAAACAGAAGGGTTTACATGTTAGTAAGATTTAGAGGACACTCTAAATACCCCCAGGCAGTGCTTGGGAGAGTGGCCTGTGTCCTGCTCCTCTGCCCTGTCTCCTCTCTGGTCATCTGGTTCTTTCTTCATCCTCTTGCTCTTTGTGTCAAGTCCGTACATGATAGTGCCTGCAGAGGTTTCTGCTGCTCAGACCTGTGAGGACCCTGTGACTTGTGAGTTTGGTGGCAGGATGAGCTGGGTCCCATGGCTGTCTGTCCCCACATGGATGGTGAGGTGATGTACATAAGAAGAAAGGTAATAGTGGATAAACCCAGTATTATTTAACTAGAATTTAGCTGTCAAATCTGTGGGTTTTCTAAGGTGCTGAATGGACAGAGCTGAAGTGTTTCATAGTGTTGCCATGGTTCATATCTCAAGTGCTGTTTCAACTGAATTATGGGGGATGAGGAATCAACCAGCCAACTCAGAAAACCAATGGAATGCTTTTGTTTGCTTGTGGGGGAACTTAAACATTTAAAGGAAAACAATAGATTTTTTTTTTTAAATCTTCATTACACTGATGTCTTTACATGCATTTGCTTTAAAATAATACAAGAATTTTGTTGGTTTATTGGTACGAGTGGCTATACAATACAGCATCTGCTTTTATGAACTACTGCTGCATGTCATAAAATATACTGTAGTAATTTTAAAATAGATATTTAGCTGAAAATTTAATTTACAATAACTTTTAATTAAAATCTTTTTTTTTCTTTTTGAAACTACATTTTCAAAATGCATTAGCTTTTATATTTCTTCTTCATTGAAAATAGTGTTAGTTCCATGTTTAGGTCAAGTTGGGAGCTATCATTCACAGCCTGCGAACTTTTTAGTCTCCCTAAAGGGAATTTTCTTGGGTAAGTTTTTATTGATGGGGTAATGAAGGCATGGAAAAGGGGATTGAGTTGTCCAGTTTGGTTTGAGAGCTGCTGCGTGGCTGGGCCTGGTGCCAGGGAGTGCCCCGAGCCAGCAGTTCAGAGGCAGCTCCTGCAAACCCAGCTCCCAGGTGAGCGGCGCCTTCCCAGGCAAGACAAAGCCTGGAGATAAAGGGCAGATTTAGGGAACGCTTAAACACTGTTCTTTGGGGAAGCTACTTCAAACACCATTTTATAGTGCTCTAAGTCATCTAGATCTCTCTTAACTTGCTTCACTCTCTTTTAAAAATATTTATTTCTCCAGCAAGAAGGACTCCCTCAGATAGGGCCCGTTTTGCTGGTGGTATTTTTACCTGTGTGGTGCTAATGATTGATGCAAAATTCACGTGTGCAGCACAGCTCTGTGCTTTCTGCTGTGCTTTATCTTCTGTAGCTTCAAGCCTGCCAGGCTCTGCAGGTCTGTTGCACACTGGATTTATTGTCACACCAGCAGCACTTTATATAACCCCCAGATCGCTTGGGAACACGTTCCTGAGTGTTGCTGAATGTTCAGAATGTTCGCTCTTAAACAAGGTCTGCAGTAAATATGTGGCATTACTCCAGATGCTTTGCTCAGATGTTGGTCATGGGGTTTCCACTGGCGGGCTGGAGAAGCACCCTAAGACTTGGGAGTGGCAAAGGTTTGGGAGGGAGCATCACTTGCCTGTAGCAGCATCTGCCTTCACTCACAGGGCTCAGAAATGCCTTGTCTGGGACCTGTAAGAAAGGATTTTTTTGCTAAAACAGTTTTGCTTCAGAAAATGAATTTTCATTGTGGCTTGAACTTTTTTGCAAGAATAGTTATTAGAGAATTAGTGGGAGAATTATTTTGGCCAGGATAAGTTTTCTGCTCAATATCAAAGTCTGGGAAGAAAACCCAACCCACTAACAACCACATCTGGCTCACTGAAGGCTTGGAAGCCCACTGCCCCAGAATTCCCTGGCCAGACAGATCTTTTAAAAGAGCTTTAATGTTTCTCTGTTGTGAAAATCTTGAGTACTGGGACATAACAAGTACTAGTCCATAGCTGAGTGTAGTTTCATCCCAGAGACTTCATGCAAAGCCAGCACAAGTGGCAAAGGCACAGCCACTCCCACAGCCATCACGGGCTCAGGGGATGTCCTGGACAGATCCAGCTCCAGGGCAGGTGTGGAAGTGCCTCTCAGTACCTGAAAAAATACTTGTGCCAGAAATCTTTAAAATTACTTCTTTCTCTTTATTGAAAGATTTCCAGGCTTCATGCCAGCATTTCCTCAAGTTGCTTTTGAATTAAATAGTTTACTTGCTTTTGTGCTCCCATTTCTTGAATCCTCTTAAATGGTTCAATAAACTGCCCTTAGCCTATAAGAATTTGAAGAAACCTCAATATTTTAGACAACAAGCATTGTACACTTGCCCATCACAGGGAAGGTATGAACAAAGCCAGGGGAAGGCATCAGGAACAGCTAGGCTGTCTCTGCTTCTCAGCTCTCTTTTTCTTTCTTTTGCTTAATATTTCAGTCTAAAGCGTGGCAAATTTCTGACTTTTCCTGCACGTTTTTCATGCCTGTTCACTGTAGGCTGTTTTGCAAACCACAGCTCTGCCAGGGAAGGAGAGCCTTGCCTTTCAGCCGGGAGTTTTCTAGATGGGTGTAATTGCTGGGAGCTGGCATTGCTGATGCCTGTTGGTTTCTGTTGTTAACTGCAATGCGTGACCGTTGTGTATCACTCGGTGATGCCTAATTTAGGAGATCAGTGATTAATTCTTCCATTGCTTTTTTTTCTTCTTTCTCTTACTGCAGGATGTTTTCACACCAGAATGCAAATTTAAAGAATCTGTCTTTGAAAACTACTACGTTATTTATTCTTCTACGCTGTACCGGCAGCAAGAATCCGGACGAGCGTGGTTCCTGGGACTCAATAAAGAAGGTCAAATTATGAAGGGAAACCGAGTGAAAAAAACCAAACCCTCATCACATTTTGTACCCAAACCCATTGAAGGTATGGAATCTGCCCCCTCTCTCCCTCAGTAGGGTTTGGGTAGGGGGAGTTAGTAACTTCAGAGTAAGGGTTTCCTGGGTGGGGGTGTTGGGCTTCGAGACCAGAAAGCAAGGAGAAATATTTGTAACACTTCAGGTAGGTGCTGGGCTGCACTGTTAGCATTTCCTCTGCTTTCCTTCTAGTCTCAAAGGGGTTTCTTAACTTTGCGGTGCTAAAGGATTAATTTAAAAGCCCAGCAACACAAGAAATTACTGATAAAGAAAAGCAGACAGCAGTTTCCAAAGGAATGTGACGCAGCAGTGATCATAACTTTGTCTTCTCAGAGGATTTTGCCAGTGTATTTCAGTAGGTTTCCAGTCCCATACAGAGTCAGTAGAGACAGGATTTCTCTCACCTGATTTTAGACTTTGGCACTCCGTTCATAGTAACAGAAGAAAAATGGGTCCTACCAGCACAGCTGTGGGTGTCCTTTATATGTCTGCCATGAGATAACTTAAATGTATTTTTCCTCATATGTAAAGACATCCTAGTTAGTCACTGGGGGGTAGAGTTGTCCGAAGTTAAATGGGATGCTGTCATGCCATATGGCTTCATCACAGTGTGAGGCTTCAGTGAAAGTCATGGAGTTGAAGTCCTGCCCTCCTGCTGATGCCTGTACACTCTCTGAAGTGTGCCTCAGGCTCCTGCCAGGACATTTTGCTTTTTGTGGGCTGGCCCCTGATAAATGGAGAGATAGTGTGATAAGCCTAGTACTTAACAGGTACTAACTATATTGTGGAAACAACACTTTTTATCTCTTATTTGGGAAAACTTTTTGATCGCCAAACTAGGTATGCCTTTCTGACCCCATCTTAGTCCTGCCATATGTCCCCTTCAGGAACACAGCAGCCTGGAGCTGGCCTGGGCTGCACAGCTCTGTGCTCCCTCTCCTTACCCCACGCTGGCTGTGGGAGAGGGTTTGAACTGGTGCTCTCCTAACAGGTACCACTCGCAGGTGGTGGAGGCCACAGCTCACTCCACACAGCAGCAGCCTTTTAAAAGCTTCCTAGCTCAGGGGCAGGCAGGTGTGAGTGTGAGGAAGAGGCCATCTGAAGCAAAGCATGAGAGAAATTCAGTGCAGCATTCCCAGAGTATCTGTGGACTTTGCACAGAAAATGGAAATGTTGAAAGAGCAGAGAATGGCCTGGAGCTGCTTGTCCTGTGCTTGTTTTCAGCAGCTTCTCTGCAGCCAGGAACCTTTTGTTGTTCAAGGCATTAGTGGGCTTGGTGCCTTAAGCCCTGGTGTATTGCTAAGGAGCAGGGCCTGCTTCAGGCATGGGGTTGGTCACCAGCTTCTCTCTTGCCTTGACTGGGAGGAGGGTCTTTTGCAAGAACCAGCTTTCACAGCTGGGTTTCCACCTCCTTCTGGTATTTCTTCACTGCCTGGCTGGACGTTGACACAGATCAGTGGGATCCTTTGAATCCAGGCTCCTTTTTTATCTAGCATGCATGGTGTCTTCTGAACAGCTCAATAGTTTCCTTCTGCATGCATTAAACTAGGCCATTCCTGTGGCTCTCCTCATGGAAAGCCTTGCCTTAACAGAGCTGCCAACCCACAGCAGAGATCTCATTGCAGCAAATGCCGCTCTGGCTTTCATTTTGAATAACCCAGCCCAGCCTGAGAGCTTCCCTTTCCTGCAGTTGCATCCTCCCACACTTGCTTCAGTCACAGCTGTCACATAACCTCCCGAGCGAGTGAGCGCTTTGGAAGTTGGCAGCCAAATTAAGGGCTCCTCCACTCCTTCCCTCCTCCACATGCTTTGCAGTCAGGCTCTGTGAGCACTGCTGCATCAAAGAGCTGGCAGTCTCCCAAGCCAAGGCACGTGTCAGCTTCCCAAAGCATTCAGCTGTCTGGGACTGTGACTCCAGACGGAGGACTCTGTTCCCAAGCCGAAGATTCATTGTAGGTAGCAGAGGCTTGCGGGGAGGGTTGGGAGTAAAACTCGCTCATCTCCATGTGACTTCTCTGCACCGAATCCATCAAAGTCCCCGTGAGCAGAGCTTGCAAGCAGAGATGTTACAGAAAAGGGGCAATTCCTACCCTAACAGCTTCTTTCTCTTTGTTCTGACTCCAAGGAAATACTCAAAGCAGTCTCCTGCTGCATTTGCATGTCAGTTCTGCAGAATGCTGTGGCTTGCCCAGCGTGTGGGCTTTGCTGCTTATTCAGGACACAGCTTCCATCCACAGTAACTTTGCAGCTTCTATCCACAGTAACACCCCCAGGTTTCCTGTTGCTGGGTACCACCACCAGCATTAGCCCTGCCATGTGATGGCTGACACAGGAATGTGTGCAAGGAGGAATCTGCTCCCCCTGGGAAGGAGAGGTGTTACATCCATTGCTAGGAATCACTTCACCTACCACTCAATGGCAGTTATCTCTGAGATGAAACTTCCCAGTTGCTTCTGATGAACAGAAAAATTATGCAGTAGTTTAGTGAAGAGAGTGTTCATAGGGAAGGGAGACAGAAAAAACCCCAGATTGCTCCCCAAGCTCATTTGATTCCCATTACTTCATCCTGCTTTCTGAATCCAGAAGTCTCCTTGAAATTGCAAATGGACAGCAAACTAATACATAAATAAGAAATATTCTCACAGATAATGTCTAAGTACTCATGGGAGTACATGTGCATGTATACACAGTGGTATCTGTGTATGGATGTGTGTTATCTGTGGCTTTTAGCAGCTACAGCTTTCTGCTGTGCTAAACACTCAGTGTTTTGACTCACGTAGATTGGCAGGATGCTGGAGGTATTCTGTACAAAATTCAATAGATACCAACTGGAAAAGTTTTGGGTTTTGGTTGGTAGGAGGTTTTTTTAGTTTAGTGTAGGTAGGATTTGTTTGTTTTTGGAAATAAGATTAAGCCTAATCAATATGAAAGCACAAAAAACTTACCAAGTAATAACAGGGGAGACGTTAAGTTCCTCTCCCATCTGTGCACAGGCAAAGCCAAGGCAAACAGCCTGGTAGGCAGCAGTTGATGTACTGTGTGGTGCCAGTTTTGCTTCAAAACACACATACGCAACACATTTCTTTTGATATTTTTATTTCTGATCACTGATTATTCGAGCTAAATGAGCCTTAAAGTGAAGACATCGAAATTGAACTAGACTGCACAAGAAATGAGCATGAGTGTAATTGTCACTTGGACAACAAGCAATCTTTTAGAGAAATTTCAGTCTCTTTAAGTGTCTCTAATGATTAGTGCTGGAACAACCCTACCATCCACAGTGCCTCTTGTTCTTCTAAATATCCAAATCCATCTCAAACAATGTGAGAAGTTTCCAGTCATTTAAGTAGGAATGTTATCTGATGCTTACTGGGGATGTGCTCTGTTATTTATATTTCCTTCTCCTTGAAGACATAACTTCCAGATCACTCTGCCAAAGAGTTATATTTCCTTTCTTTCCTGGCCCAAGCTAGAAAACATTTGGGGTGGCAAATCTGGCCACAGAAGCAGAAAACTCTTCGTCTAAGTCAGCACAGCAGCCCCTAACTCTGAATTTATGGCACTTCAGCCCTCATGATGTGAACACATCTCAGATACAAAGGTGACCTGTTAATGGCTAGTCTGGATCCATTTATTACCACTGATGAGTATCCAAGCAGCAAGATATTTCCCAGTGTCATTCCTCAGGGAAATAACATCCAAGTTTTGTTAAGGCAGAATCCTCAGATGTTGTAAAGAAGTACAAGACACTGTTGACTAGGAAAATGCAGTAGGCCTTGTGAAAATGCTTATAAGGTATCACCTTAATACATAAAGCATAGAATCATAGGCCTGGGTTGGAAGGGACCTTAAACAACATCTAGTCCCCACCCCCTGCCATAGGGAGGGATGCCACCCTCCCCAGATCAGGCAGTTCAATCCAGCCTTACTTTGGACACTTCCAGGGACAGGGCATCCACAGCTTCTCTGGGCAACCTGTGCCAGTGCCTCCCTGCCCTCGCAGAGAAAGATTTCTTGCTAGTGTCTAATCTAAATCTCTCCTCCTTTAGTTTAAAAACATTTTCCCTTGTCTTATTACTTCCTGCCCATGTAAAATGCAATTTTCCCAATATCCTAAAAAGTATTCTGTGAAAAATCAAACCTCAAAATCTCCACACTCTTACCAGTCTTTGCTAACACAGGTCCTCTCTTGGGTCTGTCTTCCAGGTGGCAGGCTTTGCCTGTATGTTTTCTATCCCACACACTGATCCCACATCTATCAGATTCTTGATCATCTTATTAGATGGCAAACATGATATATTTTAACCATGATTTTGCTTGGCTTTTTGCCATCCTGTGCTACCTTTCTTATCTGAACAGGGTGTGATTCCACCTGGCAGCATCCTTCACATTTTAACACCAGATAGGTACGAGTTCAAATGCCTCTGAAAAGCATCAGCTGGGATTTAGAACACAGTAATTAGAGGCAGAAAACGAGGGTGCCTAATCACTCACTCCCTGCTGCCCCTGAGTGCTGCTGCTCAGGCAATTAATTCTCTGCACCGAAGCATTGGCAAATGCAGCTGATCGGGCAGATACTGACACCCAGAGCTGTGGCACCTGTCAAGGGAAGGAGCCCTCCTCTGGGCTGCTGCCAGAGGATGTGCTCCCAGCCCTGCCCAGACCCAGCCAGGCAACGTTTGGCACATGGTGATCCTTCAGGGCTGCCCACCTGCTGAACGGCAGCTTAGAAAAGTTTTGGTTCCTCCTAACTCACAAGGGTCTGGGGCAAGGAAAGACACAGAGTGAAGATGGGTGGATGGGAAATATCTAAGGTGCTTAATGAGCTTTTTGCCATATTCTAGAGAAAGCAAATGGAGTTTGTTGTGTCCCCTGAACCTCCTCAACTTGCAGTGATGCCAAGTGAGAAATTCTAGGGTCAGAACATAAAACGATGCTTCCCAAACTCAGGCAGTCCCTGATGCCCAGGGTGATTTCAGTGTCATCATGTGGGTGGCGTGCCAGTGCCATGTCTGGGAAGCAGAAATGAGAGTGGGATCCTGTGCCAGCATGTAGGCAAGACTTTGAGCTGTTTCTGGGTGACAGGCAGCCCCTTCCACGCCTTTGCCTTCAGGAAGAATGGTCCCTGCCACCCCCTTCCTCCTCACTTGTACCCTCAGTCTCCTTCCTAATTGGTGAGTTTGTGCAATTGTTTCCCTTGTGCCTGTGAGTGGCAGGCACTGCAGGTTAGCAGGGGAGCAGGGAATTGAAAGCTGCAAGAACCAGACATGGGCACAGCTCCTCTGCGTTCACCCCCTTCCATTAATGCCTGCAACTCTTCAGCAGATCAAGCTAACAGCACTTTCCAATTAAAGCATGAATATGGATGTGTTGATTGGAATCTGGGGCATAGGAGCTGATTATCTGATTGAAACTCCAAAGCATTAGCTTGGTTTCCAGACATTAAGGCTGTATTTGGCTTGGTGTGTGGGTGTGGGTGGGTGGGAGAAGCAAGGCAAAGCAGGGAGGGAACTCTTGTTCTAGCTGAATTGCTCATCCTTCCAGAGCTCCTTGTGCTGTGTGCTCCAGCAGACCTCCCAGGCGTCTGGGCATGCTGACTGTCACACTGCTGCTGCTTTACCTCAGTGCAGGTGACAGGGAAGTGTGTCTACACATACACACACACAGAGGGATCCCAAAGAGAGCTGCCAGTGAGTGCTGCAAGTCCTGGACCCCAAAGATATACTTTCAAAGCTGGGAAGATCTGGGCACTCAGAACAGTCCATTTGCAAACACCCCCTCCCCAGTCCATGACTAACATCTCCCCACGTGAGTCACGCTCACGCTTCCTCAGTACTAAGAGGAACAAGCTGCAGTCCAAAGACTGTGTTGCACAACATGTTGGGCTGTCCTTGAAGCCCTGTGTCTGTGCAAATGTAGGTGTACACACCTGTGTGTCACAGTGCAGGGGTTTACAGCCCCTGCTGAGCCATGGCCACAGCTCAGCACTCATTCACAAGCCTCTTGAGAGGGAGACTATCCAGGCATCTGTTGTGCATGATGCCATGTAAGTACTGTGTACACTGATTCTGTAGGTGTATCTAAATACTGAAAATATGCTTGTCCTATACTGCTACAGATTTTCTGGCACGGGCTGTTGGCACAGCCTGTCTGGTACAGAGGCTTTGACAGCTCTGTCTGAAAAGCTCAGTGTGAGCAGTCTCCATCTATACCCCATATCAGTATTTGTAACATGCACTAGACTGGAAGATGAACTTATAATTCCTGCCCTATTTGTTTGCCAGGTACAGGGTTTCCTTCATTTGTAGCTGCAAACGTTGTTTACTGCTGTAGCCCGGTTTATATTCATTACTCTGTGGGCATGGTTAGCAGCTCAAGGTTTTTGCCCAAAGGCCATGTTGAGAGGCAGGGAGTTGAGGGAAGGCAGCATGCCACTGCAGCATGCGTGCATTCACCTGTGTTCAGTCCTTGTGGTTAAACATCTGGCCCAGCCTAAAGGGTTACTGGGGATGGGTGTGGGTGAGATGAGGCTGGTACATGCAGATGTCTGGGGGGAGAATTCATGGAGGTCCCTCCAGCTCCAGCTTGGGACCAGAGATGTCCGGATGAAGGCAACAGTGCACTTGAAACAAACTTTGTATATGGAACGTCAGGGGGAATGTCAGGGACACTGGGAAACTGGCACAAATATGTAATTCTGCTGGGCAAACATCACGTCCGAGAATAAGGTGAGTCACAGAAGTGATGCGCACCCTCAGTGCTACCCAAAGACTCTGCAACTCAGGAGAAGAAATCACAAGGGCACAGGTTTTCCTCAGTTGTTAACTGTTTCATACTTACTTTAGGATTTTATTGCGTACTTTGCCATGACAGGCAAATTCATCATCACCATGTTGTTGAGCGACACCCTCCAAGGTGTGAGGGGCAGCTCAGGACTGAAAAGGGATGTGAGAGCCCTTTTCCATCTCTTGCTACCATGCTACACATTGTCCTTGCAGCATGCAGACAGCATCCGTTGTCTGGGCATGATGGGTGGTCCTGGCAGTGCTCATCCTGGCCCAGACCCATGGGAAAACTCCTTCATTTTCTCTTTTTTTTTTTCATTTTCTTGAAAAAAATGGCTCCGTTTGCAATAACAGTTTGCAGAGCAGTACCTCCTTTGAGCCTTGCTGGGAGGCTGTGTGTGTGTGTGTGTGTGTATGTCTAAACTGCGTTGAAAGCCTTGCATGAAAAATACTCTATGGGAAAAGTAATGTTTTTTCACTGCTCATATATTCAATTCAATATCCCTCCTATTAATACACAGTTGACTGCACTTCATCTCTGTCCTGTATTGTTGCATAGTGCTATAACTGTTTATCTAGTCAGGAGTAAAAGTGCAGAGCAATAATGTCATTTTCAGTCTGCCTCTAATTGCTGGGATTTATTTGCAAATCAGGAGAGATTATAGATACAAGCACTTACATTGCCCTTTCATACATGGAGTATTTTTTTTCATTTCTTCAGATAATTTTTGAAGTCTGTTCTTGTTGATAACCCAGAACCAAACCCTGATAGGCTCTATCCTGTGTTGGAGCTCTGTGCCACTGTTTGTGATGTGACAACTTTACAAAATAAAGCAGTGCACAATCATTTCCTCATTTCCTAATTTTTGAAAAGATCTGGACACGACATTTTCAGTCTGGACCTACCTTATGTTCTCAACTCCATTGTGCCTGCCCTTGAGATGCTTCACTCTTTCACTCGCAATTACACCCTGCAGCGTTTGCAGTGAGCTCATCAGAGATGCTCCCCTTGGTGTGAGCAGCCCATGCCCCTGCTCTGGCACACCTCACATGGCACAAGGACAGCCATGAGGACTTAGAGAATCACAGAATTCTGTAGTCCCCATGGACTTAGTCCCCAAGGTGAGTTGGATCAATGCTTTTGATCAATCAGGCTCATCCCCCTGCCCAGGACATGGGGATGAGCCATGCCTTGGGCAGACGTTGCCTTCTCTGGCTGTCTGTGCTCCAGCAAGTACATTTTTATAGGACTCTCAGTGCATAGCGAGGGTCTGGAGAGAAGGTGCCCTCCAGCTACCCTGTTCTCAGGTGCTGCCAGACGACCACGCAGAGCTGGGACAGCTCCTGACTTGCTGTCGCTGAACTCATCCCATGTGTCTGCTCACAGCCCTGACCTTGGCTGGCTGGCTTGATTTACAGAGGAATAAATAGGAAGTGTCGAGAGCAGACCTCAGCTCTCAGCCAATGCAACCAAATGGGCTTGAGTCACCACTTTAGATCCACAGCTCAACACCCAGAAGGCTTGCACGGCTCAGATGCAGGTGTAGTTTTGATTCAGGTCCCTCAAAGGCTTTTGTTGCAGGTCAGGGGCTGGGAACTATGTCATTCTTGGACCTGTTGTTAGATAATAATCAGCATCTCAAGGCAATACATGGCTCTGTGAGCTAAAATGTTTATTTTATATATATGAATATAACATGAAAAAACTGTAAAGCACATAAAACCTAGAAAGATTTATCTGTCAGCTGTCAATCCCCTGTTTCTGCATTTGGAAGAATCCAGAGACGGAAGGAAATGGCAGCGAGGGCAGGTAAACAGATCCTGCTTGGTAACAGGATCTGCTCCAGGGTCATAGAGGTTTCACAAGTGTGTGTAAGTGTGTGTGTTTGCAATGGGGCTGGAATTCAGCACCATATACAAAGAAATAACTTGTTATGGTCATGACTGTCTGTGACTTCAGGGCTCTTAAAGGGTGTCTTTTCTGTTTGCAGTGTGCATGTACAGAGAGCCATCGCTGCATGAAATTGGAGAAAAACAAGGACGCTCAAGGAAAAGTTCAGGGACACCAACCATGAATGGAGGCAAAGTTGTTAACCAAGACTCGACATAGCTGACAAATACCCTCCCTTCTTCCAACTCCTCCCCTCCCACCCACCTACCCACCCCACCTGGCGAAACCACACTGAGACGATGACAACTGAGCAAGGCAGGACCTACCGGTAGTGGCTTGGAGTGTGAACTCCAGAATCTTTCTTTATGTAGGACGAGAAAATCGAAACCCAGATCCTGCCTGTTGCAATGTTTTAAAAAAAACCAACAACAACAACAACAACAAAAAAGTGAAGAAAAAATGTTTTAAATCAGGACTCCATTAACATTTTCAAAAGCAAACTGTTTGCTCTGTGATCAAAGGGGGAAAAAAAAAGCTCATCTCTGCATAATAATAATAATAATAACAACTAATAAATATAATAATAATAATAATAAAGATGTTACCTTTAAAAATAAAACAAAGCTTTTGGAAAATTGAACTTAGCATATGATGTGCAACAAACACGTGGGAATTGCATCCTGGGACTGTGCTTTCTGTCTTATCCTTTCACCTCACGGTCACATCACTGCTTTTAACATCCTTGCTTCCCTGGGGATGGATGGGGTTTTTCACAAAGCAGGAAAGGTAGGGATGCATTATGACTGTGTTTGCTCTGCTATCAGTAAAATACGGGCTGCCCAAATTAGGAGCCTGACAGTTATGGGCAATGAAGTAGCTACTCTGTAGTCAGCCTTTTCCCTCTGCATTCAAACCCTGCATAGTTATTTGTTGCTAATGTCACTCAG
This sequence comes from Machaerirhynchus nigripectus, assembly GCA_013397975.1. NCBI lineage: Eukaryota > Metazoa > Chordata > Aves > Passeriformes > Dicruridae > Machaerirhynchus > Machaerirhynchus nigripectus. The sequence goes on along the minus strand of VZRQ01003115.1, from coordinate 1,395,476 downwards.
TGAGTACGTTTGACCCAAGTCTGGCATTTTATGCCTTTTTATCATAATTATTTATATTTATAGGCTTGTTTTACTGTATTAGTTGCCAGGGGAATTTCAGAAATGGGTTTTCAGGTCTCACAGGATGGAGTCATCATACTTATTAGGGTAGAGTTAGGAGATAAAGGGCAGGAGGGATAGCTGCTTGCTTTAAAATATGAAACAGACCAAGAAATACTACTGAAATCCTTGCTGTCAGATGGAAATGGTGAGGCATGTGCTGTACGAGAGGGTAACAGGATTTCAGCAATGGAATGAGGGATGTGGGGAGGGAGTAGATGGGGTGTGCCTAGGAGGGAGCAGGTATAGGTGAACACAGGTGGTTGTTCCTGTCCAGCTGTGCCAGGGTGAGGACATTTCCTTCTAGCACCTGAGGTGTCCCTGAATGTTCTGGCTCCACACATCACACATGTTCAAAGTGGAGGCTGCAAACCCCTCCAATCCCCAGCCTTACAGCTGTGATGGTCCAAGGCCCCTGAGATGCTGCAGCAGCCTGGGTATGGACGTGGGCATGCGTCTTGCTGGTGCCAGGGCTGCAGATGCTGGAGAAGCATTTCAGAAGTAAAGAACTCCCAAATGGGGAAAGGCCAGGGCTGAGCCCACCTGCAGCAACCAGGGCTTTGGTGGGGACTGGCAAGGTCCTCCCTGTCTGGCGCTTTCTCTCCTTGTGGGTCAGGGGTCAGCAGTGAACCCTCGCTGCTGGGTGGGGCTGAAGCAGAGCAGTGTGGACCGGTGCCCCATTTTCTGATCACACACATTAACTTCAGGCTCTGATCGCTTTCGGCTGCCAGGGCCTGCAGGCAGCAGCAGCAGTGACGGAGCTGCTGTGACAAACACAGGCACTGCCCTGGCTGAGGGACCTGGGAAGCCTTTGCTGCTCAGGCCATGGGCACAGGTCCTACGAGGGGTGAAAACAAGATGAAAAAGCAATCACCCAAGGGCCCGGAGAGGGGGCAGAACAGCTGTTTATACACGGGAAACCAGCCTGAAGCCTTGCAGTTACAGGCCGGGTGGGCGTGTGCGTCGCTCATAATGGGCACATATGAAATCCCAAATACCACCTTAACTGTGGAGACTCCTGAGCCATCCTGGCCAATGCCTCAGCTGGCTGGCAGCCACACAGGCAGAGCTGCTGTACTTGTGGGAGAGGAGAGTGCCAGGGCTGTGCCAGGGCTGGCCACGAGGCTCCTGCAAAGCCACTCTGCCCCAGGTGCCTCCTTCACCACACACGAGGCGGTGCCCGGGCGTGTCAGGGCTCAGTGAGTGGCTCCGTACAGGAAGCAAAGAGACAGCCAAATCTCAAGGTTATGGAAGACTCCCAGGATCAGCATGAAGGAATGAATTTCAAGCATGTCCTTTTGTGTTTTGGAAAAGCTGAAACCTTGAAATAAAGAGCCTCTTGCCATGGCTCTGCTGCCTGATGCTGCACCTATAGCAGGCAACCCCCGTGCTCCCCGTCATGTCAGAGTGACTTACTGCTGCCCTCCAGCCCCACAACACTGGGGCAGGGTCACTAACACATCTTCAGCTTGTGAACACACACCCAGCCCCGTATGATGTAATTCATTGCCTACATTTCAGCTCCCTCACAAACCAGAGGGCACCCCAAATTAAAGGAATGGGGGGCTGCTTGCTCACTGGAGACATGTACACTCAAAGAAATGGAGTCTCAAGACCAACATGTTGAACTAGCAGGTTCCTGAACTAACCAAGTCACCAAACACCAGGCCATGTTTAGGCACTGAGCCACAGCTCTTCCAGCTGCCCTTGTAGAGAGAAAGCCCAGCACCTGCCACAGAACAGAACACCCACAGCACCCCTCGATACCACAAGCCTCTTCTGGACCCAGCCATGGGCAGCTTGCCAAGGGCACTTATGTCGTCTAGAGCAGCTCCAGCACGAGAGACTAAAAATTGCTGTGGCCTTATGTGCAGGATACCCTTTGCTCAAGCCCAAAAAAGCTGTAGGGAACAGCAGACCCAGTCCTACCATGTGCTAATTTTTCCATTGTGAGATTCACTTACACTTCCCACACTAGGCTTTTGCCTTGTTAACAGTCTTTGGCCAAATTGTTACAAGAATCCCTGGAAATGCCATATTCAGGCCTAAAAGTCAAAATAAACTGCTCCTTTGTGCCATGGTGTTTGAGCTAATCCCTTTCATGTGACACTCACTGAGTTTGCCCACAGTGAGAGCAAGTTGCTCCTGCTCTCACCCCGTGTCTGCACGACCTCGGAGAAGGGCTTCTGCCATGGGTTGAAATGAAGTGCTGGCTCTTGTTGCTCCCTGCTTAACCATGAGCCACATATGACAGCATAAACCATGATAAAAACCCTGAGGAAATACTGGGCTTTTTCTTGACCTCTAGGAAGCTGCAGAAGTCAGATAATGGTGTAATGCAGGGACTCCTGACATCATGATAACCTAAAAACCAGTGAGGCTGCACAGCCCAGCTCCACAGTGTCCACCTGCACCAGCTGCTGACTGGGAGTTGCTTGGCTCCAGGTGCCCCAACACCGTCTAGATGCCTGGGAAAGGCCAGGGGATCCACAGCTTGTAGATACCATGTAGGGCTTCATGCATTTTTTTACACAAGTGCCTTGCAAGCTGTCCCCAGGCCTTATCTCAAGGAGGTGATGTGGGTTTTGTAGATTATCCATCAGCTGCTTCCCAATTCTCAGGGGCTGCAAAACAGCCCCTCTCACCTATGCATCAGTGGCAAAACCTGATAAAATGGCTCCAGTTTGGACCATAAGGATTTTCCTAGGAAGAAAATGCAGAAAAAGGTACAGACAAGCACGCCATACTGCGCCAGCAAGTTCTGCCACAAGTGTCAGCACTGGCATGTGACAATGTGCTATAAAGTGAAGCTGACACTCAACAAAGCAATTTATGAAAGTTGTCTGTCAACAACATTTTTGTGTTTGGCTCAGAGAGGTTCTGGCTGATAAAGGCCCACACAATCCCTCAAGCTGTCACGGGCTTCACTTTACACCTTTGTATCTTAAACTGCACTGACTGTGCACCAGGAGAGTTACTGCCCCAGAAAGGCATCATTGCCACATGCTGAGCAATGCTGAAGAGGAGATGCTGTAAGCACCCAAGGCTGAGCAGATCTAGCAGGAAACAAAGTGTGCTATCCTTCCTGGTTCCATGCCAGCAACACTGCAGCCTGGATGCATGACTGGCATGAAAAAACGTCTTCATGAGGATGACACTTCCTAAAACAAAGCAGGCATAGAATTCTCATTAGTTAAAGCACACAAACCCAACCTTTACTAATGGGCATGCACTAAAATACACTACTTTTAACATGGGGAGATGTTGGCCCCAAAACATGTCCAGCACTACAGCTCTATTGACTGGGGCATGGCTTACCCCTAGTCCTAGATGGCAAGGATCAGTTTGTATGTCACTGCATCAAGGACATTAAAAACAAGAAAAGACACAAGTAAGTGTCTTTAGGGACAGATTTTTCTCCCAAAACTGAAACAAAATGTTTAGTTGCTGCTGTGGGATGACCCACTGCACATACCTAGGAGTAAAACCAAAAGAAGCAGCACTGCACATCCTTAGAGAAGCAGAAATGTTTCCATGGCATTCACATTTTCCCTCTCCCACCACCAATGCTTCAGCCTTCAAGGCGATGGAAGGCTGTTTCCATGGAGCAGAAGGCATCAAGGCTCACATCCTCCTCACCTGCACGGAGTTAAGCTTGACTGCTCTGCTTCAGCTGCTGAGCTACAGTCATGGGCATCCACCAGTTCCCCAGGTTCTTCTTACACACCTTTATTAAGGGCAAAAAAACCTCCAAATAATTCCATAGCCAGGCTGATACATTTTTAGCATCACGTTAAAGAGCATGAACATCTCAAAAACTGCTGAAACATTTGTGGCCACAAAGTTAAAGCTAAATAACTCCGATTTCAGGACAGGGGATTTCTATTCATGATAGTTGCATATTGAACTGCTGCATGCACGGGAAGTTGGACATCTTCCCAGCCCGCCTCCCTCTAGGACTTCAGGCACCTTTTCTATGGCAAAGGAGGTCTAGGCCAGCATGGCTCCATCTCACCACTGCATTCAGCAGGAACTGTGGTGATGCAAACACAGGGAGCTCACAAAGACTCCAGAGAATTCCCAACTGAGGCAACTGGAGTTCCAGTGCAGAAAAATTTGACCTTCTATGGCCAAATGTCCTTTCTGGAAATGACAGGATCTCTCATGAAACAATTGCTTGAAAAGAAAGAAGGGGGTTTGTTTTATTCAAAATACTCTGGTGCAGGCACGGGGATAATCCATCTTTGGAAAATGTCATTAATGTTTACTGAACAATACAAATGGAAAAAAACAAGGCATTAAAAAAAAAAGTCTGGGTATGGGATCTGAGGAGTAACAGAGGATAACCCTCCCAAGAGTCTATTAAGAACAGGTTATATATTGTTCCATTTTCCATGCTCATTACAATCACTGCCCCAATAATAGCTGCGTGCTGTGCCTTTCTCTATTCTAATACAACTTTCCCCGTGGGAACTAAATAACTCTGTTTAAATACTGAGCAGAGCTGGTAGAAGAAAGCAGGCTGGTTCTGCTGTGCTACCCTTGTGTGCAATCTGCATCTTAGGGAGCTGGTTACTACTCTTCTTTCTCATAGATTGATACAAGAATAAAGGGGCAGCACTGGGGAGGAGGAACATGTTGGTCAGTCCAACTAAATGACATTGTGAAGGACAAATTATGTCAGACTTAATGACTTTCAGAAATTAAGGCTTTGTTGAATTTTAATTCCTCAAGCTCTAAGAAAAATTGCAGGGAGAAAAGCAAATAGTGGATCCATCTTGGCTCCATCCAGTCCCTAAGCAAGGACTTCGGCGACATTTAAGTCTCTGTACCCAGGTCCTGGTTTGTCTCCTACGTATAGCGATGCTTTCCTTTCTCAGAGGTCTGAGTTTCCCTGGGAGATCCTCCTCACTGAGTCCTTGGGGCACCCTGGTCCAAAGAGGGCAGAGCAGTTCCTGCTCGGGCAGCAGTAGGATCCCAAACTAAGCGCTCTGCTCAGGCTTTCAGCTGATGGCCCAAGCCAGAGGGGCTCCTCACAGAGTCTTCCCCAGCGCACCTCAGGCCTCCCCAAACATGCTGGGAAGGACAAGAACACAAAGCTCATTGTCCTGAGCAAGTCTGCTTCCCAGGACCCTGATTTGTGCAGAGCCCGCAGCAAGAACCCCAAAATCTGAGACACAGAGATGTCGACTCCCCTGCTGTGCTGTTCCCAGTCTGGGCTATGGTGCCAGGAGCAGCCCTAAGCAGGAGTTGTGAGGACCACAAAGCTTATGAAGTGACCTGATCAGATGGTAACAGGACACTGCAAAGGTGAAGAGCTTTCGATTCAACTGTGCCTTGCAGGGGTCACTTACACGCTGTGACTCTGACACTGCACTTATTAATTTTATTTTCCAACTTACTGCACAAGCTGGCAAGTCAAATAGGTTCACTCAATTCACCATTAAACAAAGTAGAACGACAGTGCACAGGGAACAAGCTTTACTTGACATCAACTCAATTTGAAGATCAAAAAGAGGTGTGTTTAACTTTGCATTGTCTTCACTTTTTAATTTCCACTGGGTTTTGTTCTTCCTGCTATCAGACAGCACAGGAAGCAGAACTAATAGGGAAAACACTGACTTCTGCTGCAGGATCAGGAAACATTATCTCACAAACAGATGGGATATTCTGGTGACTCCCAGCTCAGTTCCTCTGGGCTTCAGACAAGGAGTTTTTACACGAGAATGTAATGAATTTTCACAAGGTCACAGTTAGAGTGCTGTGAGCCTTGTCCTTCACTGGCAAGTTCACGTGCTTCTCCCAGCAAGGTCAGTGGGCTGCCAGTTAGGACCTAAATCTGAATTCAAGCTGTGCATTCGGGGTGTGGAACCAGAACTTCCCAGGGAAAGCTCCCTGTGGGTACTTAGAGACCTAAATTTGCCATGGAAAAAGGTCTGGTTTAAACCACCATCTTTGGATTCGACCTCCATATTTGTCCCTATAAAACCAAACCCGACTTCTAAATTCTAAGCTCACCTCTGTATTCTTGAACCTCCAAATTCAAACACTAGACTATTTCAGAATTTTATTCCATCTGTAGGATTGAATAGGCCTTGTATAAATTGGTAGCATTTAAAATAAGAAAAAAGCTCAATATTGGCAATATTTAATGTCCAAGGAACACAATGTAGTTCTAGACATGCCCAAAGTGTGGAGTCCACATCCATGTAGAAATTTAACTTCAACTGCTGCAGTTGGATCTCACTTGTTATTAATTAAGTAAAACCAGTTTTCTGTTCAGAAATATGTTCCTTGGGACAAGCTACTGCAAGCACATCAGCAGGTGGTAGCTGCAGAGAGAGATGGAATGGATGCAGTCCTGAGAGTCAAAGCTGGGGGTACTTTAAACAGAAAGACGTGTTCATCAATAAAAGGAAATCTTTCCAAAGCCAGCATGAGCTGGTTCCAGGTGAAGGCTTTATCTTTTCATTGTTAAATAGTTGCGTGCTCCTACAGATTTGCAGGAATAAATTTTACATCATGTGTAGCTTGTACTAAAACAACTGACCAAAAAACCCCCAAAAACCCAAACCAAAAAAAGCCCATCAGCTCCATACAGCCGCCCACCTGGATTCTGCTTTGTTTTGGAAACTTTAGGGAGTTGAGAATCAAACTCACCCTCAGGGAAACTCCAATGAAATCAATGTGCAATCCTGGGAATTAATCTGGCCCAAGCCTCATTTTCTCTTTAACTGCAGGAACCAAGGTCATTTTCCCATCTGGATTTTGCAGAGGCTTCTGCACATACTGATGAGTTATACCTTTTATCAAACCTTGACCATCATTTAGAGCACTAGAAAATGCACAGTGCCAGAGGATCACAGGAAACAGGATGAAGACTCTTGGTGTTAAAATCCAGACCTTATATTTACTGTGTGCCACCTCTCCTTTGTCCCCCAACGTCATATCCAATATCTTCCCAGAGTGCAGTGCAGGAGTCTGTCCTCCTTTGTCTCCAAAATCTCACACTTAATGCCAAATGACACCACTCATCCTCTATCTTAACTTCAGGGAAGTTACTCTTCCACATCTGTAGGTTTTATCTTACAGTGTGACCAGCGTTTTTCTGGCGGTTGAAGGACTGAGAAAAACAAACCGTAGGTTTTTGGTTTTGGGGGGAGAGTGGGTCTGTCTGTGTATGCCTATAGGCCTGTACTCCTCCTCAGTAATCCCCTCTGTGCCAGCACACGTGATGTCTGGGTGGATCTGGCCCTGCAGGAACCTCTGATGACAGCGGAGCATCGTGCAGTCAGCCTGCCTTAGACCCTGATTTGGTCAGTGCCTTAAAAACTGCTTTGGAGAATTTGAGGGCAAAGACCTCATGCAAGCAAGCAATCAGAGCAATTGTTCCAAGTTTCAAAAATGGCAGATGGGTCAAAAAATGCATAAAGGATTGGCTGCAGGTACCCTCTCCATCACAAGATGGTCTGTGTCAGATATGCTGGCCAAGGCTCCACCTGATACATTCAACCTCATCACGGGAACAAAACATGCCATTCAAACGTGGCAGCGACTGTAAGACAATATATTGGAGATAAAGGGTCTGCAAAAGCAATTCCTGACTGGAAATAGACTGCACAAGGCTATCTGGGCATCCCCTTTTAACCCAGACTTGGTATGAGCACATCACCTCCTCACTCTATAGACTGGGGTGCCAGATGTCTGCTACAAAATAATAACACAGGGAAATTTGTGGTTTGTGATATTTTAATATGCTGAGCAGAGGATTATTTGCTGTTTAGTGTGCTTTAAAATGTCCTTCTGTGCAATTGATAGCTTTACTGCTCCTGGACAGAATAACAAACAGCTGTGCTGTTAAATAAAAGAGATCTTTTGCATCATCTCAGAGCACCATCTTGGCAGCCTTGGAGCCACAGTGACTTGCAGACAGGGTGAGTGCTTGTGGGGCAGATTTGCCAGCTGGTGCAGGCACTTGCAGCTGCTTAGAGTTCATGTATAAAAGATCTCATCACAGATTATTAAAGGCAGAAAGGACATTTGTAAATCAGAGAGTCTGACCTCTTGTGTAACACAGACTGGTGATTTCAGAGCAGAAGTCAGAGATTAGCCTGACCAGAGGTATCCAGCTGGGTGATGGAAATTCTGCTCTTAGTTCACTGGAATCTCACATGCCAGTGTTGTAATTCCACAATGCAGCAGAGAGTTCATTCAGAGGCTGCAGACCAGGTAATCAGATTCTATGCAGGTTTGCTTCTTGATTATTTATTCAATAAGGATCACATTAAAAGCCCACTGGAGGCAGTGAGAGACTCCTGTTGACTTTGCAGCAGCCTAAATCAGACCTGAAACGTTCAGAGTTCTAATATGCACAATTGGAATTTGGTAGGGATGCTTCCAGAGGTCTGTATCAAATTATGAGCTCCCTTCAGAGGAATGTGCTCATCACACATCTTTACTTGCCCGAGGGTAACCTCTTATCACTTGTTCTAAGCAGCTTTCCTGCCAGGACTGACACTTCCTCAGAAGACCTCTGAACTAGGATCACCTACCGACCTCTTTCCATGCAAAAATTATTTCTTGGCTGAGATGAAGCAAAGCGTGGCTGGTGAGGATGGCAGAGAGACAGAGCCAAAGCTCAGGAGTTAGGAGCAGTTGGGGCAGAAGTCTAGACAGGACTCCAAATAGCTTTGTGTGAAGTCTCAGCTAATATTGCCTGACCCCTCTATTTTGTTTCCCCTTCACCACAGGCACTCCTTCCTCCCTTTCTCCTGCACCACCATTCTCCTCTGGCAAAACCTGAATGCTGTCTTTTGTCAGAGCTGCGGGGTTTCCTGCAGAGCACAACAAACCAGAGAATGTGCCCATATTGGTGGATTCTGGGGTAAAATCTTCCTGGGTGCAGGGCCACATAAGCCAAATAAAAATGTGGTCCCTGGAGCTGACCACCCTTGCTATGCGTAAAAGCACCAAAGAGAATGATCTGTCAGTATCTGGATATGTCAGATGTGGAGCCAGAATACGTTATGTTGTCTGTTGACCACTTTATAATCTTCTATCCCATCTGTAGAAGATTAAAATCTATGTAATATTTTTTGGTGTAACAGTATTTTTCCAATGAGAAAAAACACAGTCTCTGATTTGTATTCCTCTGACTTGAAATCATTCATTTTAAATGACTGTTTGTTCTGCTAATTTAGAATCCGGGCAGGCTTGGAAACAATTTATTTTGGTTTGTGAAAGGAGCTGAGCTTGGGTTTGTTACGTGCATATGTACTTTGTTGCTTTGGGATGCAGTACAGCTCCCTGCTGGAATAAGAGTTCTCCAGAGGCAGGAGCTCCATAGTGAGCTCCATGATGACACCCTCAGAGAGGAACCCGTCCTTGACTGAACATCAGATCTGTTGCACTTCCCTTGTCTCCTCTGCAGGAGTTTTTTTTCTAAAAGTCACTTAATGAACCAAACCCTCCATGGCCACCCCAACGTAATGCAGCCCAGACAATGGATCAGTGTTCTCTCAGGAACCCAGTCTGACAGGGACCTTCTGGCCAAACTCAAATGGGGACTGCTCCTCTCCAAAATCCAGTGTGACTTGCATTCCCTGCTCCCATGAAAAAGCCTTTGTACTTCTTACAGCCTCACTGGAAACTTGGAGTCTCCTGCTGCTGGAAGCATGGAAACCCATTCAAAACTCCTACTCATGCACACACAGATAAAAAAGGGTTCTGACATCTCTAACAATGCCACTATACCAGTAAATAAATTATCAGCACTCACTTATAACTACCTTTGTTATAATTGTACCTGCTTTGCAGAAAATTTCCCAAGACAGAGTTCTGATGTCTGCTAACTTTATTTTCCCTAATGTCTAAGCAAAAGCAAATTTTTTTTTTGAAAAATGCTCCTTAATATTAGAAGCAGAAAAGTAATTGCTATTGAACCAATTCAAAAGCTGGATAATATTGTATTTCATGATATGCTGGGCAATGACTTGAACTACAACAACATTACATGAAGAAAGGATTTGTTTAAATATCTTTCATTCTGGTTTGCCACTAAACCTCAGTAACAGCACATTAAATACGTGTATTTCAGTACCCCAGCACAGACATTTTGTTCTGTAACTCAAAATGTTTCATCTTAATGCTCTGAGGATTCTGGCCAGTTGGCAACTTTGCACATGTGCTAAATTGCTAAATTTTTAATATTTACCCACCTACCTGGTTTGACACAACATACCCACGTGAGGCAGAGGGAATTGGCCCTGGGAGTGTAGGCACTGCACTTTCAGGGTTGCTGACACCTGTACTGGCACTGACAGTCTGTAGTCAGACAGCATAGCAGTGGGCCCCTTGCAAAAACTGATGAACAGCAAAATATGTTAGAAGCTGCATGAATTGAAACCATAGCCATCTAACAGCAAAGTAATTTGCAAGAGAGATGGCACTATCAGGAAGAGAATAAGCCAAACCCAGCTGATTTCCTGCAGACAGTTCCTCCCTTTTGAAACCCGAGACCCAATTCATGCCGTATCCTTGCACCAGCCACCCCTGGGTTTGAAGCTGGGTTTTGTCCACAACCAGAGAAGAGCTTGTCTCTGTGTCTTTGAGTGAAACTGCTCATGCTGTCTCTGGTCTGAGCTAGGCCAAAGCACTGAACCAAAAGAAAATAATTTGCTGGTTTAGGCCGAGGCACACTCAACCCAGGAGCAGCCAAGAGCCAGCAGTGGCACAAGGGACAGGGTGGGAGCATGTGAGGACAACAGCTGCTGTCAGGGCTGCTGCTGTGGGAGTGGAGAGCCCTTCCATCACCTTATCCACAGTGCCAGGCCATGTCCTCAGTGCCTGCTGCCCTCACTGCAGACAGAACATCTCCTCTCACAGTCTCCTGACTGTGCAAGATTTCTTGCCACTGTCAGATTAATGAGAGACTCAGTCTCAGGCTGGTTTTTGCTCTGAACCAGAGACTTTCCTTTCTCCATTGACTGGTATGAAACTAATGAAAATTAACAACAGTCCATGAGCAGAAGCATGTTAAAGCTATGCAGCTGCTATGAACACACAGAGACAGGGTCATCTCGCCACAGATGGCTGCTCTGAGTATTTCTAGCACTGTTGCTAGCTAATCCTATTAGAGACAGCCAGGACTGTCCGACATTCCCCAGCCATGTGTCCATAGGCAATGTGCAGACAGAAATGCATGGCAGACCCCAAGATCCCCTGGCCACGTGTCCACAGGCAGTGTTGAGAGAAATGCATGGCAGCAGCTGCTGACAGCCTGCCTGGTCCTCAGCTGCCTGAATTTCATACCAGTGTTGCGCTAAGCTGCCAGCTCTGCCCAGCTCTGTTCTAGGTTCACCAGGGATCTTGTTCCAGCCACATCTGTCCTGCCAGGTTGGTGCCAGAGTGGAGAGTAAATTGTGCCCAGAGAGCAGCCCTGAGTATCCAAGGCAGGCAGTGCAGACTCAGCTGTCTTCACAGAGAGGAAAACTGGCTTCTAGAGCCCCTTGCATAAATAAATAAATAAAATAAATAAATAAATAAATAAACAAATGCAGCTCTTAATTCAAAAGTGAGAGAGGCTTGCAGCCAAAATTTCACATTTTGCAGTATTTCAGAGAGCTCTAGTGTTTGTTCCAGGCTGAAACTCCAGCCCAGTTGGCACAAGTCCCATGGGTTTCAGAGCAGCTCAGATTGCATTCTCTAATGAAAGCACTGGCTTTTGAAACTTCTAAGAAATGGGCTAGAGCCAGACCTGGTCTTCCTTATCACTGTCTCCTGGTGTTTTAGTGCCAATAGCAGGCAGGTAGCTGGTGGTGAAAAGAACCCGCAGTACCAGCAGAATCCCAAGGACTGTTAGAAGCAAAAGCTCCAGCCCATCTCCTGGCTGAGCTGCATAACAACATTGCAGTGAGACTGCCCATAAGGTGCTTTAGAGGGAAGGAATGGAACTACACATCTTCTACTGAGCTCTTTACTCGTGATAATCCAAGAGAGCGAGTTTGAAAAGAACTGGTAATCCTCCCTCCACGCAATCCACCATGGCTCTTTCTCCCTGTGGGAAACAGCAGCCTGCTAGGCTGTCAAATGGCAGTTCTGCTGTTGCCTCAGACATCTGAGGGGAAATAAACCATTGCTAACAAACGTGTTTTTCTGAATGTCCCCAGTCTACAGGTGTTTGAATCCTGGAATGAAAATGCCACCTGGCTCTGGGAGTCAGCTTCCACCAGGTCTGCCTGCCTTCGCCCTCTGCTCCCCTCCCACCTTTAGGGGAGTGATTGGGGCTGGTCTTGGCTCCAGACTGAGCCCTCCTCCCCCGGTTTCCCGGTGCTGTGCAGCTCAGATCACCTCTGTGAGACTCAATTTCCCTATCTGTAGCAAAACAGTGAGCCACAGGTTTGCTTTTGAAAGCTTCAGACAAGCAGTACAACAGGAGAGAGAGAAGTATTGGGACTATCCAAGCTGCTCCTGTCTGTGCAACGGTCTGAGCTAAAGAGCTGATGAGAATTGGGCTCCAGCAACCTCCAGCTCTGGTTTTGGAAACAAATTCCTGCATTGCCAAAGAGGAACAAATCTAAATCTCCTTCCTCCTGTACTGCTGCCCATTCTCCATGGTGCCTCTGAAAATTACAATTTTGCCATTTGAAAACAAAAGTGCTTAGCTGGCAAAAAAGACTCCATAAAGAAAGCAATGGAAGCTGTCACATCTGTACTGACTGAACACCATCTGTCTCCCAAGTTTACTCTGAAACAAAGAAAATCCCATCCAGTCCTCCTGCAATATATCAGTAAATTGCTTAGCAGTAGCACTTGGAGGAGGAATAAACACATTTCAATTAGACAATGGCATCATAAAACACCAGCTCAGTAAATAAAAACCTGGAGGTTAACATTTGCAGAGATTAGGCAATCTGTTAAGTAAAGCTTACTATGGCATTGTTAGGGTTTTTGTTATAGTTGTATACATGTAGCATCTAAAACAGCCTCCTTAGCTTACTTTTAATATTGTTACTTTTGCTTTAAGCACATGTAATCACCTGAGAGTTACCTGAGGTTCAGAGACTGGTTTGGAAGTGCAGATACCTGCAGAAATAGGTGTGTCACCTCTGGTAGAGAAAGAAAGGACAGCAGAGTGATGGAGAGCAAAAGTAAAATTCCAGAATGATTTGGGTTGGAAGAGACCTATAAAGATCAAAAAGGCAAATTGTATCTTTGCTTAAGGGGCTGATGACAAATGCTGGAAATGGGATGTAACTGCTGCAAACAGGCTAGTTACCATTCAGGAAATCTTAATTCCAGGTCAGGTGGAACTGAAAGCTGGGATAACACCTAGCTGGAGAATATGCATCACCTCTAATTTCCAAACCACTGTGGTTATGACATTTTAAGTTTCTGCTTTCCACCCTGTAAATCTCCAAATAGCCTCACACATGCTTGGTCCTGGAAGGACTGTTTGCACTGCAAGCGTAAGCTAAGAGAAGGATCCACTGTTTCTTGGCTGATTTTACAAACAGTCTTTGCATCCAAAGCAGAGTAAACCTGGGCAGGCTTCAACTTCTTACAAACTCAGATAAATGTTTTTGATTAAGATAAAGCAGTACAATTCCTTAAGAAGGCTGCTCCTGCAGAGTGCTCCTGAAGGTCCCTGCATGCACAGAGAGATCTCACTGTGCTTTTCAGGAGTGGTTTCTCTGCCAGCTTCAAGGAGTGGCTGCTCACAGCTGCCATCACTGTGACCCTCCACTAGCTCTATGAACAGGACTTGGGGCAGAATTTGTTTTCAAAGGACCTTGTGAACATTCGGTGCAAAAAGTGACCAGCACACTTTCACTGCGGTGAGCTGTGCATCACAAACAGCCAAAACCTGTGGTCCTGGGCTATACTGGGGAAATGAGTCTCAGGCAAACACAGCCTGGGATGATGCACCCTCCACTGCACTCCCCTCAGTGCTGGTTCCAGAACACCTGGTACAAACTGAGCTGCTGAAACCTGCTGGTTGCTGAGGTGCCCCGTACTACAGCAGTTCTGCTCCCGTGCTGCCAGTTCTCCTTCACTGTTGCTTCCCCCCTCTCCTTCAACATCACTGCCCCCCACACAAGCTGGGAGACTATCTCAATTTTTCCAGCTGTTGTGCTACACCACACTGAACATAATCAAAGCTAACAAAGCACACTTCTCTGGCTCCATTGGCATCTGGCACTGAAGGCTGAGGATCCTAAATGAACTGAGCTCAGGCTGATGTCATACTTGAGAGAGTTTGGCAGGGGAGAGAAAAAAAAAGCTGTGTGTTTTACATGGCTGTTTTTATCACTAGAAAACTTCAGAGCAATATTGATAGGGTGGGATGATGCTGTGATTCTGGGGATTTATTAGTCTTGATGCCTTTTTGAAATGCAGACTTCTTAGACAAATATCTCCAGGTATACCTTGGATTATTAATGCAGATTTACCTAGAACTGTGCTCATACAAGGTCCTGGATAGTCTTGCATATCCAGTCACTGTGCTGATGCAGGCAAGATGCAGTCTTCCACTTCAACACCACGGTTAACACAGCGGCACCTTTGATGCATCCATCTGAAACTAAATGGAAAGAAAAAGAAGAAAAGACTGCAGTAAAGCCCACACGACACACACTTCCAGCTCATTTTCCTAAGCAGAGAACTCCAGACTCACCAGCACCAGGGTGGATGATAAATAGGAGCCTTGGCCTTTGGCAAAAAGAAGTCCATTTGCTCACCCAGCTCCATCCAAACTTGCATAAATCAGTGCACAAAGGTGCTCAGCTAGGAAAGAGGAATGGAAATAATTTGCCAATAACAGTTGGGACTGACACCAGATCCTAACCCAGGGCCCAAATGGGCTGAAACAGCACTGGTTAGGCACTGGTTAGGCAGGAGCAGCAGCTAAAGGTGATCTCTTCCCTGGGCCTTGCTTATCTGACTAGGCATAGCACTGAGAACACCTGCCAGTGGCTTACAGGGATATGGTCCCTGTCCACTTCTACCTTTTTGGCTGTTAAGTTTTGTTGCAAACAACTGAGAATACACTGCATGCCCATAAAATGGCCCTTCTCTCCCATGGCTGGTTTTTCAGGTGCTGTTGGGCTCCACATCCCAGCAGCTGAGAGCAGCTCTCTGAGTGAGACACGCTAAAAGGAAACCCTAAGGTCATCTCCAAGGACTAAAACAGCAACAATTTCCAAAACACAGAGGATTGAAACACTTCACATGTGGCCCCACTCTTACAGACTTCTAAGCCACTTAGTTGTTTTTAAAAATGAAGGATGACATTCACGTACCCTCTCCCAAATGCCAGAAAGGCCAGAAACTTTGCAAGTTTTCATGTGATGCCACTTCAGCAGGCTGAGAAGCGTTCCTTGGCTTCTCAGCGTGTGAACTGCAGCAAACTCCTATCCATTTTCATCTTCAGTGTTATACCAGGGATGTGCATTCCAGGGGCATTCAGAGCTTTGTGAAAAGCACAGAATAATTTCTGAAATCTAGGTTTATGCTGATTGAAAGAAGGGACTCCCTGTCCCTCTGGCACACAATCAAAGAGGCCAGCCTCCATCTCATACAGAGCAACACCGAACATCCACAGAGCAAGCTTTGTGCAAGATTCATACACTGAATATATATACACTCTCTAAGACACCTTGCAAAAGTGATAACCACATGCAGAGCTCACTTAACACTCAGCACCTTAAGTGTTAATACAGCACAGAGGAAACCATGTAATCCCTGAAATGAGGACAGTGCTCCAAGAATGGATCGATCCAGGGTTGCCCTTCAGTTCCCAGCTGCTGACAGACAGCAATTGATCAGTGTGGTTTGAATTTCTCTCCTGACAATCCAGGCAGGAGAGGGCCAGGAGCTCTGTAAATGCATAATCTGCGCCTGGCACTCGCTCGCTGTGTACTAAACAATGATAAAACCTTTGGAGCAAGCTGTTTCCCCTCCAGTTGGTTAACATTTGTATCCAGCTGAACCCCTGCGATGATAACTACAGCAAACCTCCTCCTCTGAGGCAGATAAATAAAACATACTGTAAAGAAAAGTACAGGGTATTGGCACGTCTCTCCCACAGGCTGTAAGCAGCTGAATGCCGCATCCCAGTGCATGCGAGGAGCAGGTTTTTTTCCCAGGGAGGCTCTGCTCGCTCTCTGCCTTTCTCCCTAGTAACTGATCCATTCTTTTGTTCCTCCTTCCCCCCGGCTGGTGCACAGAGCCATGCCCCGGCACAGGACACAGCAGCGTCTTTGCTAATTCTCCAAGTGCCACCTACAGTTTGTGTGAGTGCATGTGTGTGAGCAAACACAGTCCCAGGCAGAGATGGAGACACCCTATAAATGATACATATATCTCTCTCTGAGTTCTGAGACACGATCAAACCAGCCCGTATCTCTCACATGAGAGGACAGCAATAATTCTGGAAATGCTTCTGTTCTGGGAGCAGTTCTTCTGCCTGCAGGGGAAATCGGGCACTGAGCACACAAACTCTGCAGGGGCACAGAGAGCCTTGCAGGGAATGAAACAGGGTTGTTCTGACTGCACCTCATGTGCTTTGTTGGTGGTCCTCCATCCCTAGCTCAGAAGAAGTGCCACAAAACCAGAACAGGGATCCAGTACCTGTTTTCTCCCTGATGAAATACACCAGTGGATGTGGCAGTACCAGCTCCCCAGAGGAGCCATGGAAATGATGGTGAGGGCAAGTGCTGGAGTGGAGCAGTGCAGTGGCTTCGATGGCCACTGTGATTTAGCAATCCACAGCCCCAGCAAAAGGGCCCTGCACAGTGGAGAAGCTTTTTTTAGACAGTAAGGAAGGCAAACAGGGCAAAGGAAATGAACCCAACAGCTGAGAGGCTTAGGATTTAATCAGAGCTGGCTTTCTACTGCTTGCTCTCTTTCCTCACTTATTTTCAAAGGAAAATGTCCATGTCTATAGAAAATATAGAAAACCCCAAAACCCAAACAACTCTTCTCTGTTCCCACTGTGTGACTGAAATAGGGAAAAAAGGGGTTTGTTTGTTTTTTATTAATTTTCTTGCAGAGGTAATTTAAAAGATATAAGAGAGAACTTCACTGGTCCTGTGTTGCCTTACAGCAGTCAGGCTGGTTAGGGAGCTCACACAAGCCATGCCTAGATCCACAGGAAGAACAATGGCCAAACACACTCTCATTTAGAGGCTTTCCTTGGAGTTTTGCCTCCCTTCCATGTTTTGGTTGGGGGTTTTTGACTGTTCTGTGCAATAGAACTGTTCAGTCTTTTCCTTGGGGTTTCATCCAGCCCATAGTTGGCTGTGATGGACTGCCACCATCAGGGGGTTGCCCTGACCAGATTTCCACTGGTGTTATGTGCAGAGCTCAAACAAACTCCCCATGGTTTGTTGAAGAGCCTAACCCTGGCTGGAAAAATCCTTTCTCAGGCTTGAGCAGATGTTTGCAGGAGAAGACCCAGCGAGGCTTGAGTGCTCCGCTCTGGAGCTCCTCATCCATCCTGCCCCCTGCTCCAACAAACCCCAGAGAACCCAGCAACAGCCTCTGTTTGTACACAGGCATGCTTGAAAAGGGTTGTTTACAGTGATTGCACTTGGACTGACAGGAAAACAGGAGCACAGAATGGTTTTTAAATACACCCCGTGGCTAAAAGCCTGGAAGCAGCTGGCCTCTGGCCAGGCTGTGAGAATGAACAATGATATTTTGGGGCAGAGACGGAGGCGAGCCCAGATTCTTCCTGCTATAATTTGACTTTTTTGAACGTACTTAAATGGAGAGGTTGTTAACTAATCTGATGTCTTTCAGCTTGACTCTTAGCTTTGGCTCATTATATAGCAGATACACAAAGAGCACATTCCCTATATCCCCTTCAGTCATCAGTTATTCCTCTCACCCATCAGTTTGCTTCTTTTACTTTTTTTAATGTTTCTTTGCTGTAAGTTTGGACCTTTTGTGAGAAAAAGAGCATGGAAAAACTTTTCTTCCTTTCTGTTCTTAATGCACTTTCATTCTGCATGTTAACTGATTTCTTGGCTTCTGAAGAAGTAAATAAAATGTTAAGAAGTCAAAATCACAGATGAAATATTGAGGTTATCCAGACTTCTTGTTTCCTTTGCAGCTCTGCCATCAACCATTTGAGATTTTAATTTCTGTTCCAAAACAGCAAGCAAGAAAAGAGTTTACAAATGCTTCAAAACTCCCACAGAAATGGGAAAAAGAGTCTTACTTAACCATCTGGACAACTATTGTGTCTGTTCCAGCCCATGGCTGTCAGACCCCAATCTCCTCATTAGTGGGGGCAGGAGCCACCTCCATCCGCAGGCGATGGGACCACACTGACTCCAGCACGAGGCTGAGTTCCCACAGGGTAGGAGGCTGTGGTGCTGTGAGACTTGTCCTGCACCATCCTGTGCTGACACAGGACACAAAGTCACTGCAGGCTGGCCCAGCACC
Organism: Machaerirhynchus nigripectus; assembly: GCA_013397975.1. Taxonomy (NCBI): domain Eukaryota; kingdom Metazoa; phylum Chordata; class Aves; order Passeriformes; family Dicruridae; genus Machaerirhynchus; species Machaerirhynchus nigripectus. The sequence continues at coordinate 1,376,927 of VZRQ01003115.1, read as the reverse complement.
ACTGGGGATGGCATGGAAAGCTCCTTCAGGGTGTGTCTGGCAGTATTTAGGGTTGGAGGAGCACTTAAATCACTGCTTCTGAGACAGGCTCTCAGCTCTTCTTAACAATACCAGAATAACTAAACAGGCCTGTGATTATCTTTAGGGGTTTTTTTGATCTGCAGGTGGTTCATCTGGCAGAACTTAGGCACACTACTCTCCTGGTCTTTTTCTGCTAGAGAGAGATATTAGGTGGGGGTGGAGAGAAGGAAATTGAAAATGCAAAAGGAAAACTTGACCAGACTGCTCCCACTCTTTGAAAACCCAAAATACACATGTGCATGCATGAGCTGGCTACATGGGAGCTTAAATCCCAGCTGTACGTAGAGCCACCCAGCCATATCCTTGTTTGTACTCGTACTTCTTCCCTCCATTGAATTCCATTGGCCTGGAGCCTTGCAGTGGGTTGAGAAGAGCCCTAGAGAACAGGAGGAGTCCTTGGTCAGGGAACTACCTGGGGATGGCCCCACAGGCAAACACTTGTCTGAAGGAACCTGCTGCCATCAGAAGCTCAGCCAGGACTGGGGGACACCACTGGTGAAGACAAACACGGGTAGCTGAAGGCCCCCTCAATGTTTAATTAGAAGTGGCTGGGGAGAATTTGTCCAGCCTGCTTGTTGCCCAAGGGATAAAAGGCAGAAAGACAGAAAACTAGTCCTGTGGCAAGCTTGGCTGCCCTTTTCCTGAGGAAAACACAATTTTGGCAATCCTGCTGCAATCCCGTACCATTTTGTTGAAGCCAGTGCCATGCTATAACCAAGTGTGTTTGAGTGGTAGAGGACAGGTAGATAAGCCTGAAAATAACTGTCTGGGTACAAGAGACCACAAAAGTCCTTCAAGCAGGGGACAGAATGCAGAGGTGTCAGAAATGGGACACTGGGACAGACAACAATCAAAATTCGGAGTTGATTCTGTTTTACCCTTAGAGACCAGAGTCAGCCAGCCATGGCAAACCAGCCCGGAGGAAACTGTACCACATGAATTCCAACTGTTATGCAGGGACTCCTAAGGCTTTACACTTTCCTATAGGTCTGAAACTGCCCAGCAAAGGAGCGGGTTCGGTGGGTGAGGTCAGCTGAAGCCCAAGAATAAGGTGTGGCACCATTGCAACAGCTTGATCAAAAGGAAAGCAGTGGTCCAGTGAGTCCAGTGCCCTGGACCCAGACCCTCGTGTGGCCATGGAGCTTTGCAAAGATGCTCCTCCTCCAGGCTGTCCGTTCACATCTTTAGCCCTTAACTGACAGGGATGCAGTTTGCTATCTGCTCTCACAGCACCTTGCACAAGAGAATCCTCCTAGGAAATATCATCCAAACACTGCTGAAATGGAAGCAGAACAAGAGGGCAAGCAGGGGGACAAGGTAATAATGGTTAAAGGGACACATTTTGCACCAAGAGGCAGCAGGCTCCATGCACTGCCTGCTCGGCACTGCCGGGCTACCAAAGCTGGCTTTCTGTAGCAGACATTAGCCTGCCTCCCTCGTGGAAATGGCTCTCTCTGTGTGTACATGTCCAAGCACGTGCAGGGTTGTGAGCTTCTCCCCTGCCTCTTAAGACACCTACTGAACATGGCCTGGGGAGCTGTGCACATAAACAATACATGAAAATGCATGTGAGGAGGAGTGTGCAAGACAGGGGGAGAGAAGAAAGGAGAATATGAGAAACCAGACATCTAACAAGGAAGGAGGAAAAATGATCAGGCAAAGCAATGAGATGAGAGAGACAGTTGTTATTAGAGGCAAGAAGTGAAAAGAGGCAAATTAAACACTGGTTCAAACCAGAGTAAAAATAGCACAGGAAGGAAAGGAAAAAGAAAAGGCTGCAAAGGAGCACAACTGATGTCTTTCAGTAGGTGCTATCACACTCACATACCTGCTCTGCCAGCTTTGCAGAGGAGCACACCCCAAAATTAACTGCAGGGCAGCAGGATGACCCTGGGAACAGCCCTGGCTGTAGCCCTCATGCCCTCAAGCTGGGCCAGCTGAGATAACAAACTTAGCAATTGCTGCTGTGTCACTGCAGTTATTTATTTACATCAAGTATTGACCAGTCACTGCAAAAGGACCTGGCTCTGTGGCTGTTTTTTGAGACATCTGCATCTCCCTTCACCCCCAGAAGCAGATGGGGTCTGGTCCATGGAGGTAAATCCAGGTAAAAGCCAAAGTTACCACCAAGTTCAAAATCAATTGGTGCAGAATTCTTCATGTGGCATTGTCAAGAAAGATGTCTCTATTAAGATATGCCAGAAAGTTAAGACAGACTCAAGGTCCATACATTTATACTCGATTTCAATTCTGGTCACAAAATTAAACCTAGGGATGAAGTCAAGATCAAAACTTAATCTTAGGCCATGATCTCCCTCCTGTGCCCCATGTCCAGCTGGATGCACACAACAGGCTGCATTAATCTCTGGGGACAGCAAAGAAAACAGAAAGCAAAGCAAAGCAGGCATTTATGTGTAAAAAAGAACCATATGACAGGGTACAAAACAATGATAATGCATAACCGAAAAAATCCCAGCTGATTAGATGCATCTTGGGATTGTCTCCCTAGTCCCTTCCCAAAGCAGGCTTTGTCTTTATCCTGGATGCCCAAATTCCCAACCAAGTGTCACCAGTACATATCCCACGAATACAGCTGGTACCACTGTTACCTGCGGCTGACACTCCGACATCTGGGCAGGTGTAAGGCACTGGAAAGGCAAAAGTGAGTCACTCCATGCCTGCCCTGCTCAATCCTCATTCCCCCCAGGATTAGGCTCAAGGGCAGGAATGTCTCTATGGGTTTAAGAAAGCTGTCCTGCTCCCTTTTCTGCCTTCAGTTTTCCTGCCTGACCTTCGCCAGCTGACTCTGCAGTTCAGCTCCCTCCCTGCAAAAGAAGGATCACAGAACCACCCTGCTCCAGACAGCACTGCAAGAATAAAGGCATTTACAGTTGTGTTAGACACAAAAGCAATGAAAGGTTGGATGAATATGAAAGATTACTGCACATTTGATTTCTAATGTTACATCCCTGATCAGACCAAGTAACCTGACTTTATCAAAGTGCCACTCATGCTGACAGCCGCTGGAGAGCAGACAAGGCAGCCTCCTCTGAATAATCTCAAGACCTGAGTGGAAAGACCAGCCCTGGCCACCCTTTGGTTCTGCTGCCACTTCTCTTACAGTGCTTCCCCACGTTTCCAGGTGTGCACACATTCAGAGAGCTGGAGATCTGAGCAGAATGAAATACCAAGAGAAAACAAAGCCCTAGGACACATATTTATATGCAGTCATAAAAACACAATTCTTGCTTTGATTGTGTATTGTTCTGACAATCTCCAAGTGTAAGTACATGCTACTCCAACTAATCTGGGGTGAATCCAAATGCTAGTGCACCATTTATTTGCTTTAACATGAATATAGGTCTTTGGAGACAAGAGAAGCTGTGTTTGTGTGTCTGTGTGGTAGACAAGTGGGTTTGAAACATTGACTAAACATTTTTGTGCCATACTTTTACAGATAGGGCCCACGCTATGAACTCTTTAAAGAATACTAGTTTTACTTCAAGCCCCTTGTCCTTCCCTCCCTCCATCTCTGTGTTGCTGCTCTGCTTTGGGAGCTCTGTAACACTGGATTTCTGATTCAGCTAAGGAATAGCTGAAATAATAAGGAAACAGTGGAGGAAGGTCGAGCTGACCTTGTGGCGCCGTCTGGGTAGGAGCCTACTGGGGACCATCTACGTCTGGCTGATGCAGCCTCCCTGTGTGGAAAGCTGCTGCTTGCTGGAGTTAGTATTCACACCCACTCTGCACAGGGGTTGCAAGTACCCAAGGAGCAATTAACCTGCCACAAATGCTTGTTTAGTCATTTTTAATCCAAGGCATTGACAGGAAAAAATTATGTTTCTTCCTGCTTGGCTTAGAGTAAGAAGTGGCGATGTCTACACGTTTACTGATGAAAAGCTTCCTAAAAGGAATTCTCAAACAATGAGCCCTCCAAACAGCCTCTCTTTACCCTCTGATTTTCATGCAGCAAGGAATTTAGATTTCCTATGACTTATACCTGCTTTTGTGAGGGAAATGTACTTTCAAAACATGCCAGTGCCTCCTTACTGGTGCAGCTGCCTTGCACTTAGAAAGAAACAGTTAAAAGAAACACATTAAATCTTATGCCAGAGCCAGACCTGCTGTCTCAATTCCTTTGAGTCAATCAGCACATTGATGCTGCTGTAAATCAAAGGCAATTCTGCAGTACAACACCATTTTGTAAGACAGGTACTGCCCTGCGAAGGAAAATGCATATGAACTATCAGAATTTATTCAAAGTTCATAACCTCCCAATGTTTTGCTTATAGTCTAAGTATTCAAACACATTATTTTAACTGACGTGTTTAAGTGAAGTGCCAAAGACATATGTACAGGCCATATACTATAGATGTGTGGATACATCACACATACATATTTATTTCACTACACAAGAAGATGGAATCATTGCTATATCTCATGTAAGGCTGGTTGCTGTTTTCTGTAGATCATGATGACAGCTTCAGTTGGAAAACTACAGGAAATTAGCCTTGAATACTCTGCATAAATTCTCAGCTTCTGAGGAGCTGCCAGAAATCAACTTATATTCAAGTTAAAACTGTTCCTCAAGAAACATGCACATTCTGAAAAATGTGGTTTTTCAAGCCCGTTTAACTAAAGGCTGTGAAGCAGAGGAAATGAATGTGCAAAATAAAAGACTTGAGAGCACCCTGAGAATATTGTATTGTTAATTACCAGATAGGAACAAAATATTAGCGTGTCTTATTATCACTGTATGCTTCAATATCGTAACAAAAACAAAACAAGGCTTATAATTGTAAAATGTTTTTTCTACAAACCAGTAGTTTACTATGAATTTGTCACAATGGTACTTATCCTTTAACTAGTAAAAGGGACACTCAGCAGCAAAGCATGTCTTTACTGGAAAGCCGGAACACGGCTGAGATACCTTTTTCGATTTAGGATTTCCAATGTTTTAAAAACTAGGTCCAATCCGTCTCCAACTTTTCTGCAGTACGGGCATGTGAACGCATTACTTAAAGCTCTGTACACTCTGAGCATCAGGAACCACAGAAATTCTTGCAAAACCCAGCAGGGAGCATGAGGTGCCTCACCCAAAATGAAAGTGGCATCGACTGCTACCTTCTTGATGCAACAGCACAATCCTCACTCTGCATGAACTGGCAGCTTTAACATCTACCAAGTCCTTTTTGTATTGAAGAGCAGGAATAAACACAGCTGTAGAAAAGCTGTGATCAAGAGGTGGCTCTCAGAGCACCTCTCACTGGATAAAGCAGTGAAGTTGAGCTACGTAAGCCAAAGGCTTACGGCACAAAGAATAAAGCAGGGGTGCTTGCCAACTTTCCCTTCAGTCGGTGCCTCGGGTGCTGCACTGGTTCCTTGCACCTTTCACAGGAGGCACCTTGAATGCTGAGAACAGGGAGAGCTGAGCTGGCAATAGATCTCTGTTACAGGGGCTGTCTGAGGCCATTGGAAAGTTTGTAAGCACGGAGACTTGCACGTGTGTGCTCTGTGCACCTGCCCTGGGTGTGCACACAGCCAGTGAATTCCACACCGGATGTTTAGATAGACATAGATCCATCACCTAAGCACACAGACCCAAAAGATGTATTTTTCAAAATAACCCATGGCCATCCCATATGACCTAAATAATTAAAGGGCAGGAAAGCTACAATAACATAGAATCTTTGCTGATAACAAAGCAATAATCCCCTTTCTGTGAGGAAATGACAAGTTTGAAATTGCCTTGTGTTCCCAGGCTTTAAACTTGGCAGCATGTCGGTTCTTGTAAATGTTTCACTCCAGAAGAGTCTGGCGATCCATTATTAGCAGCTAATTCACTGTCAAGCATGTGGGCAACAACATTTGGACAGGAGCAGTGAGGCATCAGCTGTTAGTCTGCTGCAACTCTCCACGTGTTAGAGATCGGGAGATTGTCTGACATAGGAATATATTTCATGTGTTTCGGGTCACTCTTCTGGTGAGAACAGCAATTCCAGCAAAGTCTGGGCTTTGCAGAATCTCTTTTCCCTCTCTGAGGCAATGTCCCACTGTCCCCTGTCCCATGGACAGAGGGAAAGGGAGCTTTCTACAGTGAAAAGAAACATGATGAATATAGAAATGTGAGAAGCTCAAAATTCATGTCAGCCTGAAAAATCATTGTTGGCTAAAAGTACATGTGTCTGCTACCTGGACAATCTTCCCTGGCAGTCAGCTTGAAGGGGGCATCTTGGTTGATGTTAATTTCTGATTAACATATAGTTCAATTCTTTCATAATGCTGTCTCTTTTTTTTTTTTAAACCAAGTAATTAACAGTAATGAACAATTAAAAACAGCTTTATAAATATCACCATGCTCTTAAACAGGAAATTACTAAATTCATTGTACGCTTATCTGCTGCAAAAAAGATTCAGTCAGCTCTTCTATTTATAATAGCATCTCCCTCAACTAATTAGCAGCATTAGCATTCACAGGCTGTTCACCAGGAAGATCCAAAGACCCTCATCTCCTGGTCTGGGCCTGGATATTTTGCATCATATTCCCATTATCTCATGGGGACTTTCTACTACCTGTGTCCTCAATAAGTCAAGATGCTCTCGTCTCTTGTCTGTGCACTTTTGTCACAACTGAGGTGTATTTTGCCAGGCAGTGACAGCTCTGCATGTGGGCACAGTGGCACACAGCACACAATTCTGGCCAAACTCACCACTGTCACCAAGCCCTCAGCCCTGCTGGCTGTATTATCTCCAACTCCTTTGCAGAGCCAACATAGCAGGCAGGAGCTGTTCAGCAGGAATAATATTAGATTTTTGCCTATGCCTGGGTGACACAGAGAAAAGAAAAATCTTTCCAGAGCAGGAGGGGAAAGTCAAATTATTCCGAATATTTGCCAAGAGCAGGAGAGATGCACTAAGAAGGGGTTTTGATACCAGATTGAAGAAAAGAAAGAAAATGAGGAAGAATATGCCCTAAAATACTTCCCCTTGCTGGGCTGTTTGTCTTCTAGGAAATAACAGATTGAGATTGCACTGGGAACCCAGCTAAAACTGCAAGGGGAAAAGTTGTGAAGTGAGAAAGGTTGGCCTGGGGAGAGATCAGACACTCTGTGGAGCTGGCAGTGATGCAGTAGAGGGTGGCGGGAGGAGTGGGGGTGGAAATCCCATCCTAGATTTGACACTCAGGGAACTGCAAAGCTGCGCATGGAATAGAGAAGTCAGGCAGCTCTTCAAAAATAGGTTGGGAAATCCAGCCAAGATACAAGCTGTGCTGGTGGCTGCTCTATGAAGCCAGGACCTCTGAGGAAAGGGCTGTGAGCATTTGCATTGCCAGGAGGTGTGCAGAAAGCATTGCACCATGCTCAGACTATTTATACTATGATTTTCCTGGCTTCAGGTGGTTTTCAGACTGCCCCTTTGAGAATCTCATTTTGTATTTATAAGGCTTTATGAACTTGCAAAATCTTTCAGAACTTCTGATCTGTGTGTAATTTCCCATGCTTTTCTTCAAGTGCTTTTCCTCTCCATAACAATGTGTTATTAACTTTCAAAATCTTATTGCGTGACTGTAAAATTCATGTGAGGTTTCAGAGCATTGAGTCTCAATGGTGCAAACGGATCCATCAGAACCAAAGGAAAACATGCTCTGGGAAACAAGAGAGGGCAGGAGGGCTGCAATGTTTCTTCATATGAAGAAAAGAAAGTTGGAGTTGTTTAATAAAGGAAGCACACAGCCATGTTCTTTACTCACAGGGGAAAGGTAAAGTGAAGGAAAAAGGTGCAGTGAATGCAAATATCAAAAAGGGGAAGAAAGCAATTTCTGGCCTGCTCCAAATTTTTCTTCATACTGCAGACTGAGTGCTGTGAAACCCATTCGTGCAGGTCCTCAGGACATGTTGTTCCATGGCCAATACTTAATCTGCAGCCAAACAAACACACACAAGCATCCAGACTTTCCTTAATATGCTGGTATGTTCCTGGTAAGATTTGTCACACATCTTGAAATGCAGCCCACAAACCCACTGCCCAGCCATCCTACGTTTCCAAGATTGCTGGATGCCAAGGTAGAACAAAGCATTCACATTTGCTGGGTGATATAGACCAGTGGGTACCAGTTAGCACATTTTAGATCAGTAAAATAATTCTCATTAGTATCAGTTTATCAGAAGGAAAGTCACCTGGTTGTAGGAAAAAGAGAAAAAAATAGGCTATGGAGAATCTCTTCTGTCTCATCTGTCTCAGTACTAATGACCTTCTTGCTGAGCAGTTCAGCTCTGACTTTAGATTCAATTTTTCTAGATTTGGAAATTGTCAAAATGCCTGGGTGAGACTCTCCAACATTTGTATATAAAGGGGCTGACATTAGCTGATTTTAACAGCATTTCTAGCTCAACCATATCTGCATCTCTGAAAATACTATAATTTTGACAGGTTTTCAATACATTTGTCCACCCACAGAGCTGATGTCATCTCACTTGTTGGAGGAAACTATAAAGGATAGATTTCCTTTGGCTCAAAAGAGATGTCTGAGTAGCGGCAAAGTCTGTTCTTCCACAGTCATTTCAATTAGCAGGGAATAGCCTGAGAATCCACGGGCTGTTACAGTCAGTCAGTGGCCAGAAACAATTAGAGGGCCTGGCTGTGTGTTTCTTTCTCCTGCATCCCTCAGACAGCCCAGCTCCCATGGTGGGAAGAGCCAGAACTGCCTCTTGCTGAGGTGCATGATGTAAAGACATCCTCTCTTCACTGCCACAAAGTTATCCCTGGGTGGGAGCATGATGACATTCCAGACCAGTGGTACTAATGAAGCCCAGATCAGTGAAATGAGCCAATCTCCAGCTGTTCCACTCCTGCCCACCCAGCTCAGTCCCACTGCTCCCAACACCTCCTCCTCTCATCCCACCTTTTCCCCTGCAACAACCTCCCCACAGAGATGCACTCGGACAGAGGCAGCTCTGGTGCCACCTGTGTCTGTCTGTCGCTTGTTGCACGGGGTGTTGGGGCTCTGCACCTAAAAACCAACTCCTGCCTTCATCCCCCACTGGATCCCACCGTGCTCCTCACCCGCAGTAAGAATGACAATATTGGGGCACCTCATTTTTTGTGACATTACTTATAGAACAAGGGAGAAACCCCAGCACTGCCTCGCACTTTGGGCATGCACCCCTGGCCCATGCTCCCAGGAGCCCTGCTGGAGGGCAGATTTCCCTGGCCCCCATGCAGATTGCTCTTCCAGCCCTGTTTGGGAGGGGAGGGAGGAGAGTGGGGAGATCTGATATTGGCTCTTCCTACTTGGAGCTTGGAAATATAAGAGCTGTAAAACTAATCAGTTGGTGAAATTTTCCTCTGTAGGAGTCACAGCCAGTGAAATAGGCATTAGAAAAAGATGGATGTGGCAGGTCTGATTAATCCAGGTGCTTTTCCTGAATAACGATAATTGGGGTTTAGCGTGGCTATACGTATAAAATCAAATTTAATCAGCAAATGGACTGCCTCCAAACTTACTGCCAACCCACCCTCACATTTATCTAGGACTACTGCTATAATTTCATTGAAATTGAAGTTTTCACCCTGAAAATTTATTCTTTCACCTTTGATGGCATTTTAATCCTTTCCTTTGCGAAATACAAATTCGGCCTTTCACTCTAAGAAGTGGAGCTGCATGTTCCTGTGCCTGGTCCTGTCAAGAGGCATGAAAGATCAGTGAACTTTACCTCACCTATGGCCACAGGACTCTGTTAATTCACAGCTTAGAAAGAGAAAACAGCAGGGCAATGTACTGAGTGTCAGCTGGAGCTGCCAGCAGGAAAATTTACCTGAATATTCAAACCAGAGGAATAGACTACACCAGCTCAAGGAGCAGCCCTGTGAGCTGCTAATTGTGGTTGGTCTTTATCTCCAGTGGCTCTCTCAGTTACAGCAAGTGCAATATAGCTCATTAGTACTGCAGCACACAGACACAAGTGAAATTACTCTAATTACTCCTCTCAGCTATCCCAGTCATAAGCTTCTGAGCACCATCCCTTTGGATAGTCAGAGGTCCTGAAGAGGACACTTGAAATGCATCCTGCTCTTGTGATGACATGGAAGATCGTCAGAGATTCTCCAAGTGGCTGTGAGGCAGCTTCAAAGCATTTAGTATTGTTATAACCTTGTTATTTACCTGATGTATGAGGTTGTGTGGGTTAATAAGCAGCCTTCTGCCTCAGCGCCAGCGCAACCCAAACTGTCCCCCAAAAGAGGGATAAACCCAGCAAACCAGAGCTCAAACCTCCGTGGCCAGCAGCTGGTAGCTGTGGTTTGACTCCAGCTCCCAGGTCTGCTCAGCAATCCCTGGCATTGCAACATGCCTGGCTTGGCTCTGCTCACAGACAACAAGCTAGAGCTTCTGACCTCCAGCCAGCCAAGTTATTGCCCGGATTGCCTGGCTGGGATCATCAGCAGAGATGTTCTGATCTCTTTGAGTTGTTGGCTACTGAGGGAAAGGCTTATACACATGTACACATACATACACATGCTTAGACATGTAAACTGCTTCTCTCAGCGTCAGTGAATATCTTACTGTAGCCCATGGCTAAGTGACATGGATGGACCTGGATTCATTAGGAAAAATGAATAAGAAGAATGGCTGGGGCAGTTTGCCTCATCATTTCCACCAGAAAACAGGACCAGTGCCTGCACAATCCTGGAAAGGTGTTCCTCAAGCTCACCAGACATTAATTGTATCAAGTACAAGCTGAACACTTTTTCCTTGGGCTTACAACATTTGTAGAGCCATTCCCTTGGTTTACTACAGATTGGCCTCTATAATAATGCTAAAGATCAAACCACAAAATCTGCATTTCCCTTTAAGCAAATTGCATTTCAGTTGAGGGGCCTGGAAGAGAGGAGAGCTTCCAGCACTGGATGGCTCCATCATTTCCTGAAGCTTCTTCTGGGGGCTGCAAAGCATTTAGTGCTGGTTGTGTTCCAAGAGATTGACTTGTGCTGGCAACTCCCTGCCCGGGGCAAAACGCTGGAAGTCTGTGCTCTCCAAAGGGCTTTAATGCAAGAGGAATCCTTTATCACCTGCCCTCAGGGAAAACTTCTTTATCAGGTGCTTCAGAGTTTGGGTCAGCTGTGAGAGCAGAGGTGGTGGCAGTGCCCAGGACTGGAGTCACAACCCTCATCAGGGAAACCGTGTTGCAGCAAGGACGCCCTCCATGGAAATGCTGTGACCAGTCCCATGGAAAATGTTACTTTGGGCTGGTTTCCTCCTCTTCTTTGTAAAGGGTGTCCTGAGCTGGCACCAGTGGGTGATGTTCAACTCAGCCCATTGCATCTGCGGTTTAGAGTAAACCTCTTAAGTCTCAATCTGTGAATTTAAATGTAAAAGAAACAAAAGCATCTGATGGTGGCACAAGCAGATCCTGCCCAACAGCTGATAGAAACTGGGAAAAAATGTTATTGCTTTGGTTATTAGGACAAACTGGCCCGGTCTGTGAGGCAGCTCAGCCACAGTCCATGATACAGTAGGACCACTTCATAATACTTTAACTTTTTGAACCTGAACTAAAACTGGAAAAATAATAATCAAAAGAAGGAAAGCTTGAATGATGTATGTTCAGAAGATAAAATGCACCATAGAAGGCAACAGGCATTTCTCTCTATCAAAATGTCCACCTAGATGGGGAAAAAAATCACAAAACTGCACTACGTTGCATTGCTGAAGGACTCCCCAAAAACCATTAAATGCAGCTGAAATTTGACTTGATACTCAAAAGCTCAGACCACAGCTTCTCAGAACCACTTTGTAGAGTCTTTTGTTTATTAATGTCTGGCTCTTCTTGTATTTTTTTCTTTCCTTTTTAGTTTCTTTTAAAATTTTATATATATAGTATAAACAAAATCCCTTCCCTCCTGGATGAATGATGGGATGCCTCTGATTACAGAAAGAATCATGCAGCCTGGCAAAGACATACTTGCAACCCGGAGGTCTAGAGGCACCCATCATACTCTGAAGGGCCACATAAAGCTTCTCAGTCTCACGAAAAGCTGCCAGTGGGGAGGCAGACTCCTGTGATATGGTCCCTTTCCTGCTAGGAATCAGGCTGAGATAAAATCACCCTGAAAATTAATCTCCAAAGTTCACTTAAATTAAATAATTATCTCTGCTAAATTAGAACACTTGAAGCAATATAGTGTTATAATTTTCCCTCAACTTGAGAATAAATATTCATCTTTCCAAGATCTACAGAACACATCTCCAAAGGTGCTATCCCCATATTTTATCTTCAACTGCTGCAAAACATAGGGTTTTATTTCCTACTATTAAAAAAGGACATATTTTATGAAGCAAAACACACAGGATAAATGTTTTTTTTTGGTTTTTTTTTGGTTTTTTTGTTTTTTGTTTTTTGTTTTTTTTTTTTTTTTTTTTTTTTTTTTTTTTTTTTTTTTTTTTTTTTTTTTTTTTTTTTTTTNGGATAAATGTTTGGGTTTTTTTGTTTTTTTTTTTTGTTTCTCAAATCTGAAACAAATTTCTCCTGGCCTCAAGGATCTTCCCCAGGACTCATTTAATTGTAAACCTGGACTTGTACAACACTAATTAATTCAAGAGTGTTAAAGGATATGTTATTTGATTATATGAGTTTGCTCTTCAGTAGCACAACACTTAGCCATTATACAAATAGACAGAGATAAGTTATAATTACTTCAGGAATGTTCTGAAGATCACTTGTAATTGGCAACAGCGATAAAAAAAACCTAATTCATTTAATTAGGCATGTGATGGATATTATGACTTGTAAAACCTATCTAAGCTTATTGATAAGGAATAATTATTAAAAGCAGCTTCTGTTTACTGAAGGACCAGCAGCAGATACTTTATAAACAGTGCTAGATCTGCAAGTCTCTCATTAGGGTGGGCATTTTCATTTTTGCTCTCTTTTGTTCTGCTGTGGTGCTTTAAAGGGTCTGCAGCATGGCAATAAGGGTACACTGGGCTTCTGCAAAGGTCATGGGCTGTTCATGACAAATCAGCTGAAGATCAGGCCCAAAAGTGCTGCTTTCAGTCCTGTGCCACACTAACACCTACATGCTGAAAAGATAAATTAATGTATGAAAGCCCCCAGAAGAGAGTTACTCCAAAATGCCAGGTATGATGACCTGAGGTTACTGCACAAGGTCTGGAAATTGGTCTCACACTGTGCTTTTAATGACAAGGGAATATCATGATTTGGAAATATAAGCAACTCATCAGGAGGCTGGGCTCTTAAATGATGTTTAAATTGAATGGTGGGTAAGATGTTCTCCAGAGCATCCTCTATCAACTTTATGTTTTGAGTTTTGCCAATCTCAAGGTAAAAACTATAATTAATTTCTCCTTTTCAAACCTTTAAATTATAATTAAAGACAACATACATAATAAGAAAGTTTTCTCTTGATATTACATGCAATGTTGGAATTAATTATTGTAATTTTAGCTCGTGTTTTTTATCTTTCAGAATGTTAATCTCCCTGTTACTCTGAGAGATTGAGGAAAAACTGGAAAAAAATTTGTAATTGGTTTTTCCAAATAAAAATGCTTCCGTGCACAACTTGAATGTAGCGTGCATCTAATTTTGATGAAAATATTTAATTGGCAATGACTACAAAATAAACTTTGTTCTTGTTCTCAAGAGGTTTTCTCCCTTTAAGAAGTACTTTTGGTAATTAAACAAAGGTGAAATAATATCATACACAAAATTGCATTCACTCACTAACCGGGTTGTTGTACAGATTCAGCTGCATACAGCTTTGCTGGATTTTAGCCGTGATGGCAGCATCACAGAGTATGCGGAGTTGGAGGAGACCCACAAGGATCAAGTCCAGCTCCTGGCCCTGCACAGCACCATCCCCAAGAGTCACACCATGCTGCCCCTGTGCCAGGTTTTGCTCCTGTGCTTTTGTGAAGTCCAGGGGTGCTCACAGAGAAAATGACAAAAGCAGAGGACAATCAGAACCCAACCTTGGAGAAACAGCTTCTCCAATGTTTCTCCATTGTCTCACATACATTATAATTTACAACCCAGGAAGCCTATCAGTAATCAGGAACAAATCCCATATGTTGTTTTATTCTAGCATGCAATATTATTCAGCCTTTTTCCTTTTCAATGTGAATACATCTTTGTCAGGAGAAACACTGTTGCAGTGTCTGTCCTGCAAATGTCCACCCCGACCTGGGTTGTGGAAGGAAGCTACACTGTTGCAGAGCTGAAAATCACAATTCTGAGATCTTTTTTACATCCTTCAAATGCAGAAAAACTAAAGCTTCTCCAAAGAGAGACAGATGTATTTACTGCACCACACTGGCTACATCACAAGCAGCAGGGACTTCAATCTTCACAGACACCCAGGTTTTGCAAAGTCTCCCAGGACGTGAACCTGAACCGAAAGGATGGATATCAAGCTCTGATGTAAAGACATGAGAGATAGCACTTAGGAAGAGAGAAAGGACTTGAAAAGAGAACACTGAAATATTACCTTGAACACAAGAGAACAACAACTTGCAATTCAAAGCCAATTACTTTTTCCAGCACTTAAAGTGAAATTGCTTTGGCAGTGCACAATGCTGAGAAGTTCATTGACACGACCTAGCATTTCATGGACATAACCTGGCCCAAGATTCTTTTTTTTTTTTTTTTTTTTAAAACAAGTACTTATAAATCTACACAAATACACTTAACTCTATTTCATCCTATCCAAAAAATCCTGTTACTGGAGAAGGAAAGAAGGAGCATAGGAGTTCCCAACTACCATAATTTATACCTTTGCTGCAGAAAAAATCCTGCCTCAACTCTACTGGGATTTGTGCAAAAAGCCAGGTTTTCTTAGATTTTGGTGCTGAGCATGTGCTTAGAGAAAAACTTATTTGAGGTTCTTGGCCAGTAGCTGAGCCACAATCAGCTTTGCTTGTTAGCCTGCCACTGCCACACCAAAACTGAGGCCGTGACACAGCAAACCCCTTACATGCTTCAAGTTATTGAAAGATATTTGCTGCAGGCTTTTTGGCTGATGTCAGTCAAGCTGCTTCAGGTTTGGGTCCCACAGCGACTGAATTATTTCTGCAACAATCTGCAAGGATTAACCAAGGCAGCAGAGATTAGCTGTGCCACAAAGCTAATTCCCCCCCAGACTTTCTCCACTAATGGAGGAGTTCTCAGTTCAGATTTTGCAGCCTGGCCATATGAGCAGCCTGGTCACGGCCATTACCCTTGAATACATCAGAAACACCAGGATGCAAAGTTTGAGCCTATCTCTATTTTAAACCTCACAGGAATTCTTCCTGCCTGACTTTCCTGTGTTTATGCCACAGTTAGAGTGGCCCATCATTCAGTGCCACACTGCTGCCCGTGGGAACGAAAGGTTCACCAGAGGAGGGAAACACAGCATGGGGTTAGCAAGCAGATTGTGCCTTCCATGTGGGAGCATGGAACTACCACTTCCCAGCCCCAGGTCAATAAAGCCTGTCTCTCCTCAAACTCTGAAAATCCAACTTTCCCCAAAAACAAAATTGCAGTTTTGCCTTCTAACCTGCTTAAATAAACAAGGAGCTTTAGGGTCCTTCTCACTTCCTCCAGCTCCCAGGGTCACACATCCCACTCTTCACTTACACTTTATTTAGCACATCGTCTGGCATCCATCCCTCCGAAAACAGAAGGGGACATGTTTCAGATCACCGCTCACTCCCTTTCACAGAGAGATAGAATGGCTTGGGTTGGAAGGGACTCGAAACACCATCCAGTTCCAAGCCCCCCGCCATGGGCAGGGACATCTTCCACTACACCAGCTTTCTCCAAGCCCCATCCAACCCAGCTTTGGACACTGCCAGGAATGGAGTATCCACAGCTTCTCTGGGCAACTTGTGCCAGCACCTCACCACCCTCACCAACTCCCCCCCCCACTTTTGGGCACAGTCCCTCTCCATAGCACCCTGGAGTGCCTTGTCTTTCCCTGAACTGAGCTTTCCACATCCACCTCCGTGCACAACATTTATGAAGCATCCTGGTTTATCTCTCAGAGAAATAACATTTGATGCAGTGCCTCTGAACTGAGCGATTTGTCAAGGTAACTGCAATGGGAGGACAGAGCAGTGCTGGGAGCTAATGTATTACTGTCCTGATAGATTCATGTTCTTAAATTGATGGCTGACATTGCTGGACCTCTCAGTGAAGAAACTGCCTGGGCCACTGAAAATGCCATGTTAAAAATATTAGTATTTGTCACTTACAGGGTGCTTTATAGCCTTGGATCTATTTACAAAAATTAACCAACAGATCTCTTCCAGTTTCCATGGTGAGAACTCAGCATAACTAACATTACTCTCAACTTACAGAGGGGGAAACATGAAGGCCTGATAAACTGGCTGAGTACCCACAGATCTGGCTGAACACCCTAAGAGTAGCAAGAAAAGTGCACGCGAGTCATAAACCCATAAACACCTCACTACAATGAAAAGATTGGTCAGAAACTACACTGAATTCTGTTCTCTCCCAAAGGAATGTGGAAATATGCCCTTTGTTTTTAGAGATGTGATACCATACCTCTAAATTAGAAACAAGGGTAGAATTCTGAATTGTCACAATTCCAATTCTTGGAAACAAATTCCAATTGGTATCACAATCCAAATCCTGTTTCTGACGAGCCATTGCCCTCTTTGCTGATTAGCACCATATGCCACAGCAATTCAGTGAAAAAAGCAATGCAGTATCTGCGCATTATTTAAAGTTCATTCCTTTTGTAACTTTTGCGTCAGTCCTAGAACTTCACAGCAGACAATCCCTTCCTTCAGAGATATCCTCACCAGCACCACATTTGCAAGCAGCAAGCCTTCTCTATCTATTTGAGAATAGATTATAAACAAGCATCCTGACAAAGCCCAACCTCCCTTGACTGCCCAGTGACTACTTTTAAGCAGAAAAATGGAAAATGAGGCTCCCTTGTAGGCTATCAAAGCACTGGCAGCACTGCAGGGCTGTTTGTACGGGTTCCTCTCCAACGCCTGATTTCAAAGCTGAGTTGTGCTCCTGGGAACTCCCACACACCAGCACAAGTGCTGTTTGCATTACTTAGGAAAATAATGAGGTAATTTCTCCTTTGCCTTGTCCTTCCAGCTGTCACCGCCTGCAGAGGCCATTCCCTCCAGCCTCTGTGGTGTTCCTGGCTGTTCACAGATGCTACCAGAACAGCTCTGGGGGCTGACATTATCACTGCCTGGCACTTCCCTCTGCTGTTTTCCATTTTCAAATTGCTGTAGTCCTAATAATGGTGAGGAATTGAAAGCAGGCAAAGGCGACATTGTACTACAGTCTAAGGGGTCTTCAAAATGGGAATTAAACACCTAAAATTCCATCTGTGTTTTTGATAAACCCTGCCCCCCCCCAAATTAAGGTAATCAACACTGTATTTTTGACATCTGCAAAGCAAGCTACTGAATGGCCCAACCTTCCTTACCTTTAATGCTAATACTGACTTCCCTTAATCCCCACTCTTGAAAAATGCATCAGGTATATGGCTCTGTTTGCAGAGGACAAAACCCAAACCAGTCAGCCCCGAATAGCTTTGATCTTATTTATTCAAGTTGTTTTTGTGAAATATGTTATTTTTAAAACTTGGTTATTAGAAGTTCAGAATAATGAGACCATTAAAATAACTTAGCACAGACTGGGATCAATTAAAATAAATGGGTAGGAATCAGGACTTTAAGAACAAGTTGCTTCATCAGGGAATTCAGCACTCAGCTGTGTCTACCTTGGCTTCAGTCTTTGCCACATGTATATTCATAGTGCCTTGATTCAGAGTTATACACAGCTGAATGTCTTGGTTATTGGATCAATTCAAGTGTACTTCTTTTTTTTTAAGGTAGAAAGACTTCTTTTTAAAAACAGAATGTGTGCCAGTTCACTGTCAGTGAATCCTTAGTGGTCTCTTTTCTTCTTTAGGCCAGATGGAATTTCCGTACCAGATCTCTGTGTATATAAACCTATGCTTAAGTTTATTTTGATCCAGTAAATCAGGTATTTAAGGATAGACTATTCACAGGGTTGAATGCCTTTCCATGGGATTTGGGGAATTTAACCTCCCTTTGTTGAAAATTGTAACCAAAGTACTGAACTGAATAGGGATGAACAAGCTTAACTGGAGTTTTCATCTCACCAGATGTGCTGCTTTCTTCCGAAACTAGAGCTAAATCTGAAGAAGGGGAGACTTTGCTGAAAATACCTTGCACAAAGAGAATTTTTTCTGATGAAACATAAGCCTAGATTTGAAAGCGTTTATCAGCTTGAAGAAGGAATCCACCAAAAAAAAAATAGCAGGAAAAGAAAAAAACTTGTAACAGGTGCACAGCCTCTCTTGTGGCTTGAAAGTAGGTAGAAGTTCTTTCTTTTCTGTTTACATTAGAAAGAGTAGAAAAACTTTACAGAATTGCTTCAAGATCTGAATATTATTGTATCTGAGACCCAGCATCTTTCCATTCTAGGCAAAAAAAAAGAGGTTAATACACCAAATGGGGATTCAGCAGAGCCCAGTAAGACTTGAGCTTAGCCACTGGTTTTCAGTGCAAGGAGTCAAACAACCAGACCCTCTCCTAGGTTTTTTGCCCATTTTTGGTGACCCTTTTGTCTGTTATTTGGTATAATCCTACTGTCCCATGACTGCCTCTCTGTGAAGTTCCAGCCCAGGCTGGATGGGGCTTTGAGCAGTCTGGTCCAGTGGAAGCTGTCCCTGGCTTTCCTGTGCGTTTTTAAGAAGATACATTTGTTTTAAGCGTACTTCAGGTTAATTTTACAAAGCCATTGCTTTCCACTAGTCTCCAGTTGTCCATCTACACCAGGTTTTGTTGAAAGGGCTTCCAACCTTATTATCAGATTGTTTTCAATAACTCTGCCTAAGCATGAATGTCATCTGAGCAGGAACTTCGCATCACGAGAAATTGCATCTCAATAAAAAGCTTTCAGTAAGCAGCAGCTCTCCAAGGCACAGTTATTAATGTATTAGAGCATGCTAGTTAAGCAAGGTAATTAATATATCTCTGAGCATTAGGTATGCATGGCCAGCTCTGATAGCTGTCAGCAAAACATAATCTAGGTAATTTCTAGCACATAAATTGAACGCACTTTTGAAAAACTCTTTCTAATTATGAAGACTAATTAATTTAGGGGAAAAGCTTGCTTTTGTTTAATTTGAACAATAAATTTAATTATGATAACAAACACCCAGTGGACAAACCATTCTGAAGAATATTATCTCTGTCCACAAATAATCAGTTTTCTTTTATTTAAAACCTGATCCTGTTATGTTACCGAGAAAAAAAAAAAGTGCTTATTGCAAACACCAACATGATTTCCCGTGTCATATTTAGGGATACATCTGGCATTAAACTCGCTTGCAATGGTGCCAGCTGCATACACAGTGAGGTATCACAACCTGCCTGGTGCTCAAAAATGGGGATGAGATATTCAATACCACAAGCAATCGATTAAAAACAAGTAGCTGGAATAGAAGGTATTTTTTTTTTATTATCTGCTTCCAGCAGCCTGGGTAGTGCATAGAAAGCAGTGGAACAAGACCAAGGGAAAAAAATGAGCTGTGCCAGGCTTTCTCTTTTCTTCCTCAGGACAGCAGTCACCCTCAAAAACTGGCAAGGTGGGAACCAAACCCTGTCCTTTTTTCTCCCCCTTGCATTCAGTAATGCACTGTTCACCCTCTCGCAGCTGGGACACAGCAGGTATTTTGGTGGTCCCAGTGCCAGCCCCTTGAGCAGAAATTGCTGGTGAGCCAACTTCAAATAAAGCTGAGAGTCTGTAACAGCCAGACTCAGCTGTCCCAGTACTTCCCTGTGTTTTCCCTGTTTTCTCCTCTCCCCTGAGAATAGGTGTGGACTCTTTGGTGTAGGAGATTCAGTCCTTCACCACAACACAGCAGATATTCTGCTGAGTGTATTGGCCCGGGCAGGCTAAGGGAGGAGTGAGCGCTGATGCAGAAGGCTGATGGAAAAAACCTGCTCCGTGGTTGGGAACAAACTATGCACCCTTTGGCAAAGGAGAAGAAACCCTGGATTTGTACAGGCATGCACGAGTTGTGCAGGGAAAGCAGCACTGCCAGCTGCAAGGGTCACCCCCTGCTCCTGCAGCTGTCCTCGAGACATGGCTGTGCCATGCAGCACCACTGCCACCACGGGGGAGGGACCAGGCTCTCCTGTGCCTCCCATCACCACTCCTCAAGCACGGGAAGGTGATAGTGATGTCCCACTGTCACCTCCACGCCTCTGGGTATGGTGGTCAGAAATAAGGATCCTACCAGCCAGGTGATTTTTGCTCCCTCCTTTGTCCTGCCTGCAAGCTGCTCACCACATAGCAGAGTTACACTGTGATGACCACTAGGCAGTGTTCAAAACAAAATATCCTGCTTCTGCCCATGGCAGAGAGCCGTTTATATTGACTCTGAAGTGTTACACTCCACCCTCGCTTGTTCACATGGGATTTGAGATTAGAAAGTGAAGATGAAGCAGCCAGTTAAAACTGCTGAGATCTGGAATGGGAACAGCACAAGAAGCACGGATTCCCCTGAAGAAGGACAACAAGCCTTTGAAGTCTTTTTCCTTTGCTCAGCCATCTGACTTGTGTACAATTCATGGCCCCTGGGGTTAATATTTGCATCCCAAAAGAAAGACTTGAAAAGTAGCTGGTTTGAGGCACTCACACTCAGAATCCAGAGACTTCACAGGCTTCTTGGAGAGCTGCATCACATTTCTCTGAGGCCTCTGTAACCTTGGTGCTAAGGAGTTACTCCTGTCACAAACCCTTCATACAGCGCTGAGTCAGGTGAAACATCAGCAGGGATGTAGCAAACTTGCTTACTCTTATTTTTCTTCATGATCATTGCTTTCCCTTGCTGAGTACCTGGCTTATCAGGGCAAGTTCTTCACAAAGGAGTGCTTCAGCAATGAGACATGCACTCAGATGAAATACGAAAGGCCACAAAACTGTTAAAATAAAGGGAAAGAGAAAAGGGCACTTGGTCCGCCTGAATTTCTGCTAAAGACAGCTTGGAAGCACATAGGGCCTTTAGAAGACCTGAGATGAAATGCAGTCTCGAGGTTGAAGTACTGTATATGTGAGCTAGGGATCATCCCCATGGAAAGACTGACACATCCTCTGTCCTCCCTCAAAAACTTTCTTCTCACATTTATTGTTTTACCTCCTGCTGCATTAACCTCGTCAGAGCTTGAACTTTCTGAGCTGTATTCCTAGGAGTGAACTCAAGAAGAATTGTCTGGTTTGCTGTTCTCATGTTCAGTTACAGGGGTAAAGCAGGGACTGGATTTGGGAAGCCCTTTTTACTCATTCCAGCTCTCAATTGGTCTCAGGCAAGTCACCACAGAGGGTATTGTGAAAATCTCCCAGAAACACCAGAGCCCCAGTAAAATAAGAAATTTAACAGCTGATCAAGCCAAGCAAAACTTGTTTGGTAAAGAGGAGAATGGGATCAGTGCATGTCAAATCCAGCTGGGTAAGTCTGCTGCTCTGTGGGGCTTCTGAAACCCTGACAAGCAAACCTGTGAGGGCAGGCTGGGCAATTTAAGAGACAGCTGAGCACAGACACTCATTGTGACAGAGTAGTCTCCTTGTCAGACAAATCAGAGCACAGGTAACTGCAGCAGTGAGACAAATCTAACAGAAATCCATTTGGAAAGGACTCAGAGCAAATGTAAAGAGAAAAATTCTGCAAACACTTTATCATCATCCTGATACCACAAGTGAGTGCAACAGGAATGAGCAAAATTTCTGTCACTCTGCAGAGTACAGAGACCTGCAGCTACCAGCTTTTCTCATGGGAGCGGGGAATCCCTGCAGAGGCACAAATAGCAGCATCTGGCTCTGCCTTAAATTCCCAAGGTCACTCTTAAGCAGAGCAAGAATTTAGCTGCTGCTGCGACTTGAAATGCTGCACAGAGCAGCACGTTGGGCTGGCAGAAGCCCACACATTCTGCCCCCGCAGAGCTCTGCCAGGGAGGAGCAGTACAAGGGGCAGGGAGTGCCATGTTCAGGGAAGCCCTCCTGCTCTCTCCCCTCACTGGAGCACTGTGACGCTGCCAGTTCACAGCTGCAGCAGCACTGAATGGACTGGAAGGACCCTGTCCATCCAGGCAAGTACCCAAGAATACGTTGTGGGGGTGGAAGGAGATGAAGGATGAAGATTTTATCATTGAGACTGTAATTGCATTTAATCATTTCACATTATAACCGAGTAACTGGCTTTCAGGTCATTGCCCTACAGAGGATCTGCTGCACAGGGAGTGCTGAGACTTGACTGCTTTTAATGAAAAGTCCCTGCAATTACAAGATTCCTGGAAAATGCCTGGTTTCAAGAAGTTTTCTGACTGAAAGCAAAGTGCAGAGCGAAATTCCAGCCAGCACAAACTGTGAGATCCCCTTTCTGCAGAGCAGGGACCCAAGGCACAAGAGGTGATTTTCACTAGAGAGTCTACAGCAAAGCAAACTGCAGGAGGAGATTCTTGACTGCAGTGTTTGCTTCAGGTACACAAGGGCGATTCTCATTAGCAACAAAGTCATTATTTAACATAATCTTTATCTTCTCCTTGAAGAGAAAATTGGTAAGTGGCCAAAGGTTTTGCTTCCCACCCATCCACCTGGCCCCAAAGCCGTCTTAAATTTTCTCATTAGCTTTCCTGCCCGACTCTCCCACCACAGAATTTGTATGCTTCATAAAAATTAATGAATTAACTCTGCCAGCAGCTCTATGACAACAGAAAGTATTACCCCCACTTTACATATTTTAAAGACGCAGACAACACTACAGACTTGCACTGGGTGTCCAGTATAAAGCATGGGAGTCTCATGGCTTTCTGGGGTGCCTGATACATGTATGCTCTGAGAGCAGTTCCAAGAAAACTCTGTTAAAGACACAAATGTGAAATACTGAGAATAAAAATGTGATTTATCTCCATCCTATCAGTCAGGCACCTAAGAGAAGCCAAATTAGGGCTTTATTTGCTCTAACCTTCCTCTGTAGTCTCTGAAGAGAAGTAAAGCAGCTTGTGTCCACATGGCTGTGCAATACCCACCCTGGGTCTCCTCTCTCCATCCATTTTCCTCCTAAGTGTGGAATGAGTTTTCCAAAATGGAATAATGAGCATATTTCCAACAGATCTTGTGGTTCAGCTTCCTCTAGCTCAGCACTACTTTGTTGCTCTTACAGAGCCAACAGGGCTTCCAAATGGACAGGCTGCAGTGCAGCAGGCCCTGTTACTGCTGTGCTGCACTCGTGTGCCTTTAGTTTTGATACTGCACAAGCCTACAATAAAATGTCAGTCTGTGCTCCAACAGGCTGATAATTATGAAGGAGCTACTTATTTGTCTAATGAAAGAGTGATGCAGATAATAAGAAGATCTGGCCTGTGATACTGTTCATTTATCACAAAGATGTTAATTAAATTCTGTTAAGTCTTTGATGGTCTGGCTATTTGCAAAGGAGGGCTGTCACTGTTTCTGGCCACGAATGTAAGGTGTGGTCTCTAGAAGGAGGCAAAAGTACTTTTTTCCTGAATAAGCATTTGTTTAAGCTCTGGATGTGCATATGCCAAGCCTTGGTTTGCAAAAGCACACGAGGGCAGCAAGTGCCTGTGTGCCTGGAATCATTACCCAGGCTGCAAATGCAAGAAACTCAGCATGCAAAAGAAATGCATCAAACAGTCTCCATTTCTTTCCTGGAAACACAGACCCAAGGAGCCACTTGCAGAACACAGCCTTAGATCCTGACTTGCTGCAGCTGCCATCTGCAGACTGCTTTCCAAATGTAATAAAATGCAATTTAAAGAGGAGGTAAAGAATGTGATATGTGCTTTAGAGCTAAATAATTAACAAAACGAATTGGAAAGACTGAAATATTCATAGCTTTAAATATTTATAAATTAATTTTTAAAGTCACTGTGTAGTATTGAGTTATCTTTAAAAGTCTGCCAATCTTGGAGCTCTCAGTTTCATTTCTGCTTGTTATTACAGTTATTAATGTTCAAAAACTGACAGGTGCTTGGCAAGAGATATAAAATGCAGCTTCCAAAACAGAAACAGCAGCTAATGCTTCTGCACTAGTGTAGGGTCAGCTACTCTGGCAGTCACTGAAGGAAACCCAGCTCCTGATCACCCTGAGTGGCTGTGTCCAGACAAGCCCTGCTGAGCTGTGACAATCAATCCCCCAAAGCAACAATTCCTGGCCCCATCAGTGGCAGCAACAATCTGTTGCTGACTGTCTGACACAGGGGCAAGTAACAACATCCCTCTGCTGGGGTCCTTGCTGGACCACTCAGCAGGGTGGTGTGCCTCAGTGAAAGACAAGAAAGACCAATTCAACAGAGTACATTGGCTGAAGCTGTATCTTATTCCTCCTTGTCCCCACAACAGTCTGCATACTGTAGCAGGAAGTTCACCTGTCTTTATTTGTCCTAAGATAAATTAAAAATATTAATAATGAGGTTGGTGACATTCTGCTCTGGCACCACATTACCACGCAGGAGGAGACCCCTGTCTGCTCCTCTGCATCAATACCTGAAAACATTCACCCTGCAACAGAGCCAGGTTGCTGGACATGCAGTTCCCTCATGCTCACAAATGCCACAGACACCAGAGCACCTCAGGTTCCTCCTGCAGGCTCCCCTTGCAAAAACAAAGAAGCAAGGGCACCAGAACACTGATCCTTTTCAATACCACTGCATTACGTAGCTCCTCCAATTCCCTTTGATACTTATTTCTAATAAATATTCTGTACTCCTGTAGCAGCAGGACACCATTACCCTCTGACAAGAGTCTGTTTCCGTTGACATTATCTCTAAATTATTCTCATTTGATGTGACTCAGATGGGTTACACTTAAAGAGGCTTACCTGGTAGTGCTTAGAAGAACAACAAAAGTTGTCAGACTCTTTTTTTATATCACCTAAGTAAANAAAAAGAAGGTATTTCAGTACTTATAAATGCATGAATATCTGGAGCTTATGTCTTTCCAGAACAAGAATGAAAGGTCAGTTTATGACTCTCAGAAGAAATAGTTTAATCTCGTATTCTTAGAAGGTTCAATAGTTAGTCCAGAGCATTGCTTTTATCTTTTGCTTTAATTTAGGACTATACCTCAAATAGAGTTGAATACCACAACAGAATGGATAATCACATCTATGAACAGTTCCAAAATGGGACACAAGGGGACATAACCAGTAAATAGGATAGTTTTATAAAGATACTTCTCAAACCAGAAGATAATTCCTCTGATCAGCCAATGCTGTTGCACCTGCTTCTGAGCAGTTCTGGTCCACAACAGCCCATTCCATGGGGAGATTAGCATTTAAGAGATGTAGATCACTGTCTATCTGGTGATGTAGATTACCTGAACTTCTCTGCTTCTCACTCACACTTTCTGGCAATTTCCTGTCTTGACTTAATCTTTTAAAAAGAACTCATTTAAATAATGATCCTTCTCTAACAGTCAATTGCTTTCTCAAAGTGAGCTGATGTAAATCGAGTAGGTGGCTTGTCATCACATCATAGAAACATCAGAGAGATGCAGCAAACTTCATCAGGCTGCAATTAGTGTTTTCAAAGCAATTTATATGGTTCATTTTCTAGTGCCACTGCTGGTCCTACACAGGGAGGGTTTCTCTTCATGATTACAGATGTTACTCAAAACAGTTATGAAATTTCTTCCTTTAGAATCTCTCTATTTATAGGGTTATTTATTACATGTATGGGCAACTGAACAAATCAGAAAGAATTTGGAAGGCAAAACATACCCTTTTTCCAGTTCAGAAAGTTCCTGTCTATATATTACCATCCTCTCAGACACTGTAGAAAATTACTGGTTTATTTATTTATAAGAATAATGACAGCCTTGCAGCTTGTTAGTGAGAGGTCTGCAGCAAGGATTTGGTATTTGAAGCCTGACCTTTGGATGGGAAACAACAGCTGGAGCACTTATTTCTTGTCTTTGAATAAATTAAAGTAATCCTTAGAGCTAGGACTGAAGAGCCCCAAAAGGCCTTTCTGCAAGTCTCCTCCTAAAGTTTCCACTGCAGCAAACACCAGCGGAGTAATTGCCTGTAGTTATTCTCGCAGTCACTGCTCATTACAACCCAGTGGAACCAGAAACTGGGGGGCACTGGGGGCAGGCAGTCTGTGGAACGAGCTGGTATAGCAGAGAGCCTGGGGAAGGCAGGGCACAGGCACCTCGTGGTCCCAGCCAGCTCCCCAGCACCGACAGCCAACACCCACCTGGGGCTCCCAGCACGAACCCCAGCAGGCTCCCTGCTTCTCTTACCCTCACAGGCATCTCTGCCAAGGCTGATTCCTTCCCGGGTGAGCACCGAGGAGGTTTTGATGCAAGGAGCTGTCAGAGGAGATAGTTTAGGTGCTGGGAGGATAATCCCCACCTATCTGCTTTGAAAGGGAAGTAAATAAAAATACTCTCCTTAAATCACAGAGGCACGTGGGTTTATTTGGCTGAAAGGCACCGAGGCATTCGCTCCTTGATCTGAAGGCAGAGAGAAAGGGCAGTAGTAACCTGGGGCAGGGGGAATAACAGCTAAAATGAGCACTGATGACCTTAAAAACTGCAGTGCCAGCATCCTGCAAAACAAGCCAACACTTTATATCCCCCCCATTTACTCTGCAGTGTTTCCAAATAGTTCTACAGGTCACTGCTTTGATGCTGAGGAGTAGAAACACTGACCAGGGTCTGAGCTGTGAGCATTTCACTGAGCAGAAGTTGCTCAGAAGGTTGCCTTACTAAGGGGTATCTCAAAAAACAGCCACCTAACAGCAAATGTTATCAAGGGGAATGTGTGACCATGGGCGATTTCATTCTGATGAATGCTCAGGTGAGCTAGATTTGGGGTGAGACACCCAGCTGCAGGATCAGAAGTCAAAGAAATAACAAGATCCCAGTTGCTGTCACTGAAGAAAGAAAAAAATCATACTGAAATGAGATGCAGATGTTCGAGAGTTCAGGTAAATAACCATGGGAACAGAACACCTGGGGAACTGCAAGTGGGAGCTGCACAGCTTTATAAAGAAAGCCAATCTAATTCAAACACAAGCTTGGTTTTGTTTTAAAGTTACAAATATGGGGAAGGTCTAAATAAGGTTTCTCCTGCCTTTGTTTTGCAGGTCAGACCATATTGTAAAAGTGGTTGATACTTTCTTTGAAATCAGTGACAGAAACAACCACTTTTACCATCTAGTTTGACTCTGGATTTCTTTGATAACAATGGTATTCTTGGTTGGGATAAAATGTTAGAGAAGTTCTAAGATCTTAACATGTCAGAGGTACCTCAGGGAATGTGATCTCTGCCTCACATGTGGCTCTGTCCATCTCAGAGGTGGGTCAGAGGCTGCTGGAGAGGCTGAAAATCACACACCTGCAGCCCTCCTGCAACAGACCTGGCACTGGGGGATGCAGTCTGCCCACACTCCTGGTGCTTAGCAAGAGCCACTGGGAGCCCGGTGGGATCGTGTGTCCCTTGGAATGAAAGGCTGCAAACACAGCAGCACCCAGCAGGCATCCACCACTGCCTCACCCAGACCAGGCACGGATCAAGGATATACACACGAGGATACACAGAACTGGATCTGCACCACATCAAACCTTGTTTGGCATTTTCACCTGTTCAAAATATTATGCATAAATTCCTGCATTTTTGGTTACCTCATGCTGCATGAGTGTGATGCTTCCTCTAGGTGACAAGGAGATGATAAGGGAATGTCCTTCTAAACCAAGACACTGAAGGTGAGAAATTCAGACCAGAAAATCCATTGAAAACAAGGCCCTCAAACCTTTCTCTCCTTTCTCTTGGGAGAAGGAGAAACCATAGAGTTTCATCTTGGTGATCACCTTTACAACTATCTCTGGATTTCAGAAGTTTAAAAAGAGCCAATTTCTTACAATTTTGCAGGACATCAAGACAAAGCTTTCAAATGTCCCAGGACATTCCTAACACGAAGTTTTACTCATGCTCTACAAAGTTTTGCATCCAATGTCCATTCTGCCCTGATGAAAAGCAGATACAATATTTATTTGCTTATGTAACATTGTCTCCTCTAGGCACTGGGCCCGAGTATAACAATCATCTTCTATTGAGAAGATGGCTTTGAACCAAACCATCTTGATGAAGTATTTCTCATAGCCTCATTTACAGCTGTGCATCAGCCAAACAACCCAGCTACAAACAGAAACTCCAACAGGAATTGCTTAAGTACCCTGGTACTTTGGAACTGAGATTTGGCAGAAGAATAAAAACCAGAGAGAGACCTTTTGTGCTGCTGTCTTTTGAGCTTTTTGATGAAAACTGAGGCTTGCAGGGTAATTTAAAGCCATGTAACACACATGAATAGCTGTTGATAATGTGGACAAGTCAAATTAAACAAGCTAACTAATATTAGAAACAAAGACATCCTTGGCCGTTTGTCTATTCCAGCCATCTAGGCTGAATATCTAATTCATGCCAGAGATGGAGGAAGAATCAATATTATTGTTATTTATTTAATTTTAACACTCACATTATAACAAAGCTCTTAGAATGGGATAGACAAGCATGTTTTCTAGGGGTTATTGACAATATTAGTCATAGAATTTATTAAAAAGAAGCCTCCCATTTTTTCAAGAACACCTTAGGCTTTAAAGTGAACCAAAAATCTTTTTAAAAACAGTATATTTTTCTTTTTTTTTTTCCTACCAGAATGGAAGTTTTCTCATTTTTCTGTTCTAGTGGGCAGACACTGACAAAAGTTTGGATGTGCTTTTAGATGGTTGTAACTCTTTGGCTGCACTGGTTGGCATATTCCTTGGGAACCTCATACTGCACAGCCTGCAGAGACCCAAAAGGCACACCTGAAATGTGGAACTCAGAACTACTTTCCCCCTCACTATATTCTCCTGTCTTGCAAACATACCCTGTGTCAGATGTGGGGCTCCATGGAAGGAAACCAGAGCCCACAGGCAGAACTGCACAGACCAGGCCAGGTACCTGATCTGGATCTGGATCTGGATTTGACAGAAGGCCAGTGCCTCATCCCTGCAGAATAAAATCTCTTTGACAGCTCTGATCTAACCTGAAAGCCATTGAATCTCCCAACATCACACACCTCCTCCGGCACTAAGCATTTCCTGAGAGGAGCCTGGAGAGTAGGGAGAGGCAGTAGTTTTAGTGAGAATAAAGATGAAAGGCTAAGAGCAAGAACATGGAGAAGAAACCCTGTGTGGGTGCTGGGATCCAAAACACAGCCCCCTGCTCTTTATCAGACCGTCTTTCCTGGCATCTGGAAACACAACAAGAGCAGCATCAGCTGGTGCCCTTTTCCCAGTGCTGGAGCAGCCCTCCTGGCCTCAGCAGGGTGGGGAGGAGGCCGTGGGCTGCTGCCCATCACCTCGCTCCACCAGAACCCCTGTGTCTTGCTCGGCAGCAGGTGGCAGTGGCAGTGTCACCCAAGATGAGAATGGATGTTGCTCATCAGGCACCGCTGCCTGAGCTGACACAAACCTCGCTGAGTTTCTGTGAAGTGCAGAGAGGAGAGTTTTCAATTTGCCTTATGCCTCAAGGACACCAGTCCTCACTCAAAGGTCAAGAGCATTGAAAAGCAACCCGTTCCTGATGGAAGCAGCCTGAAAAAGATGCAGAAGGGATTAAGCCACAGTGCCTGGCACTGACAGGCAGGGAGGGGCAGGGTTGGGTAAGTGTTTGCTGAGATGTGGCAAATGCAAAATTGATTTTCTTCTTCATTTAACACATTTTTCACTCTCTTCCCCCCTTCTCCACCCCTTTATGATTAAATTTAAAA
This sequence comes from Machaerirhynchus nigripectus, assembly GCA_013397975.1. NCBI lineage: Eukaryota > Metazoa > Chordata > Aves > Passeriformes > Dicruridae > Machaerirhynchus > Machaerirhynchus nigripectus. The sequence continues at coordinate 1,346,986 of VZRQ01003115.1, read as the reverse complement.
ACAACAGTGACTTCAAGATGCAAACACTTAAAAGTTTAGAGGAGAGGCATGAGGAGGGGGGGTTTGAAAGAGAAAACAGCTTCAAAGAGAGAAACTTCTGAATTAGGAAAGCTGCAGGGATGCAGAAATGGTATAAAAAGGAATTCCCTAAAGAAAGAGGAAGGAAATGGTCTTGGTTTCAGCACATTCCAGAAGATCTGAGCTCCTGATTCCTCTGAGAGAAGGATGACATGAACACAGCTGACAAGCCAGCAGGGACCATGCTCTTGGTTTACTTTAACTTGCACAGGCCTTTCTCATATTCATTTTACTTCACATATAGCAAACAAAAATTAATTAGACATCTTTTGGAAGTGAAAAAATACACCATAGGTTTTTAATTTAATGAACCTTTCAAATGTCTTTTCACCTGGAAAAATCTGGGAATGTTGTGTAGATCTGTAACGTTACCCTCATTTACTGCACAGCAGGAATGTTGGGGGGGGGTGTGTGTGTATGTGTGAAATAGGTTGGGAATATTCTACATTGCAGCTATGAAATATCACAGAGAACTTTCCAACTTTCCTGTCTAATTTAACATTCAGATCTCTTTGGACATGTAAATCAAAATGAGAACAAACAGGGTGGACTTAAAGTTTTAGTGGTTTTTTTGTTTTGTTTTTTAATTACTTACACACACCAATAACTGATCAAAACACCTGGAAAACAGGAGAAGCTGGAAAGACACATTCAGCAGCAAGCCTGCGAAACAAAACCACGTTTTTCCTTTGTATTCAACTGTTGTACTACTGGGAACAATATTTTTTTAAGCTTTCCTTACACTCATATTTCCCCTTTCTTGCCTCCTTTACAGCAGTTTTGCAGTCTCAGCTCTGCCAAAGCTTTTGTTTGGACTAGCTGGGGACATCCTCACTCCTGTGGCGTATGAGCCCCTTGGCCTGTGCCATCAGTGCTTCTTTCCACACTTGGCATCCCTGGAGATGCTTGATTTAACCCAGTGCAGGTTTTTCCCAGCCATCCAAATCAGCCCAGAGCAGACAAGCTTTGTGGTGCTTAATAATCATCCGAATGCACGTGTATACTGTTAGTGCTAAGCTGAAAATCTCACCTATAAGGAAGGCAAGAAACAATGTAGGGGCAAAGGGGGATGATCTACACTGTCATCCTGAGGGAACAACTTGGTGCAGGTCAGTCCTGGCTGCCCAGGGGTGCAGTGGTCCCTTAGACCTGAATTAACACAGGTCTACCATCACCGTCCTCAGAAAATGGTTACTTATTTTAAAGTTTGCAAGCCAGGCTAGAGTTCTCAGCTAGGTTTGGCTCTACAAATCTTCTAAGAAATTAACATCTGAACAAGGCTCTTCATGGGACAGCAAAGCAGAGGTGATTATTAGAAAAGCCCCAGTTCCCAGAAATTTAGCACAGTGCTGCCTGGTTTTCAATGCCAGAATAAAACACAAACTGTCAAAAATTCTCATTTCTTTTTTTCAGCTACAGTGCCGAAACAATGTTTCCAAAGGCCCCTGCACCATATAAATCATGCATGAAAAATTAGAGAAAGCAGAGAGCAACTGGGCATGGATGTGCCCTGGGGAGCCCCAGGACACTGCACCATGCCAGCCACGGCAGCCCTGGTGGCCTTCCCATGTCACAAGTATTTGAAATCATCTGCAATATGGAAATTGGAAAAGGATGCCATCAGCTACTTGTTAAATGTGGAATGATTCTACATTCTACTCACAATGTCTTTCGTGAGTACCAAGGTAAGGTCAACTTCAAAGCCTTTCTTACCTTGTCAGACCTAAAATAGAATTATGTCAGGGAAAACCTGAATATGGCAAGATGTAACTCATACAATGTATTCCACTGAGTCTGGTTGGTGGGAATTATGAAGTTAATCATGTGCTCCATCCAAATCCAGATAAAGATGAAGTTTCCTCTTGGTCGATGTGTAGTCTGAACTGGAGCTGTCCATTTCACAGGACTGTAGTGGACTAAGCTGCATTAGGTTTTCAAAGTTCTGTTTTAAGAAATACTTCACGTCATAAAGCTTCCTGAGGAAAAGTGTTTTCCACATTGCATAAACTGTGTCAGTGCAGTCACAATGTTCAAACTATACCCTGTCCTCCAGCTTGAATTTCTGCCCAAGGATCAACTCAGAGCTTATGCTTGGCTCTGCCTCAGAATCTGCCTTTGGGACTGCTCTGCCCATATGCTCCCTCCTCTTTTCCCTTGAGAGCAGGAGATACACAGGAGATAGCAACCTGCTCCAATGAGCCAGCAAAATCCAAATCCAGTAAGAAGGTGGGAGGTTTCTGGCAAAGAAGACCCACATCAAAGCATTCTCCAGTACCCCTCTGCCAAAAGGAATTTTGGTACCCCTCCTCTTGCTCTGTGATGATTTATTTCTGCAGCAAGGGGAGTTTTCCATGTGCTTATTAACTGTCTCCAGAAGGCTTTTGGCAAATTACATTCCCATCTTCCTCCTTGAATGCATCCCACTGAAATCTGTATTCCTGTCACCTGCCCCCACCTCTCTTGGTGGCAGCTATTCTGTTCAGCTCTTCTTCCACTCTGCATTCCCGTTAGACTAGCAATATCTGCATAATATCTTGGGGGGAAAAGAGCTTTTGAAATACAGCTTTTGTTTTAATGACAGAACAGCATATGCTGTCACTCCTCCAAGCAGTTTCTAAGTGGTGATAATGCTCTCAACTTATTTAAGTACAGTATTTTTCCACCGAGGCTCTTTGTGTAACAATGCTCCCACCTCATTTTCTTTTGGTAGCGGTGGTTGCAAACAGGGCACATGGAAACCAAAACGATACAGGCTGCAACTCAGACAAGAGCTAGTCAGGGATGGTAACAGACCCAAAAAGCTAGACCCAAAAATAAACCAGGAGACTCTGAGATTAGGTGTCTTTGGAACAGCTACAAAGACAACAAAGACAGCCTGGACTCGCTGTCCTTTTGCATCTTCTGCACATGAAATGCCTTTGTTAAAGGTTGCTATGTGCAACATTTACTGAAGCTGCATGACTGCCTTTTGTGCCATGTAGTGGCTGGATATGGAAGTGCCTTCAGACTCAGGGGAGGCTCCCATTGCCAGCTCCCCTATGCTTCCTGCCAGCGCAGAGTCCAGGCACAGACCCACCCGTGGCACTCTGCCCTGCGGCTGCCTGCCTTTGCTTCCAGCACGTGGGATCACTTCCAGAAGTCAAGCACTAGAGCTGACCCTGGGTGAGTTAAAGGCTGAGACATGCACCCTGCTGGTAACCCATACAAGAAAGACCCGTGCTTGGGTTTGTACTTCTGGCACTGGGAGCGCTGTCCCTCTGCCAGAACGCTTAGAAAGTGCACACAGGCAGGGACGGGTATGTGGCACCTGGCACAAAACTCGCGCAGCACAGAGAGCAAAGGGCAGAGGGTTGGTCACAAGATGGAAAAGCTCAGAAGCCACCTCCACACTGCTGCCCAAGGAGCTTCCCATGGCTCACTCGTGCATCTCTCCTGTTTGACAGCACCTTTCTGCCTCTTCTGGCTGTGAGAACAACTGTGATTCCAGATGGTATCTGCTCCCATGCGAGTCCCACTCAGTGTGCTTGCACACATGTTTTGACTTGTTTTGTTTAGATTTGCAATATCATCCCTGGCTGGACAAATGCAAAGTGACTTTTTGGCAAAGAGGTTTTTTTTAATTATTGAATTATTTACTTGCTCATTAACTTTGATTGTAAGTGACCATGAGTTATTTAAATCAAATTTGACCTTTGAATTAAAAACACAAACAGAAACGGCAGCAACAACAAACCCAGCAACAATGTTTGTCAGTCCTAGGTCTGGCCAAAGGAGCACAGGGGGCATGAATGACCTTTTCTGCAGAAGGAGAGGGCTTTCTTGGAGCTTTCTCTTACCATGTCAACAGATGTTTGCTTATTTCCCCAACAATTCCAGAAGTGAACAGGTAGAGCATGTGCTCTAGAGAATCCCATTATAATGCACTCAGGCATCAGAGAGAAGGGTATTCCTGCACTTTCTTTAAAATAAAGAAAAGAAATCTCCATAAACCATCAAGCACACTTATGTTCCCAGATGCTTTTTTTAAATGAGGGTGCTTGGTACCAGCTCCAACAGACAGCAGATCTCCCAGCTCTGCTCTGGTGTGCAGCTGACACCCCCTCTCAGACATGCAGCTGGCTCTAGAGCTTTCATTTGTTTCAGAAAATAGTTGAAGTATGAAAGTGTAGACAGAGACTGGAGGAGTTCCAAAGGCCTCAGAATGTCACCCTTGTTATTAAAGCAAAGAGAAGGTAGGAAACTGGCTGAGAAAAGGTCAAAAGTTTTTTTGTGAAAGAATCAAATTGCTCCTTCCTTCTCCAGCTGTTACCTGCAGTGTTGTTGACACTCTCACTAATAAAATGTGAGGAATATGCTGGATGTATCCCAAAGGAAACCTATATATTAGGGAGATGGGATTTGCTCCATCTGATGTCCTGGTAAGGAAACTTTCCCACCCCACAGTCGCTTTTGGATGTGCTGCCCACATTAAAAAAGATGACTCAGGAGTGGGTAGAGGAAGGTGTGGAGTGACTGGAGGTGGTGCTAGCATTGCCACCCCCAAGGCTCTCCTTTGCAGGCAACTGTAGACCGATGAGGAAGAAACAACCACATCCATCCTCACCAGGGTGATTGGAGAGGCAGTTCCTCAGCTTAGAGAAAATACCCAGCTTGGATTTGACAGTCAGAAGTAGCAGTCTGTGTCATTAGAAAGAAAAAAAAACCCATGCTCTGGAAAGGATTTGGCTCAGACTGGTCCTGGCAGAGCTGCATGACCCAGAGATGCAGCAGTCAGGCAGTACAGAGGAGCTGGCTAAAGGCAGGCAAAGCTGCTCCAAGTGCTCAAATAGAATCACACAGAGTTTATTTTTTCAATTTCCTCTGTCCATCCCCTTCTAGGGTTTGTCTCCCACGAAGAGCTCCCAGACAAATCCCAGATTGGAAAACCCTCCCAGACAGCCAGACACTCCCAAGGGAAACCTGCCTAGGTGGTTTCTACCTAACTCAAGCCTGGCTCTTACATATATCCTCAGTCCAGGCCATCACACAACACTCTGAGAAAGATTATAAACGTTTGATCTACTAATGTCTCCCTACAGACCTATCCCAGCTCCATGATCACAAGCCATCTCCAAGCAGGAGAAGGGTAACAGAACACCTGCCAGTTTCCAAAATCAATTTAAAAATCCTGTATAAAAGTTTAAAACACAACTACAACAGAGCTGCCTTACATAAAATACTCCTGTTCCACTGAGCCTATCCCAAACTGAACTCAGTAATTGAGTAATGGATATTCTATGTAAACCATTACATGTAATTGTGAACACCCCAACATTGTCCCTGAAGCAGATGTCTTTTACCTGGTCTGCAAGAGCCAGTCAACACAGAGTTGAGCTGTTTGGTTTTTTTTTTACCATTCTGCAGAGCAGGATGTCAGGAACCTAACACCACTGGGAGACCTTCTAGGAAACATGCACAGTGTGCTATACAAAAAGATAACAGAGAAAGAATGATGCAAGAACAGATGATGGGTCAGTTGCACTTCTGTAACAAAATTCTTAGTGCACATGTGGTGTTCTTGGTCCAGTTCACTATACAACCATTTACACAGACAAATTTTCCTGGGGGTGTGGGCTTCAGTATTATAATCACCTAAGATAACTCTGTGCTATATTTTCATCCTATCAGCTATCACCAAACTATTATTTAACCTTGTACTTTATTACAGTTTCTGTTACAGTCTATTTGGACAATAAATTGTCAACAAACCAAGGATTTTTAAAATATTCTGATCCTGGGGACTCTTCAGTCCTCCATTGCTCTGGCATGTGGTTGTCATGGTTTCAAGACCAACCCATAGTTGCTGTGAACCTTTTAATGGGGTTTTTAACTTCATTTGACACCACCGAAGCAGCAGTTTCAATTTTGGATTGCCCAGGGTGTGAATAGTTTGCACTGGAGTGTACTCCAGTCCTCCCCCTGCTGCACAAGGTCTCTCCATGGCTCCTAGCAGTTGCTCCCCCATGTATTTGAAGCTGTACCTGCCAAGAGGAGTTTTGTCTTCACCCATCTGTATGCATACACTGATTCCTTCTTCAACAACAAGCTGAACTGTTTGTATGGGAGGTATGTTAGTGGTTACAGCTGTAAATCTGAAAAATTTAATGCTTCTTTTTCAGGTATTGAAAAGCAGTCTCTGTTCTCCTGCCACAGAGATCTACAGGTCTGGGGCTGCATCTCTTGGGTGTCTTCTCCACGTGCTGAAGCTGTGAACAAGATTCACAGTGGGTAAAAGCTGATGTGCAGCCGCATTCAGGGGCGAGCAGAGCTCTTGGAGCAGCTCCTCGCCTGTGCTGGGTGAGCAGAGCCTGACGGGTCCCTGGGCTTGGTGCTACTCAGCGGCACAAACCGGTGACACAGGGAAACAGGGCTGTGCAAGACATGGAGAGCAAGAAGTCTCCTTTGTCCCCTGGGGAATTGTCCCCCGCGGGCAGCAGACAGGGACCTCTCGCTAGTGCCATCCCGTTCCCTCCTCCTGGCCCTCCCTGCTCCAGAACAGAAGCAGCGGAACAAGCAGCCACACAATCCTGCCCGAAGGGCTAGAAGATAAATACCTCTCAACTTGATTTCATCTCGCTTTCTCTGTAGGCAGGAGCAGCAATTCCATGTGCAATCGCACCGTGACATTGGGAAGGGTATCGGGGGAGCTGCTTTTGTTTTTAAAGTGAAAAAAACAAACGCCAGACCTTAACAGCAGCTTGTCCTTCTGCAGAGACAGGCAAATGAGGCAGAGCCCGAGTGGCTCAGAGGGGCTCACAGCCAGTCCCACACCATGAGCAGATCAGACTCCCCCAACTCACTGGGACTCCCTGCAGGGTCTTCCCAGGTCACTTCTCCTGCAGTGGAGACTCACTGCTCTCCACCATCTGCCATCCATCCCACAATGGGAAACCGAGGCATGGAAACACAAACTTCTTTGGCACCTCTACAAGTCTGAAGGAAGGGCTGGGTTCTACACCACGATTCATTTCTCACCTACCTCCTAGCCCTGCCACAGTTCTCCTGCAAAACTTCGCCTCAAACCATCCCCATCCGTGGGGAGTCAGAGACCAGACTTTGCAATTTTCCCGGGGACATGGGTGGGATAAAAGTTTTAGAAGGTAAATTAGCCACCTTCCTGAATGATACCAATCTCCTTTCCCTGAGATTCTGAGCCATTTTCCAGTCCTTTCTTTTTCTCCCTCTTGCGACTTCTGAAAAAAACAGGACACTTATTCAGACAGACAATCGGAGGAACAGCAAGTCCCCGCTAGGTTACGTGACAATTTGTCAGGGTCCTGAGGCCCCCAGGAAATGGTGCAGGGATGATGGATGAAGGTGTGAAACAGAATTGTCACTCCACAGCCGAGGCATTAATCAACTGTCAGGGTGGCTGAAGAGTGTGGCAGGCGAGCCTGGAAAAGGGGGCACCACGCTGCCAGCAGGGCCCCCGCTTCTGGCACCTCCTGCAGAAGGAAAACACTCCGGGAGTGACTACAGCTCTGCACAAGAAGCAAACGGTCCTGACATTTCCCTGGGTAGTTATTCCTAGAGAAAGCACTCATTCTTGCGTTTCAGAGAAATTTGCTCGCAAGCCCTGCTCCACTCCCCAGAGCCATCAGCAGCTGTGGCAAGTCACTCCAGCTCTGCCAGTGGGAATGCTCATGAGCAAACCCAGCACCCACTCCATCCCCCCTTCTATTTATTAAATGTTTTTATTTCCAGGTTGTTGTAAATGGCATTTTGATGGTAATTTTTTTAGAGGTTTTCTTTTTCTTAATTTAGGCAATTTAAAAAATAAAATTTAAAACCATGTTGCAACAAACTGTCTTTTTCCTCTTTAAAAATAAAAATCAAATGTTTTATTACTTGGAAAAAAACCCTTCCATTTATTTTGTTGTGAAATTATTCAACAAGAGCTAATTTCACAAAGAGTTCAATTCCTTTGAAAACTCAGCTGTCAGTTAAGACCCTTACGTCTCAAAAATATAAATGCATGTTGGACAAGGTCTGCAGAAGGCAAGCTCAAGACAACTTGTGGGGCCAAGCAGGTGTTATTCCAGGTCACTATTAAGTTGCTCTTTTCTGTTTCTACCCCCTTCATGTCTCCCTTCATTTCCATCTTTCCCCCAAGCTCACACATCTGTAGCTTCCCTCAGCAGCGGATGTGGTGCTCCCACCAGCCTCCAGACTTGGACCTGTGGTGCACTACAATAACAGTCTGTGTTGGGTGTATTATTTGAAAAAATTTTTTAAGACATTTTCATTCACAACTCCCCTTTGAAGGGGAGGGACAAAACCTCAGTACATGAAATTCCAGCTTTTGTCTGGAGAACTTAACTTGGGTTGTTAAGTCAGTTAATGCCCACTGTTGCAGGCTCAACCCTGCTCTCTTGACGTTAACAGGACTTCAGTGTGGGATTTTAGTGGGACCTTAGGAATAGATACCTCCTGCATATTTTTATAATATTAAGCAGACATCTTTGCATGTACATTGATAACAAGAAATTGCCAGATCAAAAGCTGTGAGTCATATTACTGAAGTTCTGGGTTTCATGGCACATCTGATAACCTCTGCACAAGGAGAACAAGCTTGATATCACCTCATCCAGAGATATTAAGTTTTCCTGCTGGGTCTCAAAACAGATTTGAAGCATCAGATTACCACAGCTGACAGGTTTAACTCAAACATCTGCTGAGCACAGCCTGGAGGGATAGTGTCAAAGAGAGAGATTAGGAGCATCTCCTGCTCTCTGGCCAAGAGTGGTTCTTATTTGGGTCAGAAATTCTCTGGTCTCAGAGCAAATGTAGCCCTCAGTGTTTCTCTCTCATGACTGTTTTGGAAGAGGTCTGCAGCCCAATACATGAGTTTCAAAAGCCTGACAGGAGCAAGGAAAGACAAACAGTGCACAGCCTTCCCTATGTCTGTGCCACGCTGGTCAGGCAGGGCAAGCCTGAATTCCTGGGCAACCTGGCAAAGTTTGAAAGGCCTTTAATGGCAGCCCTTGCAACCCAGCCTGAGTGAAAATCTTATGAGGAAGGCACAGAGGGTAGAAAACCTCTCCAAAGGTTCAACACAGCCACATAAAATCTTTCCAAGGCAAAAGTGACAGCTCATCGCTGCAGTCCTGGTGAACTAGGAAAACTGTGGCCAGAGGGATGCAAAGCCTGTGGGGACTCCTGAGGTTCTGCTGCCATCCTCCTCCTCCAAGTGAGTCCTTCCAGAGCATTCCAGGCTTTCATTAATTATGTGGGTCGTGACAAACAGAGCAGAATCATGAAACTTGCAGACCATACTATGAGACAACTTTCAATTCAGCACTGAACAAATTCCCCAAAAATGAACTTCAGCTTTATGCCTGCTTTTACCACCTCACCGTTCCCCGCCAAACAAAACACCATGGTTTGCACTTTGCCTTCTGCCTTCATGTGGCAGGGAGGGAGGCAGACCAGGGCACACATTTTGCACATAATGCAGCCACTGAGCAGGAAGAGTCTCGGCTGTCCTGGTTCAGCTCTGCAGCCCTGTCAACAGGAGTCTGCAATGCTGCTGCAGCATAAAGGCTTCTCAGTATCAGGCTTATTCATTAACTAGATGAGAGATGGAAAACCCCTGTGCCAAATAAATGGATTGCATAATCTTGAGCCAGTCTAGAATGCCTGGAAGGTAAAGAAAGGATAGTGAATATTATAAAGCTGCCAGCAATCTTTTCTGTAAGATATATAAAGCTGAAAAAGCACATGGTGCAAATAGCAGCATATGGTGGGGGAACTCCAAGATTTCCATAAGGGGGACACAAAATTTGATGGGTATGATCAGCTCTTTCTACCTCCACCTTCAGCAGTTACTTGCATATAATTCAGCACTAGAGGTCTGCTCCTTCTCTCTTCTTTGCTCCCAAACTAGCCATTAAATAAAACTCTTAAGCTCCAGGGTGAGAATCTGCTGCAACAGAAGTTTCCCTTGCTAAGGCATCTTTCCACACCACACAGACAAAGGAAGTGTCTGTCTGAAGGAATTATCACAGCAAGCAAAAGACTAATGGGACCATTCATTATCTTTAATTATATTCATCATCTTCTGGTGATTAGAACACAGTCATAAATTAAGATACATTTAAATTTGGTACATTTGAATGAACTGGATATCCTTTGAATATCTTATAGGAAGTGAATTTGTTAGGAGTAATGATGCTGTCACCTTGACAGGGCAGAAAGAATGCTTCAGTGTGTCAGGGGAGTCAGAGGGCCTTGAGGTTCAGTAACAGTGGACTTAGGAGAGGAAGAGATCAGCCTTTGTTTTGGTTTCTCATAGCTGGAGATCCTGAGAGCTCACCTCCCAGCGTTCAGCAATTTCTCAAGTACTGCAACAAAGAGCACAGCCCTTTGTACTTCTGAAATATCTTGGGGTTTATTGTTCTCAACACTGGAGCTTCAGGACAAGACTGTGTGGAAGCAGCTCCCCTCTGTCCCCAGTGGTGAATTCATACACAGATTTATACTTGCACAAGGGTTGCAGGCTTGGGGGCTGTTAATACACTAAACTCATGTAGCCTAGGAACAGAAATCCGCATTAAGGCCTGGCCCTTCTAAATCCCTCATATCTTAGTGGTTGCACCATAAATTAATCCAGTGGGAAGGATTAAGAGCTTGTGACTTGAGCTGCACCTTCCTAGGGGATGAGTGAATGAGAGGTTGCATCCTTCCCCAGGTTTTACTCCACTTTTAGGTGTCTCTATGTCTTCAGAGAAAATTTAAGCAAGTTACTTCCCCGAGAAGAAAGCCACAGGCACAATTGTTATGCTTCTTCCATGTTCTTACACTTCTCCAGTCATTAGCTAGCAGAGCTGAGATAACAGGTATCTATCAGCTAGAGAGCTGTGGTACCTCCTGCTCCTCACACCATGCCTATGCTGACCACTTTCGTACACGGCTCAGGGACAAACAAATGCACCTTGGGCTGCTCCATTTCACTGCCTGGCATCTTAGTGAAAACCTCCAGGGACTGTAAAAGATGACCCCATTTGCCTTTAGAGACAGCAGGTCTACAACCTCATCAGCTGTGAATCGCTCTAGAAGTGGCCCAAGTTTAAATGTTTTTAATGTGGATTAAGGCACACAAACAGGACGTGTCGGGTTGGCAAAACACTCTGAATCCCAGCTGACTGCCAGTGATACCAGTGCGCCTGGTTGTAATTCATGTGTGCCATGTTACCCTGCATTTGCTGAGGACAAATGTCGTGTGGCCAGCATGTCCCTGTGGCTTGGTCAGTTTTCTGTGGAAAAGGGACCTGCTTCTGCCACCAGGGCTGTCCCAGCCAAGAACAAATTGCTGTGTGAGCAAACAAAAGCTCTGCTGTTATTTGTTCCTGGATACAGTTTTTTGTTGGTCAACCCCCAGAGCACCAGAGTGCTTTACACCATAACAAGAATGTACATCAACATGTCACACTCTGCACGTCAGCAGCCAAACAAGCCATTGCTGTTAAGTAATCCACCTCTGCCAACACAAACACCTCATCACTGGCAGCAAAGGAACACCCTCTGTCCGCATTTGGATTTAGCTACATGCCAGAATTTGTCCATGATCAAATTATTCTGAACTGCTATAGCTATGTTTATGTTTCCATTGGAAAAAAAGATAGGAAAAGCTTAGCCAGTTTAAAAAAAGAGAAAAAGCTACATGAAAAGTGATAGCTGGTACATTACTTCAGAGAGATGAAATGTTCAATCTGACTGGATCTCTTATCTGTGAATACATCTGCAGAGCCAGGATTACTTTGAAACAGAAGGAATTCAGAACAGAAGCAATGCTCAGTTTTAGCAGCTGCTAAGAAATTGCTAAGTGCCTTTAAAATCTCCTTTATTCACACCACCCTCTAAATAAGACCAGTATAGGTTGCACACGTAAAAGCTCATAATGCAGTGAACAGAGGCTCAATAACAGCATTGAACCTGAATTTAAATTATTTCAAAGAATTAAAAAGAAAACCAGAGAAGAATAAACTAAGCTAGCCTGAAGCAGAAGTAAAATGCAAATAAATAAACAGAATCAATAGAAGTTATTCTCACTTATAACCCAGTAATAAAATGCACTAAAATAAAAGAAAAATAAGGTAAAATACAATCAGAAGAACAGGATGACTCCAACACATTTCCTAATGAAAATATTTGGAATCAATAAATGCAAATGCTGCTTTGTGTGCTGATTTACATCATGCACATCTGGCTTTATCTGATATCTCCCACTGAAGTCCCAGAGTTCCACTGCCAGCCTAAGAGATGTAAGACAGAAATAGAGACTCTAAGCTGTTGTAGGTAATGGGAAAAGCATTGAGTGAAGACGGTGCTTTAGTCCTTCAAAAGCCCCAAACAAGGCTGTTCGCCTGGCACTCTGCAGTAGACTGAATAAACTGCCCTGTGCTTAAAAACAGGCCAGGGTAATAAAGAGTATATTTGTTTTCAATTCCTCCTAGTTACATATTTTTTATATATTTTAGGTTTATTTCATTAGACTAGGGTTTTTTTTCCAAAGGAGCATTTAGCAGCTTCTAATGAACTATAAAAATAAATTTTAAAACATACTTAATTGTTCCTGGAAGAGACTGTTTATTTGTTAATCTGTACTTTTCTTCACCCCAAATCACAAGGTGGGGTCCAACTCCACATGAATTTTTAAGTTTAGGTTACTGAACAGAAGAAACTGCTTCTGGAGGGAGGAGTGACACCCATTTACCTGCAGAAGTTACTGGATCTAAATTCCTACCCCTGACATTCACACCGAGGTACCTTTCATCTGTCAGAACCACTTGACAACTCTCAGCAAAGGAGGTCAAGCAGACAAAGTAAAATGTCACTTTTCATGGCAGCATGCTGTAAAATTCTCCCTTCTCTCCTCCCCCAAAGAGGTCTCCCAGAGAGTGATTACACTGCTGCCTAGGCCATGAATCCACATATGCTGGATTGTTTTAGTAACTACACATGCTCAAAGAAGTTTGAATAGCTACTGATTCTTGGGCAGCTTTAGGTAATAACTGTTTTCATACCCACACTAGAAAACACCACTTTTTTTTCAATTCATGTCAATAATCAAACAGTAACTATGACCCAGCACTATCTGAACATGAAACATTCAGCTGATCCAGGCAAAAACTCCCTCCACCTTTGTTAAGGATGAAAGTACATCTCTGTGCCTCCATTGTTAGTGATCTGAGTAAAGTTTGAGGCTTTTTGGTTTTGAACATCCAAGTTGAGATTAAAAAAATACATTTTTACTTCCTATTAAAATTTCTACATACATTTAGCCTCTGAATGTGATGCCATCCTTAATTTTTTTGGTAACATCTCATTGTTAGACTATGTAAATTCATTTGAAAAACTCATTAGCTTTACATTAAGGATTGCTGTGGCACCTGGCAGATGATCCATAGGGTAAAGTTGTGTTCATTAGTGCTCATAGACTGAGAAACATTATTTAAAAGAAGGATAGCTGTTTGGGTATCTGACACATAAATACACATCCCGTGTCCATCAATGAATCACACAGTGCATTGTCAATGTTAGCACTCATAAGACCCCCATGGAGTGGGTAGGAGGAATTGCTGAGGCTGCTGAGGTGTGGAAATGAGGCATAGATACTTCAGAGAAGAAATAGGATCATAAATAAATAGCACATCTAAACACACAAACAAAAAGGGAAATTAACTCCAGCCTTTGTTTCTCATCCACTGCTGGAAAGACAAACTCATCCCACTCATCTCGTCCCTCTGGTAACTGAAGTGCCTGAACTGACGTGAAGGGGACAAAAATCTTAGGATTCTCTCAGCTCCAAGGTTTTAAGCTTCATGTAGGCACCAACCAGAAAGGCATTTCAACAGGGAAGAGCAACAGACACCCACACCAGGGCCAGCAGAGCCCATCACTGTCCTCTCCCCTGGCAGTAAGACAGAAGCTAACTCTGAAGAAAGACTGCTGCTGACAGGGGGATTATCAGCAGCACTGGATTGATGAGCCTTGTCATCCCCATTCATTACAGCTTTGACCAGGAATCAAAATCTGCATCCTCCAAGCCCACAGACATATAGGGAGAAGGCAGAGATGAAGGCTGGCAAGAAAACTGTACACTTCTGCACTACAATTTTTTATTTTATTTTGCATTCATATTTTTATGAACACTGGGAAGATAATTCCTGACTATTTCATTCATCCATACTTCTGCTTGCTACAAATATTTTAAGTCAGCAGAGCGAATATTACGGGGAAAAATGAGACAGTTTAAATGCTCCGTATTATGGAGAACAATAAAAAAATGTTTAAAATTTCCTGGTTTTATAAAACACAATGGACCATGTCTGCTCCTGAGAACAGTTTAAGTACACTGCACCCTATAAGACATTTTACATAATCGTCCACATTAAAGGTCCTATTGGTACAATCAGGATTGCAGTAACATTTTGCCTTAATGCTCGATTTTACCTTCAGTTTGGGAAAGACACAAGAGTCTCTTAGAAGTAGAAATTTGTTGTCCAAGCCACCTCTAAGGATGGGTCACTCACTTTCAGCAATGAGTAATCTCTGCATAGTCACTACAGCAAAGTTACCTGTACAACATTTTCCACTGGGATGGGATTTCCCCAGCAAGAAAGGCACCAGGATACCTGAACCTGAAGCAAAAACCAGATCATGCATATGCCTACTCTGCTATGATACAGATTTTCTTTTCCAGTAAAATTTCTCTCAATTTTTTCCACCATCCAGGTTTGAGATTCTTTGGAGCTACCGTTAATTTCAAAAACGTATCAGTTCTTGATAGAAAGCTTCTGTAGGTGAACTGTATTTGTTCACTGAATAAACAAGGGATAAGCCCCTCCTCTGGGCTTTCACCAGCAATTTCTGCAGAGGAAACCAATCCTCCTCCCTTTACCAATGGATAATATGGGCAATGAGCTCCTTACCCACTAAAACTTCAGCTCATTAGGTTTGCAAGTATTGCCAACCCCAACACACCTGTCTGAGGGCAGAGGATAGCCCTGTACCTCTTCAGGGCCCTCTCACCAAACCTCTTTTTGAACCATTACACAGTGCTGTGGCTTAGTCTGGAAGCCACAAGCTCAGCACACGGTTCTGAAAAAATTGTGATGTTCAAACTAGTTTGACATTGGTAGAAGAGTCTTAGAAAAAAGTCAAAGCAAAACTACCTTAAGTGGTCAAACAGCAGTTCACAGATCTTGGAAAGAGACAGGATTGAGAGTGATTGATCCTTGGCATTCGGATCTAGCAGGCAGAGCCACATCACAGAGCTCTGGCAAATCCTGTTTCCATTCTGTTCAGCAGTGTGAGATCTGATGTCACAGCTGCACAAAGCAGGAAGCCAGGGTAGGCCCACCCCAGACTGAAGTTCCCTCCTGACCTAGGGGGTGGCACAAAAGAGACAAGACCTGATAGATAGCCACTGACAGCCTGAGACCTTCTCTTTCCTAAAGGAGTCAAACACAACAGGGCAGACCTTGGCATTGCATCACTGTCAAGTTAGGCAAAAGCAAATGGGGAATGTGAGCAAGCTTCCAGGTTAGTAACAGCTTTTGGAGGAGGGCAAGAGGAGCTAAACAAGCTGCTGTAAAAAGGCAGACACTGTCTTGGTATCAGGGTAAAAAAAACTCAGAGAACTGCAAAGCAGCTGAGGCAGTGAAGGCTTTTCAATCAGCGAGGGACACATTTTACTAGCCTGGCAATAAAAACCGTATTTTTTGACCATTTGTTCATGAGATTTAAAATCAAACAGGCCAGTAGTATACACTGCATATTGCTGCTGCTCAGCTTAACACTGCAGCACATTGAATTAACCCCATCTTTACTTGCTGTATATCCAAATATCTTTACCAGCAATTAAGAATCTTGATCAGACATTGGAATCCAAATTCAGAATGCACAAAACCTGAAGTGCCCAACCAAGAATTTATTTCTAGCAAGATCACAGGGAGAAGTTATGGATTTTTCACTTCTCCCTTTAGACCAATGTTTTTATTTTATGTTCTGGGGTCATGTTCACACCATCTTTAACCCTAAAGAGCTTTGTACAAGATTAATAAGCGTTAATTTCATGCTGAAAATACCATGTTAGGTGAGACTCTGTAGGTACACTGCCCAATGGGCTGGGAAGGAACCTCCTTCTAACTTCTACTTTTACAGGGATTTTGAGGTGTAGGTGCTGCCTGCCTCATTGTGAGAAGGAAAATTTTTGCTCCAGAGACAACAGACACTCTGCTGTTATTCTGGGTCCAGGGAGAAGCAGAGGCCAAAACCTGTAAGAACAGACATCTATTACATTATTTTCATATTGTAATATGGAAGAACATGACTCTCAGTTTTCATCCTTGCACACAACTCCTCTGCCTCCTTTCAGATGTGAAACTAGAGCAGAATCTTGCAGAGAGAAGACCTTGTAAAACAAAAACCTTGCAGAACAACAGCACAACAGATTGCAGGAGAGACAAACAAAGATTGGACAAGGCTGGTTTATGGATGTAATTAAAGAGTTTCTGACAAGGGTGATTTCTACCAAGGTTACTCTTATAGTTCACCAGTGCAAAAAATAAGCAAAAGTTCAAGTTCTTGCAGGTCCAGAAGATCTTTTATTCTTTAACCTATTTAATTTTATTTCTTCATTTTTTATCACTAAGGGAGGGAAAAGAGGGTGTTTCAGCTCTGAACTATAAGGCTGACTTGCAGCTGGTGGCCCAGTAATTGGTATTTATGGCTCAGAACGCATCACTAACACACAGGTTGGAGACTGATATTTTCATCACTCCTTCCTTTGCTCTCGGCTTTGCAGCTATTTCATGCACTCTGGGTTTGCCAATTACCTTCCCGAGGTGGGATGGGGTGATTTGTTTTTAATGCACGTACAGAGAGTTCGAATAGCCTGGTTTGTTTTTGCATTTGCAATTTCATGGGGACAGATTCAGGGACAAACACATAAGAAAGACAGCAGAGAGCCTTGGTAAGCACTCAAAGAGTTCTTGGAGCTTCATCTCACCCCACCCTATTACATATCTGTCCCCAAATCAGCTCTTAAACCCCCAGCTAGTGCTGCTCCCTTTGGTCTGTGGTGCCTGTTAAGCTGTTCTGCAGTTCTCATGCTATGAGCTTTGCCTTCCTGGGCGCTGGGAAGGATGCTGAGGGCTGGTATGATACATTGCAGTGCTGAAACCTGGAAGCTGTAGGTTGGGTAGAGAGAGATGTTACTGAAAGGGTTCACAGAAAGGGTGTGCAAAGTCAATCCAGAAAAAGAGGCCCTGACAGAATCCTGCGAACAGAGGATGAGACGCCAGTATGAACCAGGAGGTGCGAGGGCAGCTTTCATGAGACATGCTGCTACTTTTGTAGTCTGCAGCCCTAGATTTAGGATTTTGAGGAAGTCAAATAGCATCTCATCTATAATTCAATCCTCTTTCACTCTGTTCTGGATTCCTAGAGTCCCAGTTTCCCCCCAGAGATAAAACATGTCCTGCCTGAGGGCACGGGTACCAACAAATTGAAAGTGCCACCATTTTGTCATATTTGTCACTTTTGGGAGCGGCATGCTCAGATAGGAAAAGGAAATGAAAACATCAAGAGCACAACTGGCCAGAGCCCATAGCATGCACAGAGGCTGTCTGGGATGATACACACCTCTGGGTGAAGTACCAGTTCCTGAAGTCATTGAAACTAGTCAGAGTCAGATAGCACAGATAAACTCTTAAATACACAGTAGATTTTAAAAGACAGACCCTATACAGATAAAATTAGTGTGCTAGAAATAGAGGAGAGGTACTGGAAAGCCAGATAAATCTGCATTCCCAGGATTTCTGAGTATGAAGGATGGAAAAGGGAAGGCTTTCATATAGGAAAGAGAGGAAATATAATATTTCAGTGAATGCACAGAAGCTTTCCTGTAAATGGGCTGCTGGAATAACCCAGGCAGAATAAGCTTCAGCTTCAACTGAAGCATGAAAGTCAATAATCTTCATAACCTTTCTAAACTCTTCGCTCTTCTATCACATATACAGAGACTGAAGGGAGTTAATCTATTCGAGGTGTGTGTCTCTACTCATTATATACAGCAGAGTACTCCTTCACAGAGAACTAGTTACTCAGCAGTCTGTCTCATGCTCGGCACTTGTAATATTTAAGGAAAGTGACATTGTCATTTATGTTTCTGAGAATTTTACTAAACCCTGAAAAGACCCAGTTGCCCTTCCTAAGAAAATGAAAAGTTGCAGGATAAAAGGTGCTCCAAAATACTTTTTAACTATCAATTCTTTGTCTAAAAAATGAATTTCTCACATATATGTTGCAATTCATAAACCATTTTGTTGATCTATCCATTGTACATTAAGAATGAAATTTGGAATACTTCTAAAATTGCCAAACTGACCCATGCTGCCTTTCTCTTTTAAGTCTCTTTGCAAGGGGAAAAAGTGCTTGAGCAGAGCAGATCATGTTCTCAGAGGACAGTGTCAAGTTTTGAGTCCTGTAATTACTTTGGGTTAGTAATTTTATCCCTGATGAAGGTTTCTCTTGCAGTCCATGGAGGGTGCCTTTCCATCTGGGCAAGAATCAGTAGATTCTCCAGACTAAGACTTGTCGTTTTCAGGACTGCATTAATTTTCAGTTGACAGTAATGAGACTGACAGAATAATTCTTCCCTCAGAGGAGATCATCTCTCTCAATCAGTGCTGCACAAAATGTACAACTGTCACTCACTGAACTTCTCTTCTACAAGGGCCAAATCGTTAGTGATAGGATGAAAAAGAAAATGGCATTAAGGGCAGGCAGGCTTGGCCCCAGCAAGGGATTAATGAATAAATAATTTCCAGACCATTGTTCTAAAAGAGAAAACTGAGAAGTTGTAGCCAGAGAGAATATCAGAACTGACCTCATATCTCCTGGCTGTCAGGTTGAAATTTGGTTTCAACTACAGAATGAAGATGTTTCTGTCCTCTTTAGAACATTGTGCAGATAAATTCCTTCAGCTGTGGGAAACACTCAGATATTGTGACAATTGGCTCTACATAAAACAGGCAAGTGCATCTCGAGATCATTAAATTTACTGCAAATTATTAATTTTAAAGAAAGATTTATGATAAGCAATGATTGCAGTGGGAAAAGATCACCGTTGCAGTACAGCACATGCACCCATAAACAAGCTGCATCAGCAATAAAAGGGAGGAGAAATAAAAGGGAGGAGAAATCCTGCTCTAACCATATCCCACTTGGAAAGGTATTTATTTATGGTTGGGCACCAGAGCATTTGAAGTACTGATACAAGACACCAACAAAACATATCAACAGTGTTCATTGGCTAAGCTACCAGTGCTTCCACCATGAGGACAGATGTGGCAAGTTAAAAAAAAGTTCAGACAGATGTGTCTGATAATATGTCAGGGTGATTATTTCAGGACTTTGGGGCAGGCAGAGGGGAGACAAGGTGGGGATAAGTTGATTGCTATTGGAACATGCTTTGCACAAGAGGCAGTGATGGCAAATAGCCCAGTTTCAGTGGGCTAAGCTGTGATCCATAGATAAATATAGACTAAAAATGCAACAGCAGCTACCATCAGATTAACAAAATAAAATCACGCTTGTAAAGGATGAAATGCCCATTTCTTTCTTCGCTGTCAAGAACAAAAATGCTGCACATTACCATGTTCTGTGAAACAGTTCTTTTTAAACATTGATACTACATAGGAAACAAAAAAACCAGTAGGGCTACTGTTTCCCACACCCAAGCAGGAATCCCTGTGTTCCACTGATATATAAGGAAAAAAATACATAAATGTTTAGTGCAGGGAATGCTGTGTGTGACACTGACCGAGACGACCATTGACAAAACTGCTTCACTACACATCACTGCAGTGCAACACAGCCAGAAGAGGCAGGGGAGAAGCACATTCCCGAAATCCCAAACCAACCAGAAACAGGCAATTGCCTTGTCTCACATGCAAAACCAGAGTCTGTAAGCCCCACTGCTGTATCTGCTGACCTGGTCTATGTACTTATTCCAGAGCTCACCTCTCAAATTTTTGCATAAAGTTTTTTTGAGATTTAGAGCTGATGCAAGGATAGCTGAACTCGGTAAGAACCCCTAGCACCAGGTTTGAGAGGGACTGCAAAGAAAAAGGCATTTCTGTGCTTAGGGACATGCACCACAGACCCAGCCAAGCCTCCCATGCTGCAGGATGGACACAGCGTGTGCAGAGGAAAGACCTTTTGTGTGAGGTTCGTGTCAAATTCTTTGCCCCATAACACCAGTAGAATTACCTGTGTGACACAGCAGACAGAGCCCTCAAAGTGACAAATAAACTTAGAAATGATAACTCTGTGAATAGCCTAAATTGCTCAACCACTTCTATTCTGCTTACTGGTAAATTGCTGCTGAGGCTGTTCTTGCTGAGGTTTTGTCCAATTCAGTTTCCTCTGGTAATATGATAAAGCAAGGAGAAACTAAAAATAATGAAAAACACTTTCCCCAGTTTCCCACCTGACAAATTTCACCTTGTTTTACCAAGTCCATTATAGATGATGACATATTAATTGCACCATGTGCAGGACAACACAAAGCAATTAACACTTCTGCTGTGCTTCACGGCTGCGTTGTGCAGTTTCCAGGGGGAGTATGACATGAAATCTCATGACTAGCATGAAACCAACTGTAGTCATCACTGAATTTATATTTTCCCATGCCTGCCTAACACCCAGTTCAGTGCCTGCTGGGCTTTCTCTTATAGGCAATCTGGCAGCTTGAAACAGGAGACCTAATTTCTAGATGTGGCAGAAGAACAAATTGCCCAAACAAATTTCGGGAGAATTGGGGATTTAAAGGAAACCAGATGATGTTCAATAGCCTACCAAAACAAAGGGGAAAGAAGAGTCCAAGAGTTCCTGACTTTGGATAACTCATTTAATCTCCCCCAAACCATACATTACTGGAACACAAATAATAATACACTGGCATTCTTAGGATGAAAGCTGTATTTGTGGATTAAAGCATAAAAACCAGAGAAACGGCCAAGCTTTTCTCACATTTCAAGCTCTCAGCATTACTAACAAGTTAATTTTTTAAAGACAATAAATATGGGCTTAAATAATAGCTTTTATCTGTAACTTACCATTGCATCCTGCAGAAACCCCCACCGGAATTTCTTCCAAACTGCACAAATGACCTTGTTCCCATAATTAATCCTAACATTGTTAATGTTTGGGTTTAGGTGCTGCAGCTCTTCCCCCATGTCCGTTTACAGCCTATTGCTCTTTGCCACCTCCTACTCCTCCCTAACAGGCACCAGGACTGACTGAAGGGTTTTGCCACAAGCAAAGATGACATCAATTAACTGATGGGTTCATTTGAACCCTTGCACCAAGGCCTGTGGCCACCATGCTCTAACCACAAATAGTGCCTGGGTGGTGACAAGAAACTCCTTCCAGCTACCCTGGATTATTTGTTGCAGATGTTTATTCTCAGCTGGTAAGGTGGGAAGGATAAAGACAGGTCTATGTCTTAGTCTGGGGGTTTGCTCAGTGTGACTTAGGCACTGCCAAAGTACTGACTAATCCCAATGAAAGTGAAAGGAAACTATTTAAGTTTGACAGAGGATTTAGCAAACATGGGCACTATTTCCAGCCTCACCAGGTGGCTCTTAGCAAGCCAGGGAACTGCAGGTGACTCGGAATGTTTACAACAGCACTTACAGAACCATCCTAACACACAGTCCTAAGGCTGCAGTCCAGGATGACTGTGAGGTGGTGATCTTCCTCAGGAGGGACAGACAGGCAGCCAATCTGGCCTGCTGCACATGCCTAAATCAGTAAGCATTGCATCATTGCTTGTGTAGGTGTATCCTTTACTTAGCATCCTGAATCTGTAGGAAACAAGTTACCTTGGCACTGGGATTCTGATTGGCAAGACTTGTGAAATTTTAAGAAGGGGCTAAACTCTTGGGGAATTTCTCTTAACAGATGTATTTCAGCTCTGGAAGTTGCAAAGTGTTAAGTGTTAAAATCAGGACCCAGAATTGTATCTTTTTGTCTCTGGTTTTGATGCACTGCCTTGCTCTAAGTTAACTGGCAAATTTCTTCTATTTGCCTATCTCAACAAAACGTTTATAATTCTCTGCACAAAAATTGATTTAGAAAGGAAAGCCTGAGAGTCTTTTAAGCTCTTGGCAGATGCACAGGACCATATATAATGTATGCCTATACCATAAAGATACATCAGTAGTGGGTGGACTGTATATATGCCTGTGCACTTATTTCTATTTTATGGTATTTTAAAATAAGAAATACCCTTTAAAGAAGCTGATTGCCTCAGGCTAGCAAAAATTTACAAGGCTCACTTGAAATGTTTTTGCTTAATGCAGAAAAAAAAAAAAAGTCATGCGTTTGAAAGTGAAAATTTCAATCATCCCAATCCTGGTGACCTCTTCTGGGTATTAAGATGCTATTGGCAGACAGCTCTCTTCAAAAGATAAATTGTGCCTTTCCACAGCAGCAGAATGGCATTTGTTTTCATGTCAGGCCATATTGATTTCATACAAATTTTAGAGAAAATAACAGCTGGCCACATATATCAGTGATGCCAGAACACCGAAGTACAAGTGCCCTGAAGGGGAGGGAAGCAAGTAGGTCAGTCACAGAATCACAGAGTGGTTTGGATTGGAAGGGATCATAAATATCACCTAGTTCTAACCTCCTTGCCATGGGACACCTTCCACTAGACCAGGTTGCTCCAAGCCCTCTCCACCCTGGCCTTGAATACTCCCAGGGATGGGGCATCCATAGCATCTCTGGGCAGCCTGCTCCAGTGCCTCACTACCCTCACAGTAAAGAATATCTGATATCTAACCTAAACCTACTCTTAGTTTAAAGCCATTCCTCCTTGTCCTGTCATTACACAGCCTTGTAAAAAGTCTCCTCTCAGCTTTCTTGTCAGCTCCCTTCAGGTACTGAAAGGCTGCAATTAGGTCACCCTGAAACATTTTCTTTTCCAGGCTGAGCAATCCAAATTCTCTCAGCCTTGTCTCATATGAGAGGTGCTCCATTCCTCTGATCATCTTGGTGGCCTCCTCTGGACTTGCTCCAACAGCTCCATGTCCTTCCTGTGCTGGAACTCTGGAGCTGGATGCAGCACTGCAGGTGGGCTCTCACCAGAGCAGAGCAGAGGGGCAGAATCCCCTCCCTCCCCTGCTGCTCACTCTGCTTTGGTTGCAGCCCAGGCCAGGTCATGTCCTGCCTCCCATCCACCAGCACCCCCAAGTCCTTCTCCCAGGCCTGCTCTCGACCTGTTCATGCCCAGCCTGGACTGCTAGCAAGGCCTGCCCTGACCCAGGTGCAGCACCAGCATCTGGCCTCATTAAACTTCATGAGATCCCCTGGTGCCCATTTCTGGAGCTTGTCCAGGTCCCTCTGGATGGCATCCTGTCCTTCAGGGCCATCAACCACACTTAGTCTCAGGGGTGCGGCTCAGATCTGAGGACAGAAGGCATTCCTGGGTCTGAGGGACAGATTAGTGAGCTGCAGCCATACAGAGATGTTGCAGGAGATATTTTGATTTGTCTTTGAGGGTTGTCTGACTTCTGACAGATAAAGGGCGAGCACAGAGGCCTGATGTTTACAGTGGGGCTGCAAGGTAGAAACTGAGCATCTGCATCCCCCTCCACCCAGACAGGTCCTTTACTTTATAAGGATGGGAGAGGCAAGTTATACCTCTGGGAAGAGGCAGCAAAGAAATATTTTCTTGGAGTTGTGCAAAGAGTTCTAGGAATGAAAAGTCAACCAGCTGGAAGAAAAGAGACTGAAATCTTACCCATTCTCCTGAAACCCGAGCTGTTTTTGAAAGTCTTTCAGAATGAAGAAATATAGAAGAAAATGCTGTTTTGTCTCCAGGCCACAGAGCAGGACATCATGAATCCACAGATAATGGGAAAAAAAAAATTGGAGTTTGAACGTTGCAATCAGTAAATATCTCAGAGCTCATTACTAAAATCAAGCCTCACTACAAGGTTTGGTAGAGCAGCCCAGAGCCACTCTTTTTCCCTGCTGAGTCAAAGTCACTTAACCCCAGGTCCCAGCCCTGGTAAAGCCAGGTACCCTCCTCCCTCAGCAGATCACTTTTGGGGCCAAGCAGGAGCTGCTGTGGTGGAAGGAGGAGCAAAGCCTCTCTGGTGGAAAATGAGATGTTCCTGAGAGAGCAGCTGGTTCCAGCTCCTCTTCTACACTCCTGCATTTATCTACAGGATGGGTTTGTGGTATTAAAACAGATGGGTTCTCCAAGCACGACTGCTTCTTTTAGGGATTAGCAATGCCATTAAGAGCATCCAGGAAGGCGGCACAGCTTGCCACCACCGAGGGGCCTGCTCCAGCATGAAACAGACTTCTTGCAGAAACAACCCCAAACCTACTTGTAACGTCTGCCCTGTTTTGCCATCATCTCGTTCCCAATTTTACTAACAAATAAAATGACTGGGCAAACATTGAAATTAGTTTGCCAGCTGGTTTGAGTATCTATTTCTGAAAACATCTTAATCTTCTGGAAAAGCTCATAATTTTTAATGCGTTGTCAACACAGTCTTTTAGAAACTGGTACAAACACAGGCTTAAGGGGTTTTTAATACTATTCTTCTCTTTCATTTCAGATCAGAGGGCTAGAATTACTGAGGTTTTTAAGCATGACATGTATCTGCTTTTATAGAATGAAACTAAAATAGGACAAAAAAGCTTAAATATTTATTAATGCCTTTCTTTACAGATTGCAAATGGTTTTGTCATGACTGCACACCCAGGACTTCATTGTGCTCCAGATGAAGTCATTAGCTGGGAACCCTGTGTCAGACTTTGGAGACGTTTTGACAAGAAAAAGGTTTTCTTCTTCAAGTTTGCAAATCTTGGACCATAAAATAAACGTTTGTGGTGCACCTCAGTGAGAGCACTTTACTGGTAACACCATTCATATCACATTCTCATTCACACTGATTTTGCAAAGCTATCCAATTCCTCACCTTCACTACTGCTGAAATAATTTTAAGGAAGACCAGTTATAGCAGGTTTTGGGGCACTTATCTGTAGGAGTCTTTTATTACACTCAGGTAGGAGTAGCCCAAGGGAGAAGAACATCCCAGGGTTTTGCCATCAACCTGAAACACACACTACACAGGTTTTAAAACATTTACAAAGCCATAGAAATTCCCAAGGACTTTCTCCAGGGCAAGAAGAGTGAGGGCTCCACTTTTCAGCCACTCTGTACAGAACGCACCATCTTCACACATCCCAGCTACTGCTCTTAACCTGGTACCAGTCCCCTTTACTCAAATGAAGTTAACTCCTATTGTCAGAGTCAAGAGGATAGTTCAATCTCTCATTTCCTGTATTAATACAATTTCCAGGCAAGACCTCACCAAGCCTGTGTGGCAGCATTAGATGAGTGTGCTCGGGACTGATTTAATATCAGTGTAATCTCAAAATAAACACATGGCTGGCCTCTCAGCTCCTCCTGATTCCTGAAGGACAGCATTGGCATGAGGAGAGCAATTGCTATGAGCCATACTTCCCTTACCACTCTTATCTCATACACTCGAAACACATCTCCTAGTGCCAGAGGAAAAAGCAGAGCTGACTCAAAATGTTGCTGTTCTTAGAGCAGAGGGGAAAAGCAGCAACAGCAACAAGAAATCCTAATTTTTCTGTCATTCATAAAAAACAAAAGGTCCCCAAAGCCTTTAATGCAAGAATCAGATTGTTTGAAGCAAAATCAGAAAACAGATTTCAGAAGCAGTCTGGAAAAGAAAATGTGATTTTTTCAGAAAAAAAAAAAAGTTCTCAGCATGGACTCTGGATTCATATTAACTTCGCACAAACCACAATGTCCAGGGCTCCTGGTACCCCAGAGGAAGTTCCCCAGCTGCATGCCAAGCCTCAGCGATTGCTAAAGGGCCCCAAAAGCAGAGTATTGATTTCATCTTATTTTCATGGAAACGAAACCCCAGGCAAGTCCCAGTGCAATAAAGCACAGTCAGGGAGATCAGTGACGACAGCCCTGAGGCTTCATCCCCCTCCAGCACGTGCAGCCTAGAAGGGAGTGCAGGGTCCCATGCTCTGGTGGTGCTGCCTGTCACCACTGCAGCGCTGCCTCTCTTCATGTCACAGCACAAAAATGGCCATGGAGAGGAACCCATTTAGGATAAGAATGAATATAATTGGGCTTCAAGCCAGGATGTTATTTGCTCAAATGGCAAAAACTTCTCCAGCTTCTGAAACAGCTCAGGGCTGCTGATCTACAGATTATACCACAAGGCCCAGCTTTATGCTGCGTGTGGTGATTGCAAAAGCTGAGGAACCACTCGGTTACAGAAAATGGAGCTTTGTCCACCCTCGTGAGGCCAGGTTAGACTGGCACTTTACAGAGGAGGGAGGATGATGCCTCAGGAAGGAGCTGCAATTCAGTTCTGCTTTTCTGAATTAGTGTTAGTAACGCTGAGATTGCACCCAGGGGCCTGGCTGTTTGTCAGGACTGCACTGTGCTTAGCGGTGTGCAAACACAAAATAAAATTACATTCTCTGAAGGGTCCTTTTCACGCTTTTAAATAAAGACACTAAAGTCATACATGAATTCCTTTGAATCTCATTTATAAATCAAAATAATTATTTCAGCAAGTGATGACAGGTAATAAGTGGCACAGGCTCTTGTCTTTTTCACTGCAAGATGAACCACTTTCCCTGGATTACAGTAGGATTTCCCTCACTCACTGTCCTCTCTCTCCAAAGATGCACTGCTCTTCTTCCTCCTGCATCCAGCACTAGGAACACCAGCAGAAGACTGGACCAAAGAACTCATGAAGACAAGGATTTTGTTATCTACAGAACACTGAAGAGTCTCCTCATGGTCTATACACCAATGGAAAAAAAAAAAATAAAAAGAAATCTCATTTGCTGCAGCTCACAGCTTCAGCCTTTGCAGATATGGCCTAAATATCTGCTTGCACACACTTCACAGCAAGGCATCCCACCAGCCAAATACATAATCCTTCCATTTAAAACCACCCACAAAGGAGGCAAGTATTGAATCATTTTGGGGGCTGGCACAGGAGATCTGCATCTTGCTGGTTTCATTACCTTGAGTAATAGCACAACAGATCTGTAAGTCACATTTAAATCGATTTTAAATTAATCCAAACCCTAGGTGTAAACATAACAAAGTGTTGGATGAGAGATTGTGTTTTAACCCATTTTTAGATCCCCTGTGTTTCTGGGATAGCAGGGACTGAAAGCACTGGTGGCAGATGAAGGCAAGGACAGCATCTGAGCCACTGCTGCAGTCTAAACAAGAGAGATGGTCCAGCCTTGAAAAAGAGAAAGGAGCCAAAATCCTGGATACAAACACCCAGCTATGGAGGACAGACCTTCCTGGGTGTTTAAACCCTGACTGTTTTTAAAATCTCCTTAGGACAACGAATACACACACACTGCCCGACTGACCCACAGACAGGCAAAGCTGCTCTCATACAGGGACTGCTGCATGGCTGATTTTGGAATAAGGCACCCCAGTGCTGTGTGGTTTTGCAATTCAAACAGTAAATAACACTGCTGTTTCCTTGTTCAAGCCTTTTATATACCAGACGTAAACATAAACCACAACATATTCCTGTCTCTCACTGACAGAGAAACAAGGTTCAGTTTAACCTCACTGCTCAAGAAATTATGACACCAGTTGCAGGATCTCTGCAAAGTGGGGCACAGGGTGGCTCAGTTAAAAGTGTTTTGCTGAGATTAGAGCAGAATTTGACCGATATTCCTAATATTAAAATACTAGGCTACAGATGTTTCTCAACGTCGTGAAAGTTTTTCACATACAAAATCTAAAACCAAACAAAACTCAGTAAATCTGTATTTTATAGAGGTCTCCTTCAGCCGTTCTCTGTGACATTGAGACCAGCTGATAGGAATGATGGGGGAAGTCTAAACTTCAGGCTGTTCCCAAATAATCATTCTGAAACACATGATTTCTTCAGTCAGGGAACTATTTTGCCTCCTTCCAAGGCCAAACTTCTATACAAAAAGGCAGGGAAAACTGGTACAAGACACAAGCTGGAAACAACTTTTCCAGGTGGAGTGAGGGTTTGTACTCCTGAGAAATCCATGCTTCCACATCTCTAACTTTCAGCTGATCCCTCTCCACTCTGACTCTCATTATTGCAGCCCAGAGCAGACATCAACAGACGGTACCCAAAGAGGTCCTACCCTGCTGCCTGCATCCAGAAAAGCAGGCATGGAAGGGGGATTCCCTCAAAACACCTTTAAAATCCGTAGTGCTGCAGATGACAACACTTGGAAGATGCATTTGCAGTGTCAATCTGGAGCTTCCTGTTCCCGGTAAAGCCTGGGCTGTCTCCCCACAGACATTTTCTTCTGCTGTTAGTTATTGCTTGCACCACAAAATAATTTCAGCTGGCTCTGTACTGGCCTGGGTGTGAAGGAGTTACAGGAATGATCTTAACCAGCTGTGCCTGTGCAAGTCCAGGCATCCCTTCTCCTGACACCCCTTCCCATCATACAGAAAGCCAGCTGCATTTCTTTGTAATAACCAGAGATAGGATATTTCTCCAAACTGTGGGGCTCCCCTATGTGAAATACAAAAGAGATGTAAGAAGGTGATCTCTGCAGCTCAGGGGAAATCATTCCAAAGATTAAATCTGTGCTGTGCTATCAGCTGAGCTTAGCATATTTCCACTGGTGCAGTCATTTACAGCTCCAGGGCTGCCACTGCCCAGGCACTGATGAGCATTTCCCAGCTGGGCTTCTGACCAGCACAGCCCTTTGGGGAGCACCTGTGTGCTCCCAACACTCTGCAGCATCAGCAAATGCTGGGATGTTCCCTCTCACGCTTGCAGACAACGCTGCACAAGATGCAGCACATCAGAGAGGTGGGAGAGAGTCAGAGAGCAGCAAGGGTTACCCAGGGCCAGGGCAGCCATAGGGCACAGAGCAGAAGCAGGTGCTGGAGGCTCTGCAGGACTGGCAGTCTGGGTTCCTGCGCAGGGAAGGACCAGGAGACATCCTGGCTGCTGCTAAACACTGCAGGTAGGCACTGGAGTCTGCCAACTACACCAGCAGCGAGCAAAACCCACCCAGAAAGCTTCAAGCAGCTCCCTGGGCTGGGGAGTGCAACTGTGGGGAGAAACCACGGCACTTCAGCAGGGTTAATTCAAGCATCACAGGATTTACAACCACCAGCTTTGCACATTATTATGCCATGAAAGCAGAGGTCAAATCTCTTTCCTAGATTTGGGACTACTTGTATTCGAATCTGTAGTAATTAAATCTGTGGTGTTTGGGGGCTTTAAGAGATTTTTTTCTTTTGCTTCAATGATCCCCTTCCAACTCAGGACATTCTATGACTCTAAACTCCTCTGAAAGTGTATGTAAAACCTCACACAGGCTGTTCTCTCACTGATGTACTCTCAGACTGGAATGTTAGGCAAGAATTTTCTGGCAAGTTTGAAATGTCATTTCGTTCTCTTTAGCTTTGGATGAGGTTTTTTGTTAATCTGAAAAATCATTGTAGCAGTCATGGTAATTTTTATGTATATTCCTTCACCACAGACAAATAATCCTTTATATAAGGTCCTGTACTGCTTCATGCCTCATTCCCTTTACTTCACAAGAAAAAAGGTGCTTTACAATAAAGTTTTTCCTTCATCTTCTCCAAAGAAGTGGTTTTCAGTAAGCATGAATTCATTTATTTCTTTTAATGGTGGCCACTTATTTCTTCAAGACAAGGCCATCCAGGGAAACTGCACATCCTACTAAGACTGTAAATATATTTCAGTAGAGAAGAAAGGTAGCTCTGCCTTGATAATAACAATAATAATATTCTAACAATAAAATATACATCTAAGCAAGAGCCAACTGACTTGGAACATCACTGGTTGTAAAATCCAAAACACAAGCATCAAAGGGCAGGGATAAAATGCCAGAGTGCCCCAGGACCTGCAGGTTATGGCTCCATCTCTCTGCAGTAAGACATGCTCGTTACAGCCTTAACAAAGTCACCCAGGCTGGTAGCACCTATCTCCCTAGGTGGGAGCAAGGCAAATAACACAGGCTACAATATATCCCCCATCTGGAGGATTTAAAACACTGACAAGTATTTGGATGCGAGAATTGAAGTATTTTTGATATTGCTTTTGTGGCAGAAAAATGGAGGAAGTGGAGTTGGAGGGAATTCCCATGAAATATCTCCTGTTACTTTGTGGCTGAGAACGATTAAAAGTTTTTGAATTCAGATGAGTGGATAAAAATATTAATCTTAGAAGATTAATGACCACAGTTTTGCCTTAAGAAGATCACGACCACACTTTTGGGAACTAAAAGCAATTACAAAATTTTTATGGGTAATGAAATAAGCCACCTAAATAAGCCAAAATACTACTTGTTTAGATGAACAATAAAATAATCTTTGAAACTAAATCAGATTTAAAATGTCCCTCATAAAAAAAGTGCCACCAAACACATACATTTAAGAGAAGAATTTCCCTTGGATGTTCATCCTGTTCTGGCGCCAGTCTTGAGCCTGTGGCTCTGTGTGCCAGGAGGGACAGAAAGCAGGACGAGATGGGTCACTGGAAATTGGCCTGGCAGCCTGTGGTTCCTTCTCATTCTGGCAGCCACTGCAGTATTTAGCCTGGTGTGTGTGCAGGCAGGCTGCCAGGCAGCTTTCCACAGCATCCCACAGGTTGGAGAGGGGTGAAGCTTGCAGGACTTTTCTAGTCTTTGTAGCTGGCAGCGCAGGGACGGGCATGTCTCTGCTCACGAGGGTGGTCCCACCTGTGGGACACTGTGCCTGTGGCTCAGCTGGGACAAACAAGAATTGCTCACCCTTGGCTGAGCTGCAGCACCAACAGAGCTTCAGACCTGGCACATGGTGTATCTTCAAGGCAATAAACTTCATCCCTTGGCTGGGCTCTGCAGCCCCTTATTCCCTTGAGAAAGAAGCTAAACCAAGCAGGAGCTTAGAACCAGCACAGAAAATAGATGGCTGTGTGGAAACAGACACTAAGGCTGATTTTATTGTATGGATAAAGCAGAGATCTCTGGCAATAAAATGTTAAAATATTCTGAAAAAAAATCAAAGGCATCATTTTTCAGAGGGAGTTTGTTCTACTGAATTAGGTGCTAGTCTGGGACTGAGGAGACCCTGATCCTACACTTGGCTGCTCCTGGGACCTGGGACAGCCTTCACTGGGTAAGGTCACATCCCCTCAGCTGTGCTCCCCTGCCTCCATCTGCCTCCTCCATTCCAGCTGTAGGAGCATACAGGTAGGGAACATTTTCTGTGCTTCGTTAGGTGGTTATTCAGAGCTTAAATGAAACCTGCTGCCCTCAAAATAACAATAACTCATGCCATACTCTGAACTGAGCCAGCCTAAGCAACACTGGATTAAAAATTCCCAAAATGTTTTATCCAGATTTCTTACCTGATTCTCCCCAAGACACTGCTCATATCAATTGGATTACTCCTAATTTACACCAAAGAAAACATATTGAAATGCTGCTACACATAATTCTCATCACCATGGGAAGACAGCTTGCTTTCAGCAAAATCAGGTTAAGACATGGGCAGAGCTGTCCAGAAAGCCTTTCACTTCAATACAAACTGAGGACAGTGGGCTCAGAGCCAACATTACATTTTTCAGATTAGGTGCTCAGTCTCCTTCCTTCCCCCTCTCACTATAAAGATTTTATTTCAGATCAAACGTGTTTACGATACATTTACCACTACAGTGAGTTTCTTTTTCAAACATGAAAATAATAAATAAAAGGATCTCATACACCTTTTCTGGTGGAGTTGAAAAGAGCCTGGAAGAAATACAAGCATATGACACCTTTCCATTACCAGATCACTGCCTAAATACCTGCTGGACCTGCAGCACATGCTGTGTTTGTGAGCACAGACTCAAAATGATTCAAAAAATTAAAAACTTAAAAAATTGAGGCCATTCTCCTAAAAATCAGAAACTGGGTCCTAATAGCATTTCTTGAGCTCCAGCTATGGAAACAATTCCTACATGCTGGAGATGAATTATCCCACTGAACTCAGTGAATGTTTTCTTAGCACAGAAAACAAGGAAAACTATATGTAAGAGGAAAATAGCTGTCAGAGACTGATTAAAAGCAATCTCTGATCTCTCTGAAGAGTTAATAAAGTATGGTGTTACTTGGTTTCTGCCATTTTGTTTCTAAACTCTTAAAATAAACAAGCACTATTGCTTATTCCCATCCCTTCCATCATCCCTTCCCTCCTTAATGCAAACTGTAGCCTGTCCTTTGTGTCCAAGGAAAAGCAGAGTTCAGCCATGAGCTCCTGCATATGTGAGCATCAGCTCCCGGGTGCTGCCACACCAAGCTTCCCTTGTTTAGATAGAGATAACAAGTGTTGGAGCATCTAATATGGCTTTAGGTAAACTATTCTAATGTTTGACTTGTGAACCATCCACACATTTTGTCTAGCTTAGGTTTAAGTGCCAGCTTTCAGTCTTGACTTGAGAGCCTGTTTAGATCTGCTGCCACCCTGGGTTCTCTTCTAAAAGCAGTCAGTAAACAGTGTCCACCCTTGATTTGCTCTTAAACAGAGTTTCTTTAATCACTCTTGAAGACTCTTCAGCCTGGGGTCACCTGAACAGCAAATTTCTAGATGGTTTTCCAGATTCTCAGGATCCTATGAAAACACGGACACCAGAAACAACAGCTTTATGGCACCTGCAGAGATGATTTCTCTCAACATTCCCAAGAACGCACATCCACAACTTCACCCCAGAAGAATAATCTTACTCAATACATAATTGTTACTTTAGGAGATTTTTTTTCCCCCCAGTGTCATTATTTTCAGGCTAATCACCCATTTAGCAAGCAAACTTCCCCAAACTGACCTTTCTTTCATCATCTCTCATGTATGCTATCGAGATGACCACAATTTGCCGAGAAGGAGAAAGCCCTGTCTGTTTCTAATCTGCCAGGTCATTTTATCTCATCCTTCTGGACTCTCCTAAGACAGTTTTACTGACAGCACTTCTCTCATTTTATTCCTCAGCTCTCCACATTTCAGCTGAGGCTTTCTTTATGTACAAACCCCAGCCCTACATCTGAGCAGGGCTGGACATCTCAGAAGGATGAAGAAGGGCAACACTGAGTAACTGGCCATAGTATTTTATTGCACAGTATTTTATTCCAGGGACCTGAGGCTTCTTTGGCAACACTTGCATCCAATCACAATGTGCAGAAGGAAAAGCCACAAGCTCCTTTATTCTTTTGTCTCTCTGGAAGATTAAAAAGTTTTGCTTGTTTTTTACCCTAGAGAATAATAAATCATCAGGAGATGATGCACTCCCCTGACACATCCCTTGGTTCCCATGCAGATTGGTATCGGCAGGAACAGCAGGCTTCCCCAGAACATATGTGCAAATATTCAAGAATAGCAAACACCAAGGATAAACATAGTTGGACCAAACAGCTTTGCTGAAGAGAAGGGAATGTTTGCAAATGCTGCTTTGCAGTATTACCTGCACTAATGAGCCCTCTGTATTCAATAACCTGGTCATTCACTCAAAGAAACCTCTCTGACAAAGGGCATGCACCTCCAGCTTCCCCACAGGGCTTAAAAAAGGGGTTCTAAATAAGCATCTTGGAGACAAAACCAGATTATTCTATATTTATTGCATATAACATATGATTCTCCAAAGCAAGTGGCTTAAACATGTAGTCTTGATGAGAACTGATATTTACTAATTATTGCCATTCATCAAATGAATCCACTGAGCCTTAATGCTGTGTTAGCATTAAAATTTGACACTGAACTCCATGGTTTCTACACTTTCATAATTGAACCTGATCTGACTAATATATATTAATGTTGTGTCCCTGGGATGATCCACTGGAATCTGTGTCAGTTGAAGAATGCTAGTAATTTTGAAGGGGACACTTTCATATTTTCTAAGAGCAAGCAAGAAATTTGAATATTAAGATTCTGGAACAAAAATCCCTACAGCCAGCAATAGAAACTTACCTTCAGTGCAAGAATAATAACATTTATCTGGAGGAGCAGTGGCTCAGAACAGATGCTGCCAAGATGAATGATTAATGCACACTAATTGTGGTAAGGAGTTTTCAATTTCAAGTGTTTTTGAATGTAAAAATAGGAGATTTGATAAAAATAAAATAAGTTCTCTTTTCAATCAAATGCCTTTTACAGCTCTTTTTGCCTTCTGAAAAACAAAAGAATTCGCATCTAAGTGACGTTTTTAGTAAAAAAGCAGTTGATTTCTGACTTTTCAGATGCCAATTTTTCCCCATCCAAAAAAAGACCAAAAAAGTCAAGGAAAGGGAAATGGGCAGGATACAGTCTGGGAAGAAAGCAGCTTCCAGCCAGCTCTAGCATACTAATAACCAGACAAGGCAACCCAGAAAGACTTTTCTCTTTGACAATATTGGTTTGTGCAACACCAACAGTTGCAAGGAATGAAAGCAACATCTGGTACAGGAAGTTTAGAACTGGGCTTTATTCATTTTCAGCTTTCAGAAATAAAAAAGACTAATGCTGGTCAGAAAAAAAAAAGCATTTCATTGGCATTTTTTCTTGTCTGTATGTAGATGTGCACTGGGGGAAAGGACTTTTTCAATACTTTTTCAATAGGAAATTAGGAGCTGAGTACCAAACCCCAGCCATTCTCCTCATACAGATTCACCCAGAGCACGAGCTCGTGTGTGCGTCCTGCCAGCTGTTGTACAGCTGTAACCAGCACGTGGCACTGAGTGCTGCTGCCTACCTGGAGAAAATCTCTAAGCACACACACGAGAAAACTGCCTCATGTATCTACAAAAGCACTGAAATTTTTATCTCTGCCTCTCCTTTTCTTTGATTTTATGTCAACAAAAGCCCTTTTCTATTAAGTGCTTCACCAGAGAGTCACAAAATGTCACATAAGAATAACCTAAATGCATCTTGGAGCTCTCTCAATTTGCCAGCCTCTGTTTTTTGTTCTAGCTGTTGTTTCTCAACACCCTGCTGAGATGCAACTTGTTTTCTCAAGCAGGGAATTCCTCAGTTTCACCTGGCCGATGCTGTTTCTTCCCTTGAGAAAAGCAAGTGCTTCTTAAAAGAGGATAAAACAGAACAAGAAGTTTTTTGGGAAGCTAGCTAGTGACATTATTTTTCCTCTCTGCAAACTGAGCACAAGGTCAGAGAAGACATTTCTGTCTTGATTCAGGCACCAGTCCCTTCACTAGGAAGGTGTTTGGAGATTTTTTTTTTTTTAAAGAGGTGATTGATGCCCAAACACTCCCTTGGAATCTGAAGATAATTTCCTACTGTTATAAGCAACTAATCCAAACCCCAAACTTCATGGACAGTAGGGAATATTGGTCCAAATCTCAGGCTACAAGCCCCCCTCAAAGTATGTAATAAGGAGACTTCAGCAGCTTAACGCGTATTTTACATCCACAGACCAAACTTTGGTATGAACAAAGGCTGACTCTTGTCAGAGGAACACACAGTCATTAACACTTACTTCATTCCAAACACTTTGTCCATCATTTCCTTATTAAAGGGACTCCTTCATTATTAAGGCTTTTACACCAGTTCCATTTAAGCTTTGCCTGTCTGTTCATTACAAGGCAACGGATGAGAATCAAGCTCCCCGCAGAGAGAGCAACAAAACCCCAGAAAAAGGAAGAGCCACAACTGCAAATATCAATCTCCATGAAAGATATCAGGTGTCATCATCAACAAGAACATCTCAACAGCCTTGACAGGACCGCAGGAAGGCACTGTCCCCATTCTCGATTCTAAATTTAATCAAGACACAGTGTACACATGCAAAGATTATATACAGCTGGATCTGCCAAGATACCTGGTATGAATTGCGAACAATTAAACGAAGAAAACTTGAATTTACTTTGATATCAGTAGCAAGTGTTCCCTGTGTAAGGTACAAAGGCTGAAATTGCCCCAGATTTCAGATATTTTGTTTCCATAGAGACTCTTCATAGCTCTGCACAAACCACAATATTATTTCCTCAGCACAGCATGTGAAGCAAACTGTTGATCAACATCAAGAAAAGATGGGGCCCCGTCTAATTAGCATAAGTCAGGAGAGTTCCCACTGGTAATTGGACTGTATGATCCCCAGGCCTAAATTTTACATCTGGGGCAAAAAAAAAAAAGTATATTACATATTATATATATTATAAAAATATAATATTATATAATAGTATATGTATTATTGTATATATATGTATATATATACATGCACAATTCAAACACAGAGCACACAGTAGCAGGAGCTTCCAACACCTGAGTAACTCCTCCAAAACACCACAGGGAGAAAGCACACCAGAAAGATCAGAGAGGGAGTTCAAGGCTGGGAAAGTGAGGCAATACCTGTGTAGAAGGTGAAGAAACAGCAGCTGCCAGGTCAAAATGAAAGGGGATAGTTTCAAGCAGAAGGATAAGGTGAATACAAGGCTTAGGTCCAGTATGAATTATGTCCAGCTTATCTAAATTTCTCTCTTACCACTCCATATTTCTCCATAATTACATGGCTGGATATAAGACCAGCTGAAAACAGAGGAGCCTGAAATCTGGAATCAAAACCAACTACTAATTCAGAGCAGGGAATGGTATGTTTATTTAGTTGACTGCACCAAGAAATCTTCTTCCAGAGTAAAAAGAAATGGGCACAGCTGAAAAAAACTAATCAAGCCGGGAGGTGAACTCTATCCACATTTGTAATAAGGAGAATATTTGAGCAAACAATATCTTCTGTTATTTTCCTGAGTTGTTTCCTTCCAGTAACAACCACCAAGTAGTAAAGGGAACTGAGAGCATGTTACATAGAGCAAGCAGCATTCCTTATGGAGCAGCAGCAGCTCTGGGAAGATAATGTCATCAGTCAGAGAGAGGAAACAAATACACTTTGTCCAAAGTGTCAGCACTGGACCCTGCTTGATTTTTCAAATGAATATTTTCAAATTAAATCTTAAAAGAATTCAAGCAGTCTGTTTATTGCAAGCATTACTCAAAGTCTTTCATTTCCAGAAAACAGATTTAATTAAAATAGTGAGCATCAATAAACAGATCAAGTAAGTATTTTTTATTAGAATAACAGAGCCAAAAGCAAAGAACAATAAACCTTAAAGACGCAGAGAAAACCCTTCAAATTCCATTTTAATAGTCAACTATTACTTTCAGAGCATTCTTGCTTTTTTTCAGAAAGAGATGATCATTCCTTGGGCCCATTTCCTACAGAAGCACACCATAAAGAACCTGACACACATGACCGACCTGGGCACAATTTTCTCAGTCTGAGGAGGTCAGGGCCAATTCCCTCACCCTTCCCTGAGTTAGGCCATACCCAGAGGGGAGGGTCTTGAGGGGTTATACCAATGTGTTTGTATGTTGGTTATCTCTGGCTGTTCTTAGGACTGCCTTCCTGGTATGTCAGGAGTTTCACTTAAACTTCTCTCCTGTGTCTTAGCTAATATTTTGGTTAAAATTCACTGCTTTACCAGCCCTAAATGGTATCAGGGGAAAGAAGTAAGGGAAGAGATGAGTAAGCAGAAGAGCCAATAACTCCTCTTTACACAACACAGCTGAGCTAGTGCTAGAGGTGTATTTAATATGGAAGATTAAACTGATTTAAAAAATTCCCTTTAGTGGAATGTACATGAATAATTTGTGATATCCTTAAAGTCTTAGGGCCCTGAGTTAAGGCTAGACTTTTAAAGCTCTCCAAGCAAGAGAAATCAATACTCAATTTCACAAAGATTTCAGTCTCCCCAGGCTCTGCTCTTCCAAAGCCCCAGGGCACTGCACCTGGTCCAAGCACATCAATATTCCCATATGCACTGATGTGTGGATTTCAGGCCAGGGGCTCAACAGCCCCCAGGCAGGCTGGCCCTCAGGGGTGGCACGGCAGCACCAGCCTGGACCTCTCATCCTCCCATCTTTGCACCCCCTGGGCACACCAGGTTGTAGGAGCTGTCACTGGGAGCATTTAGGGGGGCAACGTACTCACATCACACAAGGAAAGCACAGTGGTTCTGTTGTTGCTGACTTGCCATCACACAGGATGTGCATATTCACAAGGGTAGATGAAGGCAGATATTTATTTTCATGAACTTCCCTTAAGCAAAAGATCCTCGATGCAGAGCAGCCAGATATTCAGTGGAGTCTTTCTGACCTTCTGCATCTGGGACTATTCAGAATTGGCAGTTCTTATACATATATATATATATATATACACACACACACACACAGAGACAGAGCCTGCTTAACAGGAAGGATTGCCAAGTTCAGAAAAATATTTAACTGCTTTTCACCCTGGACACAATAAAGAGGTTGGACTGACATTGATTTATTTATGCTCAGAGAACACAGGTTAGGACCTGAACAGATTACAAAAATACACTTTCCTTCAGATGAGTCTTACTTTGATGTCTTTTTTTAGTATATGAATAAAAGATATAATTTCTAATAGAAGTTTTATTAGTCAAATGAAAGGTTTTTAATCACTGCATATGTCTGGATACCAAGGAGAGAAGAATGTTGTAAACACAGCCTGACCACACAAAGCACATGGAAAGGGTAATGCGTGGCAGGAGGATGCAAAGTAATTACCACAGCTAAAATGGTTGTAAAGTAAAAATACTCTAGTGTCACAGTCACCCATCCTAAAAACAGTGTCAGAAAAAGATGCAGCTCTTATAACGAGAACTTTTAATAGCTCCTGAGTTTGCAGATGTAACCTTATTGCTGTAGAAGAGTGTCTATATTTAAGAAACTGTGATGAAAAACGCATTAATTTACTAATGGTGAGAGATCTATTAGGCTGACATCAAAAGCCTTCCAGTCATTAGAAGATATTTTGAAGCAAAGTACATTGTGAGTGAGTGGAGACCAGACTGAAACACAACCTGTATTAACTACAGGGGGTTTATTGTGACTCCCCCAACACCTTCCCTGCTAGGACAGGCGAAGGAGACCTGGGCCCCAGAACCTTTACCAAAGCAGGTTGCATTTGCAGTGATTACTTCCCAGCCCAGCTTCACAATTACCTCCTAACCATGAGAACAGGTGTACACAGATGACGTTTTCAAATGACACCATTGCTGGTGGTAACAAGACAGGTTTTAGCAGAGGGCTGGAGCACTATGTGGGTAGGGATGACACTGACTACTGAATTAACAGAAGTGGTATTTAAATTTAAAACAAAAATAGATTCATTTTGGAGTAAAAACTGAGTTTTCATTATAAGCTACATGCTTGCCGTTGGAAACGTCTGAGGAGGAAAAGATGTGGATCCCACGACAACTGAATTACCATAATGAAGCCACAAAGAAAGGTCACTGTGCTCCCAGAGGAGCACCAGCCCCTGCAAGTGCAGCAGTGCTGGATACAAATCACCTGCAAGGTATTTATCCAAAAAGATGTATGTGGTCCAAGCACAATTTAGGAAAGATGAACTCATGCTAGAAGTGGGCAGGAGGAAGACTCTGGGCATGCTTTCAATAATGGAAAGACTGCTTTAAGAGAGCTAAACAGACTGGGTTGATTTAGCCTGTCAAAATGAAGGCTAAGAGGGAATGCAAACCCTTTGCTTCAGGATTAAACAGTAAGAAGGAAGAACTACTGGAGCTGAAAGAGAATTCTGTATGAAACCACTGCTGAATGCACATGGGCTGGAAGTCAGGATGCAGGCTGGAGGAACAGGGCTCAGCAGTAACGAGCTCCTAACAGGACAATTGAGGGAAGAAAATTCAACCTGCCTGGTGACAGCAGCCTGCTCACTTGGCAAACAAGCTCGTACCACTTGTCTGTGTCAGCACAGAAATCTGCTCACAGGCCTCCATTCCCAAAACCTCTTAAAAAGAAAGTATTTGGAAAGTGTGCTAAACTTTAAGAGGTCTACAAGACGATTACTGAATTCCCCAGATAGCAATTTGCATCTCAGTCCCACAGCCAGTGTGGGCAGTCTTAGAAGCAGTAATTTCCTTTTTTTTCCCCTTCTTCAGCTTGCTTCAACATCCCATAAAAAGAGGAATTACTACAGTGAAAGGGAGAAATTGATTATGCACATAGTACTTTCAAATGCAGGGGGAAAACAAACCAGAAAAATAGAGCAGAATAAATTGTTTCTGCAATCTCAGCAAGTTAGATTAAAAAAAGAAAAACCCAGGAGATAAGTGAGACGAGCAAGGTGGTTTTGTTTGGGTTTTTTTTCCCCAAAATTTCCACTGATCTTTTTATACCAAAAGACACACATGGATTTTCTTGTTTTCTGTACAAACTTGAATATCCTGGGAAAACACAGTTAAATCACCCAGACAAAAAAAAAAAAAAAAAAAAAAAAAGCTGGAAGGCTGTTTAGATGAAAACCCAATCAATAAAACCACTCAGAAGAAATACTTATCTGCATCCTGTTTGAGATTGACAGGGGAGGTATTAATATTGTATGTGCTTGTCTAGTGGGTAAGATAATCGAGCACCATCAAAATGCAAAGCGGTTCCTGCAACTCCTCCAGCAGTAAAAAAAAAAATCTCCTTTTCCATGTTGAATTCCCTTTCTCCTGCAATGCCATCTAGAGGAAAGCAGGCAGAGGGAAGGGAGGGCAGAGGCAAAGGGTGCGGGGTGAAGGCGAAGCCTCCCCAGCCCTCGCTGATGAAGTGAGTGAAGCTGCCCCGCTCCTGGAGCCGTCGGAGGCTGCACAAGCCCCGGCTCCGCCACCACAAATCGCATCCGAGCGGCGGGGGCTCGGCACTGGGGATTCCCACGACACCTTGCTAAGGAAGGCACTCGGTACTACAGGTCTCTGTCTGCCGAGGAAATCCTCAATAATTTCATCCCTTCTACCATTTGCATCTGCAAACATATGAAATGAGAATCCTTTAACATCCCAGATTTGACTGGAGGAATAAAGGGGAAAAAAAAAAACCCACCTCAAAAAATCAGGAACTAAAATTTACAGTGAGTCACAGGCATGTCCAGGCAAACCAGCACAGTGGCAGAATTTGGTTAGGGAAAGTTCAGAGTCCTGTTTGCCCCCTCCTCCATAGACTCCCCTTGCCAGGACCTTGGGTGCTCACTTCAGCTCTGTAATACATTCTGCTCCCTAATCATTTCTTCTCAGAGGGGCTGTAAGTGCTTGTGAAAGGCTCAGACTGTGAGACATTCAGAATTCCAGCAGGCACTTCTGCACGCCCAGGGTCACATTTTTCACCACGGGCTTCAGCCTTGTTTCTTACAGCAGCAGCGACCACAGCCACCGGCTTTCAGCTCCACAAGGACTAACACAACATCAAGCAGTGTTAAAACCTCAGCAATAGCTTTGCCACACGCAATACAGAGGATGGCTGGGAATGCATCACTTTTTTACCCTACACAGAATTTAAACCATTCCTCTCAAGATCACAGCTCTCAAATACTGCTAATGTAGATGTTTCTATCTGAGGGCTCAAGCTTTCTGCTCAGAGTTCCCCTGGCCTTTAAAAATTAATCACAGTCAAGCTGTAGGAAGAAAAAAAAAACCAGAAGAAGTAAAAAGAAAAACCTTCAAAGCTTTTAGGGAATAGAACGGTTCAGAATATTTTGTTTTGACACTCACTGGCTGTAATTTTTTTCCTGAAATTTTAGAGGATATTTTTAAGCCAAAAAATTGATGAAACTAACAGTTCATAAGACCTTGTTAAGAAATCTTGACAACTTTATTAACAGGG
This sequence comes from Machaerirhynchus nigripectus, assembly GCA_013397975.1. Classification (NCBI taxonomy): domain Eukaryota; kingdom Metazoa; phylum Chordata; class Aves; order Passeriformes; family Dicruridae; genus Machaerirhynchus; species Machaerirhynchus nigripectus. Next base: position 1,305,093 of record VZRQ01003115.1, on the reverse strand, counting down.
ATGAGCAAAAGAAAAAAAAAGACATGTTATTCAGGTCTGGTCACTGCCTGATTTTTTCACTGGTATAACAACTTTGAAGGACCTTTTAAGCAGCATGCAATTTGAGTGAATTTACTTTTATAGCAAAGAGGTAAAGAAAAGACAACTTCCTCTGGTCAAGGGAAGGAAAGAGAGTGAGAGCTCTGAATGTGCTGCTCAAACACAGATTCTTGTGACTGATAAAGCTTAATTCTGTATGAAATCTATTGTTCAAAGCTGGGCTTGCAGACAGCTTAAAAGCAGGGTAGTTCTACCTTGTGTTCAAGGACAAGCATTATCCAGACATCAAGAACTGAGGGAACGAACAGCCCTGGTACAGAACATCCAGAGAGCAGAAGACTTCTGGGGCCTGGGGATGGCTATTTAAAAGAATAATTCACACTTTTTGCCAGTTAAAATATTTTACAAATGTTTTGGTGGAATGCATCTCTCTTAAAGAAAGCAGCATCCTGAGCTCTACCCCACAGCCACACCTAGGTAAGGCTTCATCAAAGAGGTGCTGGGGTGTGTGTGCACTATTAAAACTGAGAATTAGGTACAGAAATACCATCTTTACAAACAAGGCCTCAGCCTCCTGGGAAGTCTTGGTCTCTGCCAAAGGTGTGACAATCCAATGCCCAAGCTCTACGCAGGAAAGACTGGTTTGTATTTCAAAAGGTGAAAATGGAAACTGAGTCATCCCTAGTTTTCAAGAACAGTGATCAGAATCTTTTAGTAAAAGTCACCAAAATAACAGTTCCTTGTTTCTCCTCTTCCATGTGAAACTTCAAACAGTTCAATTTATCAGTGCTGAAGGGTTCTCTACCTGCTGATTTTGAGCACTAACAAATGTTATTTCCAAATCTTTCTTACAACAATCTCCAGAAACCTTTCCCTCTTTTAACATGGAATTTCAACAGTTCGTAGAGAAATAACCATCAAGAATTTGAAAAATACATGAAGTGAGAAAGACTAGTCAATGCCCTTAATTTTTAGACTCATAGCGTAGTTGCTGGGTCACTTCCAGCTCCCCTCCGAGCACAGAGCAGGAACACTTGGATGTCTCTCCTTGAGCATCCAGCCTTTACTGACCAAGTTGCAATCAGAGGATGAACACATGCAAGCCCCATCAGCTTCCAGCAAGACAAACCCCAGTGTGGGCTGGATGCAGCAGCAGGGATGATGGTGCAATGGCTGTGTGCTGACACTGCCACCAGACCCTGTGTAAGAGCACAAATTCCCTCTTCCTGCAGAGCTAATTGTATCATATTTCTTTTCTCATACAGGCACCTCTATTTCCTCTTATTTATCTCTCTACCTTAGTGTAATAGTGGGAAAAAACCCCTAAGGAATTCAAACAGACTCCTAGGCATCAGCAGCTTTGGTAACCCCTTAGCAGTTTGTAGGATGGTTGTCCCCCCTGCTCTTAGCTTGACCACATGCATGTCCCTCACCTCCCCATCAAGAAAACTCAAAGTCCTTTCACCCTTTGCCTCGAAGCCAGCTTGAACCAGCGGCATACAAAAAGGCATCAGGACACCTCTAAGTATCAACACAGATAAATCTTCTTTTATGAAGCAGCTCCTCTGCTGCACAAACCAGACTGTGAGCTCTCACAGCAAATCCTCTCCTCCACGGAAGAAATTGTCTCCTCAGCTGCTACCCCAGGGACAGCAAAGGGTAAATTCTATAATTATATTACAAAACTCACAGATTATTAAAAAAAAAACCCCAAACATAACACAAAACAGATAATTAAATTACAAAGAGAAATAAACAATGCCTTATCCCTAAATAGCCCAAGTTCACGGAAGGGAACAGCATGTTTGTTGTCTGCCACATGAGTGCCTCTGATCAGCAGCTGCAAACAGGCAGGGGATTTTACATCTACTGGGACCCGGTCATGTAGCAGCAGTTCACCCAAGTATGCAGCACAAACTAGTGCTGACAGCACTGTGGAGACCTAAATATTTAGTACCACCAGCACACTTTAGTGCACCATTCTCAGAGTGAGCTGAGGTCTTGTTTTAATTTGTTCTGTCTCAAAATAAGGAAAGTGAAAATCTAAAATTACTACAATGTGTACACACCAAAGCTACTGCTTAAAGTGGATAAAATTGGCTCTGATTTTTATCCTTTGTTGAGTGGTTCTCTATCTGAGAATTTCAAATTTTAGACTATACATGACATGGTTTTAAAATCTGTTCTTGAAACTTTTCTTTATCCATCTGCTAAACTAGGGAAAGGTGGGCTCTGTGAGCCCTTGGGGCCTTGAGGTGGATTCAAAAGAAACGCTCTCCAGGAAGAGAGAGCAGAAGCTCAGCTGCAAGGGCTGGGAACAGGTTTGCTCTTGGTTCTCTGCCAGATGGGCAGTGGCTCCAGGGGCAAGAAGCATGTCCATGCCAGCAGGCACCATCTCCTCCTGAGCAGAAAAAGATTAGAGAGATGCCTTGGCTCTGGGAACACTACTTTTTAATGCTAATCCTTTATCTACTAGCAAAGGAGAAGGTTGTATTCCTCCACTGGAAGCAAGAGGGACTGCAAAGAAACACGAGACAAATCAAGTCCGACACTACTCTTAATACATCCCTCCACTGAGGTGGCTGGACCAAAAGATGTCCATGTACTTACCTTGATTGAGAGGTTATTTGTGCCCAATATACTAAAAAAAAAAAGTCAAGAACAAATCATCCTCCAAAGTATTACTTTTGTTAGGCTGCCAACATCAGAGCATGCTTTGGCTTTTGACTGAGCCAGGACAGAGGCAAGAAGGCAGTGTAAGGAATTCAGAGCACAACTTCCTTTTGGAAAGTTACTTTAAAAATCAAAGGTCACAGCATTGTCCTAAGGAAAAGGTTTCTTGTAGCTTGTGCTCTGCTTTTATTCCGTGAGCTTATAGGCATGAGATTTCTTTGGTGGCTCAGGCTTTGCTCAGTACAGCTCCAAACTTTCTAAACAATTCCCAAAGTAAGTTGCAGGAAAAATTAACTTTTAAATATTTTGTCACCCGTCTTTTAATAACTGATAGGGGAAAAAAGGTACTTGGTAGGGCATAAATCTCTCAGCAAATCCTTGTCTAGGCAATCCTTGATGGCAAAAATATTGAATGAGACTTTACAAAGTGACTATAAGAGAGGACAGGGTATCACAAGTCATGGGTTTAGGGATTTCTTGCCTGGCATTAGCACTCTATTGTAAGGTCCTCTGGGGAAATCTCAGCATGTTTTGTAAGATTTCCGTTTTATCTTGAAAATGCTTTCCAATCCCCACAGCATGCTGGGTTAGAAAGGGAAACACTGGCATTTTAGCCCTGGAGGAAATGGAGCCAAGTGAGAAGAGCCACTTATTTAAGAGCTGCCCTTAAGAAAAACAAAAAAAAAAAAAA
>VZRQ01003115.1:1194396-1301650 GCA_013397975.1 Machaerirhynchus nigripectus | reverse complement strand
AAAAAAAAAAAGAAAATCCAGGCAGTTTTCTCTTGAAGGCTGATGGCTCAGCAACACTGTCCTGGGTGGATATCACTGTAAATCTTCCCCAGGGCTACTTTTTATATCTGTCATTATCACAGAACCAAGGAACAGCAGCTGATGTTGCTGTACTATTAAATTACTGGGGTTCACAGTGATGTGGCTGGATGGTAGCAGGGCAAAGGAAGCCCTGGTTTTGTCACCTCAGTGCACAGGGCGTCGTGCTGCGCTTAGGGAATGGGAGTCAGTGCAAATACATCAATTCCTGCTCACCAGCTACTTCAGAGGAGCCATAGGGCACGCAGGTAAGGTATGAAGCTAAGGAATTTGTTACTTTGTTGATACATTAAAAAACCCCAATCAAACCCCACCAGCACCAAAGAATGCAGTTCAGTGCAATTTCAGCTTCTCCAGCCCCATATCAACCCTGGAACAGCAGTTCAGATCTAAGATGCTTGAGCTCCGTTACTTTTAAAGAATACATCAAACCATCAAACAAACTATCAAATACCCTTGGCAAAACCAAGCCAGGGTGGTTGTTTTCCATGGGCACAAAATTTAAATGCAAGTGGCTAGAAAAGTGTCATTGTAATGCCTTTGCAAACAGTCCCCAAGGCTGATTTGTCACACTATACTGGTCTAAAAGCAACCTCTATTCAGAAGAGTTATTCCTTAGAGATTGCCATAAAATTTTTTAGTGATCTGTGTTTCAGTGTGCTTTTAATCCCATAGGAATGTCTGTCATTTTAGGAACTTAAAATGGATGAGAGGAGAGACTATACTCCATCTTCAGAGGGGAGAAAAAACAAAACAAACCACCAAATACCAAACCCCAAGACTGTAATTCACTCAAGAAGGTTTATACTTTAACATTCTACTTCACTGCGCTTCATTGTCATTGAGAAGAATGTTATGAACATTTCCCTCAAACACGTCCTCCTAATAATGATTGCTCTGGACACAAAACACATTTTCTTGTGGTCATAACATAGCAGACTGTTTCAGCCCCCATCCCTCAAAGCTTCCAAGCCACCCTGGGCATTCATTTGTAAGGAAGGGCAGCATGTCCTTGAGCACAAAGAATAAGCAGCATGCAAATAAATAAAGCAGATGCAATATAGCTCCTACTCCAGGTAAAAGGTAGCAGCTGGTCATGCACACAGGGGATTCTCTTTCATTTTGGGGCTGCCTGAAACATTTCAAGGCACAATTGATGCTTCTCCATCAGCATTTTAGTTTAGAGAAGGGGTATGCCTTGGAAGCCAATCTCCCCACCCCCATCCTTCCGTACCACACTTTATTCTGCATCACAGAGCAGTCTCTAAGTGCAAGAGCTGCTTTGCTTCCAAATCAAACCAGACTGCAAGATGCTCTCCAGGTACACACCCGTGTGCTTCACCTGCTTACGGGTGTGCAATCCCTGGGGCCAGGTCAGAGCTACCTCAACACAGCTGCTGCACGCACGCTATGAAACGTGTGGGGAGGAGATTTCAGCTCCTGTGAGGCTGGAAAACCCCCATGAGCAAGTGGATGAAACCCCATCTACTGACAGGCAGAGATCAGTGGAGATCACTCCCCCAAGCAATCTGGTCAGAGCCAAATTCCATCCAAGTTTATTCCTGAAGACTTGGGATAAAGAAAATGCACTCCTATCTTACATGTACATCGCCGTCCTGTGAAACACAAGCCTAGCAGGTTCACAGCTCATGCCAATAACTTTAAAAACTTTCAGTCTGTATCTGTCCAGTACCTGTATATTGGGGTATAAAAGAAGTTTCATCAATGAAGGAATGGGAGCTAAATTCTTCTGTCTAGAGGCAACAGGAGAAAACCCTTAAAATTACTGTTTATTATCAACAATCTCCACTATCAGAACAGATTGCCTTTTAAAAGAGTCACGTATACACAGGTTTTTATCACTTTGTGATGTTGCACTCTGAGGCTGTAGTAGTTTTGTCCTTATTAAGGGGATATAAGAGTTTTAGGGCATGTCCTGCTGTTCAAACAAAAGAATTAACGATTTGCAATAAACTCCCATTACAAGGAACTGAAGCTGAAGTCTTTCTCTGCAGGACACCTCTCAGTGAGGCTGTATCTAGCCTGAGCCTTTGCGATAAGTGACCTTAAACCTGCTGACTCCAGGGAAAGCTGGGGATTTTCAGTACCCCCAGGGGTCTTGCCTCTGCCACTTTCCAAGATGCCTTCTCTTGTCCAGTGGGTGTGATTCCACTGACAGTTCCCTGCCTGGATTCTTCATGCAAATCCTGTCCTGAACCAGCACAGTCACTTCATGCCTGATCAAAAAAAAAAAAAAAGGGATCAGGAACAGATTCACCAGCAGAACAGTCGGGAACGTGGGGATAGAGGACAGCACAACACCGGTGCTCAGCACACCGTAGTGCTCAGTACACACCACATCTCTCACCACAAGGGCAGGAGCAGCCTGACTCCCTGGGTGCTCAGCTGAAAGATCCAGAGTCTATTTCAAGGCCCCAGCTCCTGATCTGTTCACAGGGACATTGTCTTTGAAGTAAAAATACGCACGATGTCACCAATCTAAAGTTCAAAAGAAATAAAACACTCTCGTTGTTGGCTTGACTCAAGAAAGGACATTAACATTATCTCTGAAGTATTCAGAAAAAAAATAGTGGAAAAAAAGTCGAGTAACCACCCTCAGGCTGGGCTATGAAAGTCACAATTTAGCTCAGCCTAAGGGTGGCATATATAACAACATTAGACTTTTTCCTGTGATATAATTCAGATAGCCTTAATGGATTTTCCCCTCCCTTTTTACTTTTAAACAGCTGCAGCAAAGTAACTTAGAATTATCATATCTTCAATTAAACACACTGTGGGGCTTTTGGGGGATCTAGCTGGAAAATGATGTCTGGAAAAAGAAATTACAAGCTGCTAAGAGTTAGTGGTAAGTTAATTAAGTGAAGATAGCCAGATTGCAACAAAATGGCATGGTATTCCCAGACCCTCTTCTCTAGATAAAGTGCTTTGACTCATGATGAAGGCAGCACATAGGAGAAGAAATCAAAAGCTGCTGTATCTAGAGAGTTCTTGTCATATCAGGAACTGTCAAAGGAGCCAGTGCTCTTGATCTCCTGTTATATTTAGTAGAGAAAGTTATGTCCTGAACAAAAAGCATATATTGTAAGCAAAACAGAAGAGTTTTGTGCAGTCAAAAATGAATTCCTGACCAATTCCTGCCCCCACAGTGGTGACACTAGTGTCAATGCTTAAGCAGACAAATTTCTTTAATGATCTGGCTCTACAAGATTCTCTGTTTATAAACCACGTCAGCTTGGCTAATTCAAAGAAAATGGTTGAGTGCATTGCACTCAGTAATCAACCCTTTCAAGCCATAGCTGTCTCCCAAAGGCAGCAGTTTACAGATAAATAGAGCAGCAAAGTGCTCACAAAACCTGCACAGAAAGAAACTATCCTGCTTAAAACTGGTCTACTCCTATGCCCAAATTCACCCCTGAGAATACCAGTACGAAGAATCCCATCTCTCTTCTCTCTTAGATCTACAATTTTCACTTTTTCTTACTTCCTCCCACTCAAGCGATTGAAAAGTTTATTCTTTTAATATAATTCAGTTTTGGGCTCCTCACTATATCAATGAGCTTGCAAAGCAGGGGCTCCCTGCATGTTCTGCATGTGCAAGCACCTTCCACCCTGGGCACAAGGTGGAAAAGTGGGCTCCAGCACTTCCTCCTCTTCCCAGAGCCACCTGCAGGGAGCACAGCAGCAGGAACAGTTCCTGTTGGGCAGATGCAGCACACAGAGTGTTACAGTCTGCCTTACACCTCGGAGCAAACCCATCCCTGCAGAGGATGTGTGGGCACAGGGCTCATGCCAGTGCAAGGCAGTGCCCAGGGCAGTGCCCAACCACCCCATTACCCTTGAAAGCTCTGAGGATTCTTGAGCACTGTGCAGTTGCTCAGCAAAAGTGTTCGGTTTTACTGAAAAACTAAGGAGGAGAGAAAGGTATAAACCTGTCAAACAAGCAAACTGGTTATCTCAGGGATCTAGCCAAAAGGAACAAGCCTATTAAAGGAATCGTTTTCTGCACCAATATGTCACTGCACTATACTCTGTGCATAATAATTACTTAAATCTAGCCATCCCATGCATTATTAATAGGACCAGCCAACCTTAAGTCCCCATGCAGCCTTAAAGCAGATATATTAAATATTCCCCACAGGAAACAGGCAGCCATCCATTATCAGCAATAGACTACACAGTTAAGTCAATGCCTCTTTCAAGAGGGTTTTGTTCTGGTGTGATCAACAAGGCTGCTCTTCCCCATCCTCCAAACTGCCTTTCCTGTCAAACCTGAGCAATGTTTCCTCATTTCTCCACAAAACATGAGAGATTACACTCTATTGGGAGCAACAAAATCTTTAAAAATTAATAAAGGAGCAAAGAAGCATCCTAACCAAGTTGACAGCAGAAAAACAAGAGGTAGTGGGGATCCAGGGCTAAAGAATCAAGGATGGGGAAGGAGGAGAAAGAGTAACACTATTCTTGCTGCTGAGGGCAATGGAGACCTTTGTCTCTTGTTCATGCACCTGCCATGGCTATAACTTGTTACCATACACAGGCAAGTGCTGATCTACTGGCCTGTAATTCAGCGTGATTCAGATTTGGGCAATCGTGATTCTTGTCCCTCCTGAAATGTCTCTCTACTCCTCTAATCAGTCTTTCAAACTGCTTCTGTCCAGTTGTGGAGTAGTGGTTTCGTACAAGACCACACCACTAGCAAAATGCTGGTTTTCCACAAGAGGCATGGGACTTCCTCATGGAGGGGCATGGAGCAGAGCCAGCTGTGGAGAAGGAAATCCCTTTCTCACAAGAGGATCTGGATCACAACACACACACACAATCGTACAGGTTTTACATTAATACATGACCGTAAATAGTGCAAATCATAGTTCTTGCATATGCCTGTGCCCTGCTCTCTTTGCAATTTCCCTGTAATGTGAAGTCATTCTGTAACCTCCCATGAAAGGTGCGATTATGAAGCGATTCAAAATAGCAGGCCTGGAAGTTTAAATGCTTCAGCAGCAAGCCAAGGAAATGCCCACAAATTATATATTAGGAGAGTATTTTCTATGAAAACGTTTGGCTAGAGATTTACAGGGACGAGCAGTGACAGAAACACGAAAATTCCTTTCTTAGGGGGAAAAAAGAAATGTGAGAAAAAGGGGGGAAAGTCTAAATAGTAATGGCATGGTATTTTAAAATGGAATTTTTTTTCACTAGAGAGTACAAGGAGCAGTGAGAACAAGAAACACAGAAAAGATTTGTGTGCTGGAGAGGGACGTTTACACCCTGGCTCAACCGGCTGCATCAGAGCAGCGGCACAGTGCAGCACATGTGCACCATGGGTTTTGTCTAGCAGGTACAATGCGCCTCAAAGACAAAGATTTCAAGCCAGCTGGTTGTGAAGGCAGCCCCTCGGGCTCCTGGCTGTTGCTGGGAAGCCTGGAGTATTTGACATTTCTTATCAGTAGAAACGAGCCTGAAATGTTTCTGTCTGGCGAGGGGACGAAGGGCAAGCGGGTGAGCGGGTTCTCCGTAACGTGTGGCTTGCTGGAGGAGAGAGACACCTAATGTAATAGTTATCAATACCTGCATGTGTACTTCAAATTAGATAAAAGTTAATTAGCTCCCACTCCAGTCCTCCCTTTGTGTTGATAAGCTCTCAGAATTTTTTTATCAGTCTGTAAGCGGCTGGCAAAAATCTAGTCCCAAAATCAGGCTGTTTTAGAACTTGAAGTCATTCCCACAGTGACACCCTTCACAGAACAGCTATCTTGAACTCCTACTATCATATTTTTAATTTACAGCAGAAAATATAATTTTCTGAATTCCTCTCCTGCAGCATGACAAATACCCCATTGCAATATTATAAGGAGGGCAGAGGAATGGGGGAAGCAATCCAAACCAGGCTGTTTTCAATACAACAATTCTAAAGAAGCTATTAGCAGATTACCCAAGCAATATATTACTGCTGAACCAAAGATGTGTTAGAAAACACTGAGTCATGCCACTGAATTAATGAAATTAGTTTGAAATTATAAATTTTCAACTGAACTCGAGCAGTTTGGGCTCTTGATCAGTTGCTGTAATCTTCCATACCCTTAGACCACATTATTCACATTTTCATTTTGTTCTTGCATGAACAAGGGGTAAAACCTGAAAGCTGGGATGGGGGGGGGGGCAGTCACGGAAGTTTTGGAAAAGTAAAACAGCAAGTATCACAGTAACATTAACAGCCACAAGCTTTTCTCACCCAAGGCAGTTGCTGTCCAAAGATCTGCTTTTTGGGAGTCTTAGTTGAAACTGTCACAGATGGCAGGGGCTTAACCTGCAGAGGGTTCGGAAGGTTGCTTGCTAGGGGGTATTGTGAAATGGGCAAAATCAGACATCTCAAGGTAACAGCTACTCACACAACCAAAATAAGCCAGTTTGCAAGCACTGTCAGGTTTCCTGCAGGGATCTTAAATCTTGAGAGTTAACCTTACTTTTCAAAGTGTATTTTTTAATGATCAGAGAGTTAGGAAAAAAGGAAAGGAAAAAAAAAACCAAACAAAACAAAACACCAACAAAACAACAACAAAAAGACTATTCTGGTTCTGCTTTTATTTCAGTGGTTTGTTAGACATTGTGGGAGTGTAGAGAGATAAGATAAGCCAGTCTCAAAGCCTCCTCTTTCTTATGTTTATATCCAGCCAGACCTGCAGCTTATCATTCTGTCACTTAACTCCCTCTCTATTAAGTAAGAAGGAAAGATGCGGGAAGAATTAGTCCAGCTGACCCTCAAACTCTTTCCTGAGAGGAATGTGGGGCACAGGCAGTAAGAAGAGTTGCTGGAGGGAGCACTGTGAGCTGATCTACTTATCCAATGTAGCCAAATCTCTGGAGGCTGAGGAGCAGGCTGGTTATCACCAGAGAGCAGCCTGCCTACTTTTGTTTCTTTGCCTCCCTTTAGTTCAGCTCCTGTTTTAGAGCTCAGAGCCCCTGTCAATACACAAATGACAGTGCACATTTTTGTTTTGATGATTACCATGATCCTGCTGTCTCAACACGAAGAAAAGATATTTGGATCTCTATCTTTTGTCCAGAAGTGAGGCCTTGAACACACAGGATGTCACTGCCTGTGTACAGAAGAAACCACTCTTTTGGGAATGTTTCCCTGTATTTTGCTATCCCAACAGCCCGCTTGGCTAAATTTCAGAAATTTCTGGAGAGACTTTGGCACAAAGGCAGACACTGTTCTAGAAGAGATTTCTTCTGAAATGCATCAGCCTCTCCTAGCACAGCTCAGTATTTGCACCATAAATTAAAGTCTACCCCCTCACCCCCTGTCCCTACTCAAACAGGAAAAGAAACGACCTCAGCACTGAAGTGTGGTCTCTGAATCTGTTCTTTGCCAGTTCAGGGTAACAAGCAGCAGGGAAGGTGGCAGACTGCATGCAGCAGGGGGAAAAGACTGGCTTCTTCCTGACTGATTCCCAGTCAGGAATTCTGGTTCTAAGAGAAAGATTTCAGATAAAGATCCTGCTCCTTTGTTATGAACACAGCAGAAATATACAAAAATTAAACTCAATGACAGAACATGAGTACAGAAAACCAAATGGAAATTGGGAAGAGAACCATTAACCTTGGTATACCCCTGTGATTAATGCATTGCAGAGCTGGAGGACAGTATCTGCTCCCACAGCAGCTGGGGATGGACACAAACAAGGGAACAGGTTTGGGCTGCCCTTTTGCTCAGTGGCAAAGAATAGATTTTTTTCAACGTGCATCCTCACTCTTAAATAATTCATGACATCCCCAGAAGCAGCAATGTGCTGCAGACATTAGAGCTCCAGGACTTATCCAGAGCCACACACTGTAGTGCGGAACCATGGAATCATTTCTCTCAGAAAAGACCTCTGAGATCATTGAGCCCAACTGTTAACACAGCACTGCCAAGCTCCAGACTTGATTCCCATTTTCTCAAATGGGCAGGATTAGGAAGCCATCCTTTTTGGGCACTGACACCAGCTGTTTCTCAAGTACACCTGGTGGAATTTGCCTGCATTTTTTCTTTCCCTGCTTTAGATTTTATTCCTCCCCCAGTTATTTGGCTTCTGCATGAATCAAATTCCTGCTGGCAGTGCTGTGTGAGACTGAATCCCTTTCAGGAAAAGGCATGCTGGCATGGAGTACTGCATGTGTTGTGAAAGGGAGTTTTGGTAGTGCAGGGTCATTGCAACCAATTACACCACTCAATTCTTCACCCATCTAACCTTTAACAACAAAATAATGACTGGTTTCATCCTCCTACACAGTCGTCTATTCCACTTGGGTTTTTTTAGAGGCAAGAATGCATAGAGCATCCCTGCACTATAAAAGTCTTTTTTTGTGTGCTGTGCATACTGAGCTGCTCAAGTTATTGTGGGTTTTCACCTAATCCAAATCACTGAGGCAAAGTCTGGGAAATGTTAAATGAGGCTGACAAAGAACTAAGAAAAATACTATCCAGGGGAAACACTGACTCCAGCTTAACTTTTCTAATTTCTCTTTTCATCTTAATGGGAGCAGTGGGAAACAGGAGGTTCTTGTTTCTCACACCCTCTCCAATTATAGCAATTTTTCACACAGCACCTGAAAAAGTCTCAGGGCTGTACTGTCAGAAAAATCAAGCAAAGATGAGGACAACAGATCCTGAAGAAATCTCAGGTGAAAATTAGTATTGTAGCAGCAGAAAAATAAAGCAAGAGACATTTTAGTCACAGTGCTGAAGTACATGATTTCTCACCAAATCACAAATGCCAGCTGAAAAAAGCTCAGGACAACTGTCCACAGGCATGAAAACACACAGCAGACCCTGGTGTTACAGGAGAGGAAGCCTCAAGTCCATCATGCCAGACACTCAGACTGGGAGCAGGGGCTGTGGGGGCTTCAGCCTGAAGCCCTCAGTATCCAACCATTTTGATTTTGTGCTCCGCATCTCAACGCAAAGGGAGAGAAGCTTTCGGTTGCTGGGATAATGCTCAGCATTTTATTACACAGGCAGTGTCAGGAAGGAAAGCAGTTTCAGATTTAGTTTGACCCATGTTTCTGCTTCTGGGGCATGCTTCAACCCCTCTCCCGCCCTCGTTCTTTTCACAGCAGTGGAGGAGATAGCCCATGCCAACACCCAAGCAACTCATGGCTCTTGTACACTGCACGCAGCCTCCCAAGTGCAAGGTGCTATACAGCCACATGCTTTACCTATCCTGGCATTAAAGACATCTCCCATACAGAAACTTCTCTGCAATTCCCAGTTTAAACATATTCCAGACTTTATACTGATACTGTCCCCTGTTGTAAAACACTTTTTTTGCCTCCCCCACCAAATACAGTCACCCACTCTTTCATCTTTTCGCTTCAGTCTTGCTACCTTTCAGTGTCCTCTATCCCTCTCTGCCCCACTCCATTTTGAACAACTGGCAGATAGAAAAAAAATTGGTTGGTTGGGATTTTTTGCACACATCCTAGAGCACCTCTGAGGATTGCCTCTTACCTTTGGCTGACTGAGTTCAGCTCCAGAGCCCTCAGCTGCACAAGGACACGGCCAGGCTGGGTAGCAGAGGACAAATCCCACCAGTGGGGTTGCAGTGTGTCAAACTAGAGATCTGTGCTACAACCCCAACAACCACCTCCAAAGCACAGAGGAAAGGAGCAGCAGCAGGATGAAGTTGTGTGAGGGAAAACAAGCTGCTGCCCAGGGCTTAAACACTCCCAAGCACTGCAAATGAGATTGAAAACAGCTGAGGAGGCACAGCCAGGTGCATCAACAGCCCAACACAACTCTAAAAGGGACATGAGTCTACTTTTCTTTTCTTACAAGTGTCCCTGGACTTCCAATTAATGTCTTTAAATGAAAGAAACTCTTTGCTAAAGTCAGAATTTGCAGATCTGCTGGACTGTAGCAGTTAGAAAAGCCTGGAAGCAGAGCAAGGATGGTGCAGGTTGCAGCCAGTTTTCTCAGTTGCATCGAGCAGGGTTAGTACAGGGCAAAGGAGGGAGGTCAGCACGCGGGGATGGGTGTAGGACACGAGGTGATGCAAACATGTTTAACAGCTACACAGATTCTCAACAGCAACTTGTCTCTTGACCTTCACCTTAAGGGAGCCAGCAATCTGTGCTTGCTCTCACTGCAGACAGATGAGGGGTGGGGTTTCTGTTTCTGTCAGGAACACTTTGAGTAATTCTAAGTTTGTTTAAAAAGCTAAATAGAAACGTCAAAGTTTTTTTTTGAAATCAGGAAAGTCTACAAGAACTTGAAACCAAACACCTCGACCTTGGCTATTCTGAAGAATTTTGACTACTACAGCTGCATTTTGATCCCACTTCTGATCTTGTCTTTTAAACATAAAATCTTATTTCTAGCTCTTCAGCACCAACCTCAGGCTCAGCCCACAGCCTCAATGAAATAAAGGTCAGCATGTTTGCACTGCTACAGTGCCCCAGGTGCCTGCACCTTGTTCACCCTATGCCCTGGCCAGGAGAAATTCCCCACACAACAATCAACATTAAGATTTACCCACTTGTTTTTTTTTCCTGAACCGAATCTCATGCCAGATTATTAAAAGAGATTTCAACATTTTTATTTCGAGAAGTATTTATGGAAAGGTAGTTCTTTTTCTCTCACACAGTTTCCCAAATCAGCTCCTAACATTACAGGTATCTCACACAAGTGTTCTCTATCAGGATTTTTAACCCAGTTGTCCTTCTGCCTCTCTACCATTTTCTGCAATACAAGAGGTTTTGGCTTATTCTTCCTTCATAATACAGAAGTATTGTGAAGGAACTCTGCACTGGATTGTCCTGGATTTATACCACTATGAAGCAGTATCTGTCCCTTTAATGCTGGGGAGAATATGCTGCCCACTATCATTAAAATAGGGCAGAGTAAAGTAAACTGAGTATAACAAAGCGTTTTAACTAGGTCTCCTTATCTGCAAGACCAGAAAGAAAGAAAGAAAATGTATGTAGGCTAAACTGGCAAATAATCCTTTCCCACTGATTTACAGTTACTGGAAATTGTTTGGTTTATTGATAAATTGATAAATCCTATCGGGATTCTGTGGGTGATTTAGAGGTAAAATAAATGTCTGGCTATGACTTAGGAGTCATTAATGTTCAGTTAACAACAAGGTAAAAAGTGCTACATGAAAAAAATTACCCTTGTCATCACAGACTATACATCATCAGAAGCCTAGTCCAAATTAATATCCATGCCAGCACAGGGTGAACCTGTATATGTTGCACAGGCCCTTTTGGTTACCACAGCTGGCCAAATACTCAGTATCCAACCATTTTGATTTTGTGCTCCGCATCTCAACGCAAAGGGAGAGAAGCTTTCGGTTGCTGGGATAATGCTCAGCATTTTATTACACAGGCAGTGTCAGGAAGGAAAGCAGTTTCAGATTTAGTGTAGAGAAGTGAACAATGATGAAGAGGGAGCAGCTGTGCTGGTCATGCCACGGCTTCAGCATCGCCCTATGCAGTGCAATGCTCTGGGTGTGCTCTGGGGTCAGGGCTTGAACTGCTCCCAAAATCGCACTGCTGACATCCCCACACCTGGGTGAGGATGGGAATGCTTTTCCTTTGGGACTCAGTAGTCCCAGATTCAAGACGTAATCCTACTTTTTCTACAGTTTTTGCCCCGTGTGGCCTACATGAGCAGTCCCCCAGCTCGGTGTTGCTACGGATCCAGCCCTTGTGACTGCTCCCGGCCACGCTGCCGCTGCCAGCACTCCCGTCTGCATGGGACTGCATGGACCTGGGCCAAGCAGAAATCCCCCAGCCCCGGCCCTACAGACTAAAGGGACAGTTTTGGCCCATCCTCATTAGTGCATGTCAGAACATCTCTGAGTCCATCAGGAGCTGTAAATGTTTGAGGGAGACTGGTTGTCAAACCTGTTCCAGAGGTTACTTTCCAAAAAGCAGCTTCTGCTGATTCATCCCCTACTGACACTGCTGACTTCCTGTAAATGCCTGACCTGGGAATATAAATTACTATTAAGGCTGACAAGGATATACCCTCTGCAACAATAACTCAGGCAGCTGTGGTTTCCTAGCACAAAAGCACATCCCTTTTGCTTTGACACAGTGAGTACCTCCTTGGGGGTTATGCTGGCTTTAGTAAGGCTGGTGCACTCTGACATGGGGGGACAGCTCTGCCCACACCACAGGCTCAAACACAGCACAGTGACCATTATTCTTTGTGGGGAGAATGATTTGTTGCAAAGGACTCAGTTCCTAATATCTTCATTCTCAGCACAAGCCTCCGAATGACATTATTCATCCCTCTCAACACTTGAGATATCCCAGAAAACAGCCACTACTGCTGGCCAGGATGGAAATTATAAGGGCTATTAAATCAGTCCCAAGGTTTCAGGGCAGGAGCTGATCACCAGGTGGAAGCAGGAAGGAATCTCTCCTCAGCAATAGCATTATTGCAGAAAGTTATGGAATGAAGTGATTATGGAGCTGGGAAGGCAGGGAAGGAAAGTGGTTTTTAAGCATGCAGTGGGGCCATGGCTGTGAAGGAGCAATTGCACAAATATTCACAGGAGCCCCTTTGAAGACACATCAAGTGTGGTGTCTTCATCCTTACTAGAGAAAATTTCCACAGTGCTCCACTGATATCTATCATAAAACAATCATATAATTCAAGGTTACAGCTTCAAGACTCTCTTAAAGGTACAAATCTGTTACAAAATGCACTGCGTTAATTACAGCTAAAATTATTCCCAGCATTTTTACTTTGGTACTGAAACATCTGTTTGCATCTGCAATGAGCCTGTCTTACCCCACGGCAACTTGCATAATGTTTTCATTAACACCATCTAGCAAATGATAAGACAGTATTCCAGCAATGGTTCTCCCTACAACAGACGTGATCTTATTGAAATCTCTCCCTTTGGCTCCCTTTAACTTCTTGCTCTCCTGGAATGATAGGATGTAGAAAAAGGGGAGAATAAAATCTACAATGAAGGGGAAGTTAAGCAACTGTACTGCAAGCAGCCTGGAACAAAAAATGATCTGAGTTTTGGGGAAAGGGAGCTTGCAGGTATTTTGCACTTGTTCTTAAGACCAACGGTGTGCCTCAACCCAAACTCTTTATTTTAAATGAGGTAAATGTAGCTGTCACTTAAAAGCGATATGACTGGCTGCTTTATGAAGCTGTTCACTGTGTAGACTCAAACACATCTGCCAAGTACAATTCTTCTTTCAACCGAATTTCTGGATTGAGGATGGGATCACACAAGATTCTTTCTCAGCTCAGTCTTTGGCTGACCTGTTTGCAGGTCACTCTGTTGCTGCTGGATGCAGTGACAGTGCTGCCCAGTGCCCAGAACGCCCTTACAAATTCAAAGTATTTTAGGGCAAAAGAGGTCCCACAAGGAGCACGCAGGACATTAACACACTTTGTTCACTGGATATCAAACAACTTCTCAGCAGGAGTCTTGACACAACCAGGCTCCTCACAGTCCCTCTGAAACTTCTAAGGTCTGGTACGGCCAACATTTTCCTTCACAGACCGTTTCTGAACCTTTTTTGTTTTGGAAGAGTCTCTTTAAAACCTTCTTAGCTTTTTTTTTTTACATTGCTGCCACCCTGGGAGCTGTCATGCTATCTTGTGACCCAGCTGTCTCTTGAGCCTGAACTCCACCAACCTCCTCTTCAGTTTCTGTGATGGCCCAGCAACTTGGCCTAGGTTTGGAGCCAGATGTCCAGCTCACAAGGAGGGAAAAGTGAACTTGGAATAAATCTTGCAACCTGTTCTCAGCGAAATTATGTCTTGTGTCTGGATCCTTCCTGTTGCTCTCTAGTCCCCTTCCTTATAAAGCAAAGGCAATACATCTGCATGAGAAACTCTGATGATGGATGCAGAAAAAAGTAACTTTATGCCACCAATCAAACACTTAATAGCATTCCTAAAATTACAACCCAGTACAGCATAGTAGTTCCATAGCTGTAAGAAATACTTTTTTTATTATTCTTCTCATTTAGCCTGCAGTATATCAGGACTTCATTTTCTAAAATCAATAAGTGAAAAGAAAGTCAGATTTAGCACATGAAAGCAGCAATAAAGTGCAAGTCTCTCTTCTCTTCCTAAGTCTTGGTATTTTCCTTCAGGGTTTACTACTAAAGGATTTACCATCCCATCCTCAGTTTCTCATCAGAGTTCACACAACATTTCTTGGGTGCCTTAATGGTCCTGGGGAAGCCACTAATGGTCCACAGACTGCTGGAGTGAGACTGAACTTTTTTACCACAAAAATTTACTCCAGCTCTTGCAAGGTCATCTACCCTAAAATATCCCATATGTATGTTTTAGCGTACATGGAGTCAGGCTGGAGTTGTCACAACAGCAAACACTTGGCTAATTTTTATCTTTTCCTTGCTTTTTGGCCTTTAGTACTCCCTTTTAAAAACTTCACTCACAAATCTTGAAGACTATAAAATGATCAAAAGCTTAAATCCTCCCATAGTTAACTGTGAAATTAAAGAAAAATCCTTCTTCCCATGGGAGGCAATACTATACTGTCGTGCACCATCAGCAGCCATCCAGTAAACAGCTTAGATCTCCAGCCAGAGTTCTTCTTCCTCGTTTATGTTTATTTCTGGAAATCCATTAAGCATATTAAAATCACACTACTTATCCTGCATATGCTGATCCACACTGTGGGTGTGCCCTTGCTGCAGACCTCCCTGAGAAGGTGTTGCTATGACTCCTCCCTCCCTGACTGCTGCATTGATGCAGCCTCCTCATTGTCTTCCTTTAGAGTCCACATTCCCCCGGACTCCTGGCTCGTGCAATGCATCCTAGGAGTGTTTCTACAGGAGACACTGATGAACTCCTGCTTTGCATCATTTCAAAATTATCCAGAAAACAACAGCCTTGTGCCAGGCTTTGTAGGAAGATATTTGAACCATATCTGCATTGTGGTTCAAAGGCACCAACCAAATTATAAAAACCTTGAGCTGAGGCTTGACACAGATCAGATAAGCAAAATAATATTATACAAAATAATGTTAAACAAAATAATTGTTTCAGTTTCAAACTGGGCAGCTGAGGCACAGCAGGGCTGGGAGTCATTGTTACACTGCACCAGTTCTAAGGTTTGAGTCTGACATTGCTTTTCAGACGTTCTTCGGACTCACATCCTTTTGGCTGATTGTTACGGCTCTGAGAGTGGTCTGTTTCTGTCTCAGCACTCATTGCCTGTCCTTGTTTTCTTTCCTCCTTCTCATAACCTAGGCTTCTAATTGATTAACTATTCTTTATTTTGAGAATGTTGCCAAACTTTCTATTCGCCTCTGTGTTCTTGTGTTTCTGGATCATTAAGCATGTAAATTAAATTCAATTGCAAATTGAATATATAATTGTGCATATGCAGGGTCTTGAAGAATAGGGAGGACTTTAATGAGATAAGATATTCCCACATCTGTAATTCTGACCTACTCAGTCTTTCAGAAAAGAATTGCTCAACAGATTTGAAATTGCATCATTTCAAATCATTTTGGCAGCATTTATAGTCAATTATCTTTCTCTTATTGAAGTTTTCTGGAAAAAGAAGGGCAACCCTTTCATCTCCTGTTCCTGGTTGTGAATATGTCTACAGCTAGATAACTATCCCTTTGACTTAAATTTAGATATCTAAACTAAACAGATAATATACCTTGCTTTTCAGTGGAAAGAAATGCAAATGTTTGGATCCTTGAGCCCAGGCGAGGATGGGGTTTTGCCACTCCTGGTGCTGAATAGAGGGAACCCTGCAGCTGGAACGCCTCAGTGGAGGTGCTTCATAGATGCCAGTTTTCCCTGAAAATCACTAGAAAATACATCATACAACCCAGTTAACCTTTTCCTCTCTGATGTAGGATATCCTTTTTTGAAAGATTTTGTAGTTGTGAGGATTTTTCTCCTAGAAGGAATTTGCTTTGATTTTGGATAATTCATGATGAAATAACATAGGGCTTTACCACAGATGTTTCCTTGTTGGATCAGATTTACACACATTGCTTATTTCTATCATTGTCCATCACCTGTAATTCCTTAAATATCAACTGAACTCACTGAGTATGGAAGTAAATGGGAAAATGAAATAATAGATTCTCTGGGATCAGTGGTCAGTATGGGCTTACTGGCACCTTTGGCAAAGAAAGAGATTTTATCCTTAAAACCTTCTGGATGCAGCGTATCACCTGCCTTGGGTTTTTTTTTGCATTATTATTAAGCCATTTGAAATGCCAAAGAAGAAGTTTGACAAAGCAGCAGTTACTTAAGGGAACCAGCTTACTCCAGTGCCCAAGCCATAATCACCATTGCAAGTCTTCTAATAAACAAATAAATCCATCATGCCTTGGCCAAATTCCAGCCTTGTTAATCTGTCACAAGCTGAATGAAAATAACTTGCAATAATTAGTTTATAGTGTGAGTTTTTCTACTTTTCCTTCTCTAGGGATATTTGTGATCTGATATTAATTGTTTCATATATATTAGTGTTCAATTTTATAAATTGCATCTACTGAAATATTTTGTTTCTTGGTATGAAGTTTTTGATTGTCTTGAAAGCAGATAACTAGGGGGGTTTGAAATCCATGAAACTCTGATGTGCTGCTTTGTAGCATCTAGACAGAACTGCCCACAGTATGGGTTCCATGTCTGGGGGAAACAGGATGACAATCACCCTCATGGAAATTTTAATTTCAGTTTAGTAGTACATGTAACACTAAAATTTACTTTACTGAAAAATTTATGTCAGTACAAGTTTATTGCCAGGAAAGCCGAATATGGACATGGGAGGTTCATAAAAACCGCTACAGTAGTTACATTTTTAGATTAGAAAATTATGGAGTTTTGCTACATTTGTCCAGTAATTATGATGTACTTGCCTAAAATTATAGTCTGCAAGACAGTGAGTGAAGTTATTCTTGACACCTTATCTAAACTTCACGTAATTCCTTCAGCACTGCAGACATCTGCTCATTTCACTGTTGCATAGTGCTTCTTCATTATCTGCCAAAAGATTTGTGGGCTTGGGTTCTGCAGAGTGCTCGGGAGTTTCTGGTGTTTGTGAGACGGAGCAGAGCAGCTGGCACTTTCTACTCCCCCTTTTTCACGGAAGACTTTGAAATGAGCATCATATTTGCCTCTGCTCCGATTACTTTCCAAGGTAAAATATGCAAATAGCCTAGAATTAATCTGCACAGGGATATGTATGTCTTTTCTTTTACAGGTAGCAGTCTACTCAGCTTGCAAACACTCCATTTCCAGCTGTCAATTCTGAAGAATTAGAATCAACAGCCTTTATTATTTATTGTTCTCTATACCTACTAATAGCCTCTTAATTGTGTTTTGGATAGCGTATTTTTAGAGGGAATCATTAAGTTTTCATATTCTGGCAGACTAGAGAATTAATGAGAGGCTCTTAATTTAGCCATAAACAACTAACTTTATTTAAAACATTCCATTTCCTGCTATTCATTTTGTTGCTCTAATCTTCACATCCTGTCCTGACATACTGCTGCTTCTGGCTGTAAGATATTTACTGTATCTCCTTCTGGAGATCATGGTCCACCTGGTCCTGCTGCTCCCCGGATCTCAACAGGAGCAGGGAGTCAGTCTGGGGGGCAGTGCTAAGGATGCCAACAGTGGAATGTTGCTGTGTTATTTGCTGTCTGTTCTTATTGCCTCACCCTGCTTTAGCCCTTTGCTTGCCCCAGTGACTGCCCTTTTTTTGCTGTGGCACCCTGGGATCCACAAACACGCTGTTGTTTCAGCAGCAGAAGGGTTTCGGGGGCAGCCCGTGCCAGTGGCTGCAGGGAGACTCAGGTGCGTTTGGGATCAAACAGCCCTGCAGGCACCCGACAGATATTAAACAACCTCTGCACACAGACAGAAGCTCAAGACATCTGCACAAGGTTTTCTACCAAATAACCTGGGTGTCCCAGCCCTGCTTTGGTCCCAGACCCGATTTAGATCGTACTGCCCTAGAGTGGCCTCTCTAAGTCCCACCATGCAAGAGATAAAGAAAGACTGTAGCTGGATACACACCTACAAAATGTTTTCAGCTAAGCATTGAGAACAAGCAAAGTTCATCTGAATGTGCCATGTCTTCAGTCCCTGCTCTAGGACTGACTCCTTCCCTTCTCACCTCCTCCCCCAAACTGTCCCAAATGGCTTGGCCAGACTTTTCTTTTTTTTTTCTTTTTAAATCTTGTATCCTTTTTTAAAGTAGTGGGTATCTCCATCACTACATGTAGCTTCTTTCTTCTTCTAATCCCTCCTGCTCTAGAGTTTTTGCATGCCAAACGGAAAAAAACCAAAACCAACCAAAGACAAAACCCTAAAACAAGTGAAATCATTTTCTAGAGGCTGCAGAATAGCTGCTTTCCTGTCCTATGCCTTTTCCCTGGGATTTCTGTTATTTATAAGTAAACCAGAAGGTGCCAACTGACATAAATAAAACATCCTCAAGGGACCTGATACCAGCTTGTTCTTGCAGAGATCCACTGCTCAGCTGAGAGCTGTAAAACATTTTTTGAAGGACCAAGCTCTTCATGACTCTTGGTTCAAGTAATGCAATTTCTCTCATCAGGTGGGGCGAAGGGCTTGCGAGCAGAGGTCACACTGTGTACTTCACTTCTTCTGTTGTATTCAATGTTTATTCCTTTCCTTCAGAGCACAGAAATCAGACAGGGGACTCCTATGAAGAATGCAGATGAGAGCTGCCTGCTCTGTCCTTTCAGGCTTTCTTTATTCCTTTCCAGATAAATGTTGTCAGTGGCAACCATGCTCAGTAGAAAAGAGAAGTGCTCGGTCAAGAGTAGCAGAGACAAGCAAGGACCTCTCAGGAGATCACTAACCTATTTTTCTGTAGTAAGGAGCAGTTAAGATGAAACTCCTTGCCTTTACACTACGTATTTGTAACAAAAATCGGATATTAAAATATTAATTTAGTACTAGATGTACAGGCTGGACTGAGGTTTCAAGAGAATAAGGCATTACCTTAACCCAAACACCAATATATCTAGTAAAATATGGAGATACCCCCATTTCACTGCTTCTGCAGGGCTATCAGTCCTGTCCTGGGCTGACCTCTGCTGAGTTCCCTCATCCTCACAGCACTGCTGATCCTAAGCCTGTGCAGGAGGGCCACACCACTGATTAATTAAGCCAATTCCTCACACAGCAGCTGGTGGAATCTCTTTCCTGCTGGCATCCCTGTGTCTGTGCTAGGTTCTGGCTGACATTTGGATAGCAGATAAAGCCTGTGATTCTTTTCCATGTCCTTAACGGATGATGCTAGACTGTCAAAACAGCCATCAGAGACTACCTGCTGCTACTCATCCACGTTCAAATGCCATTGCCATCCACCTGTTCTGGTTCTTGCATGCCTGAGGTGCTGAGATGGAGGCACCTGACTCTCAGACACTTCCACACAAACCAGGAGAAAGCTGGAATTTCATTTTTGCAAGCGTATGGCAGGGTCAGAGCAAAGAAAGAGCTTTAAAAACCATTTGTTTGGGTCATCCCATCAACACACAATAATGTTAAGCCAGACAGATGAAAAATCAGGAGGAATCACAAAACTGCACCTGTAGGTAACAACTGGAAATGCAATTCAGAGGCAGGGTGGAGGATTGTGTTTAAAACTGGTTATTTCCCTCACACGCCTAATTTATAACTCCCTTAGTGCTTTCTAACAATAAAGAAGTTGTAGATAAGAAAATCCTTGGGTAAGACCTTGACTCCTTGCTGGATTTCCACATTGCACATGGGGACTACAAACCCAGTGTTCCCAAAGTAGGTTGGAGGAGTTCATCTCACATCATAGGCATTGGAGGGGAAGGTGGCACATTGTGTCTGTGGAACGTTTCAATGAGGGGAACATGGTGTATTGGGAAGTAGAGTCAGATGCTGGGAGACAGATACAGAAAACCAGTATGGCTCTGACTCAAGGGTTGAAGCAAAGTGGAGAGGGACCAAAGCATCCTGCTGTGTTTTTCTAGAGGAGGAATGAGTCAGTTTTCATAGGTGCCATGACAACCGTGACATCCAAGAACATAGCCAAGTGCAAAAAAGGATGGAAATTTTTAATGTTAAGAAGACCTGGGTTCTAATGGTTGTTGTAAAACAAGCATTTTTAGAAGCATAAACCTGCTTACCTCGGGGTTTAGACCATCATGAGGGTGACACCTTCTGAGGAGAACATCAGAGGGGCTGGAACCCTTCTCACATGGGTAGGTCGATGCCGAGCCCTCAGCCTGCTGTGCCTGCTGTGACAGCTGTCCTGCAGCCATGCCATCCCCACATGAGCCACGCCAAACCTGTCTGCGTCAAGGACACCCTCACGAGGTTATCCTCCCTTGTTCTCATGGGATGCCACAACACAACCCCCTTTTAATGATATCCCAAGTCAGCTGCCAGCTCCTCCTGGTGTCTCTGGAAGTCACAAATTGGTTGGCTTGCCAGGCTGATGTGGAGGGCGATGTAAAGCTGCTACCTCAGAAGGACAAGATAAGGAAATCTGTATTCTTTCCTCTGCCTTTCCCCCCACTGCTTTAATCAAGCTGCTTTTCATGGGGTTTTTGATGTGTGAAGCAGGCATTTAGGGACCATGTTACAGACACTCAGGAAGAGAAGAGCAAAGGTCCTAGGGCCCCTCCTGGCATTGCTAGCTAACAGGCTTTCCTCAGGGTGAGGAGAACAGGGCAATCTATTTCAATTCAGGTAATAAAAAAACACATTCATCCTCTACCCGTCTATTCTTGCAACCTTTAAGATGAATAATAAATAAAAACCAAAGGAAGACTTGGTATGCTCTTCTAGAAAATGTTGCCCCTTCAGCTAATAGCAATATATCTTTACACCTGGTCAGTCAATTTTTAATCAAAAGTAAAAATACCCTCTTTGACTTTTTGTTCAGAATATCAAAGGCAATTTTCAAAGGTCTTAATAACACTTAAGCACCTGGACTTGGCTGAAAATTTGTGTACACTACCTACTGAATTGCTTCTATGTATGCCTCCAAAAATCTCATCATATATCCAGAGATAGATTGTGTGATGCAGTGAATTAGCTGGATATAAGTAGGAATGCAATGTTAGTTCAGTGCTTCACCAGGGCTCATTTATCCTGTTTAGAAATATGCTTGTCTGCTTATCCACCTAGTTAGGATGTGATATTACTCCCTGAAAATATACCCTGCAGGTAACAAGAAACACACAAAAAGCAATTTCACTGTAATTGATTCCTCTGTCAAAATGATATAAAAACAAAGTAACTTCATAAACATCTATAGAGCAAATCCACACTTCGTCACTAAGATTAAGCATTAGATAAGCATTAGATCTCTTGAGTTATTGAAGATTTATGCTAATGTATATGAAAAATCAGAATCCAAAGACCAGAATATGTGTCTGTTCACAAAACCAGAGAGATGATGCACACACAGACATTACATCTCACATGTCAATCACTAAAGGTTTAGCTGTGAGTAATGTATTGTTCCATAGGACAGCAAGTCCCTATATTGCATCTCAAAGATCCTCCAGTAATGATGTTTCGTGTGCTGGGAGTCCACCCCACATCAAAGATAATCATGACAGCACAGCTGACTACATCATCTCCATCGTGCATGAACACTGATGACATGAACTTCCTCAGGAGCTGTGGTTCTGGAAGGTGAAAAACATTCTGGAAGATTCTTTGAGCTCTGATGTGGGTCTTGAGGTGTTTTTAAATTGTAAGATCCAGTCCCTTAAATGTGGATTGGTGATCTCCTATCTATCTTTACCCACAGTAGCATCCTCACTATAACCAATAACCCAGTCGAGTAAACGATTCCCAGTAGCAACAAAATGTTGCAAGTTTTCTCTTTTTTTGAAGCAAATTGTTTGTTTGACTTTTTTAACGAAGGGATTTAGAAATGACCACATGTTCTGCTCAATCAGACCTTGCTCTCAGAAGCTCTTTCATCCATTATTCGTATTTATCAAGAGGTCTTTCTCTGATTCCTTGAATAGACCTTAGGAGAGCATTTTGATTCCTTTGTTCATGCTTTTACTCATTAGGCCACTGGTACACAACAGCCACCCTGGTTTCACCAAATAAGTAAACCAGAACTTGCCAGAGTTTGGAGTTTTGGGGTTTTCTAGCAAGACTCCTACAACTCTAAACCAGCCTCTGTAAACTTTCATTCTGATCGCTCTGCATGAGAAGTTTCCAAATTCTGTACATCTGTGAACTCCTACAAATGTTCAGATGGAAATGCGGCCCCCTGGGGCCACAAATTTGAGTCTACAGATGGGAAGCTTTTGTTTTTCCAAGTTATTTTCCATGGGTTTATACAGCCTAATCTTTGGATCGACAGGGTTCCATGGACCACAGCTTGAAAATCTCCAAAGTAATTCACATAAAGGTTACTCTCTCCTGACACACAGGAACGGGTGCTGCTCTGCACCGAAGTAAGAAGTAAATTACATTCTTACTGTAAAACTGCACTAAAGATACACAGGATCACAAAAACCTCCAGGTCCACAAATCCACAGAAAAGACAACAGAGATGAAACTTGTGCTGGCTGAAAGACTAAAGTCCCAGCCTTGCACTTATTCCTGCAGGAAACTGAAGGTTCAGGATTCCCTTGGCATCTTCGTGACAGTATGGAGTGCTCAGAGAGGAAAAAGTTATTTCCCTGAAAGAGTATTCACATAGGAATATTTTTATAAATATATCTTCCACGCAGTGAAAATTTAGAAATGCCTAGAAATGGCTCAAAGGGAGACTAAATGGGAAATTCCAGAGGGAAAATGTCCCTCCTCCACTAAAAATTTAAATTACAACTATTTAAAATTTCTTATTTTGACCATCTGTAGCATTGTCTGGAAATAGAGATTTCCATCAAGCTATCAAGAAACACACTCCTTGGAATTCTAAAATTTCAGAAATCATGAAATATGGGAAAGAAAAACAAACAAACATACAAAGCCTGTTGTCCCATCCTGCATGTCATAGATGAGCCATATGGCTTTCTTTGGAGAAAGGCAATGAGCCAGTGTTGCCCAAAAGCACACCTGAAACCAGCAGCAATTCCCCTTCCACAGAACTCAACAGCACCAGTGTCACCTTCTGCTTGGATTGTCTGCGCTCTAACTCAGCTCAGAAAACCATCAGCTGGATGACATGGGTTAAACCACTCTACACCCCAGCTCCCCACCACAATTTGCCAGCACTTCCCAGCCTTTCCAGGAAGGTGTGGGAAGGATAAACACAGGGGAATTTTGAGGTCCTTTGAGCCTACATTTAATAGGGTTATATAATAGCAAGTTAGATTTATAGACTTGCCCAGTCTCTCCAAAATATCATGGTATATATTTTGCATCCTCACATTTTCCTATCCCTTGCATTCCTTCACAGCCCAACCCCACACTTAACCACATCTTGCCTCCCAAGAACAGGTCTTCCCATAAGAACTCAAGCCTAGTTTGGGAAAGTTCTTACGGCTTCTCCTCAAAGAGCCCTCACAATTCTGGAGTTTTCCCGTTAATTGCTCAGTGGTGTCACATCTCTGAAGGAAAACAGGTCTAAGACATGAATGACATATTTAGCAGCTCTGCAAGCTTTCCCTCTTTCCTCCATCCCTGCTCATTATTTGGAACACATCGCTTGTTCCCTTTCAGAACTAACCTGTGTTAATCTGTCGGTCATCTCCCACCCTGTCTGGTGTTGTATCTCCTTCCCAACATTTCCTTTAATCAATATTCCCTCCAGACACACTAAGTGCAGTTCTTTTTATAAACGAATCTGCTCTCACCCAGGAGATCTGACATTCAGACAAACTAAACGTCCCTCTTCATCTAAATAATTTAAGGGATCTGCATCCCTTATCAAAGACTAATATTTCAGGCACTGTCAACAAGGCACCTTCACTGTTCTTCAGTGCACATTTAAAGTACATTTCCTGCTTGGCAGAAGTGCTCTGTCAAGAGCCATGGTGACTCAAAGATCTCTTCACAGAGTTGTTGTGCCATAAAAAACACCAGCACAAGTCTCCCAACATAAACAGCTGTTGTGATCACCTGCCCCAGTGTGCAGCCCAGCAAAAAGGGAAAATCACCTAGGATAGCCATGAGCAGACAGTGTCTCATAACTGAGCTCATGTAAAACTTCCAAGAGTTAAGACTCCTCTCATCTTTAGATAAATTTTGAATTAGCCTCCCTGATGAGCTTACATTTTTCATTTAACCAGGAATTTATGTCTTAAGCTTCCAGTCACAAATATTACATCTGCTCATATAGCAATGCCCTTGTTCTCAAAAAATCTCTTTCCCATTTCAACTCTGAGAACATCACCTCTGACCTCTTTTTTTTGAGAAGTTTAAGCTTGAGGCAGGTTCTTTCTTGCTTGTATTTCTGCACAAGCTGTCTTTGGAATAGTGTTTCTGAATGCTGGATATCAAAGCAAGAACAAACTCCACCTACACAGATACACCCCACAGAGATTTTCTGATGTCTTTCCCCATCTCCTCCAAATGTGACCTCCAGGGCACAGCCTTTTGATCCCCTGTCCTTTCACTGGTTGTGGATGGACACCAGCTCTGCACGACTGCTGCTGTCAGGCGAAGTTAAAGATCTGCAACAGCTTCTGAGGACAAACTTTGAGGCTGGTCCATTGAGGATAAGAAAAAAAAGCCAGAACTTATGACACAGAGAGCAGACTTTAGATCCAAACTTTTCAGCCTGTACTGATGCCTGTGACCTCTTTTTTTAAGATAAGACTGTCAGGCAGCAGAAGCAATTAGTGGTGATCAGAGCTGTTTACTGTACACAGTGCTACCAGTGCAGAAAAATGAAATTTCTCCTTTCAGATGGTGGTACCCAGGTTAATATCTCTTACTTACAACAACAACTTAACAAGGTGCTGGGAAAATCTTCCTGTCTCCTCATCATTCCCCCTGCCTGGTTGCACCACATTCACTCTAATAGCATTGAAAAAGATAACCACGAAGTACAATCTGGTCTTTAAAAACAACGAATGTAAGTGCTGAGGAAGGTAGTCAGTACCAATCACTTTAGAGGAAACATTAATGCAATGAACTGCACAGAAAGAAAGCTGCTTCTTCATACATTTGCTGAAGCCCCGAAGCAAAAGCGTATATTTTCTTCCAGAACTACAGGGCTGAAGCAAAGCACTTTCCAGAGACAGAGCAGCTGAACCAGAAAAATGAGAAAATTTTGTAGCATCTTCAGTTCCCACAGCCAACCTGCCTCACCTGAGGCCTTTCACTTCATAATTCTTCCACTGAAACTGAAGCTCTCCAGTCCATNAGGCCTTTCACTTCATAATTCTTCATAATTCTTCTTCATAATTCTGAAACTGATGCTCTCCAGTCAACGTCATGGAAACAGAGATAGGAGAACAAATCACCCCGCTGGATGCAACTTGCATCCTTCTCTTTGCCGTGAAGAGGGGCCAGGGAGTGCCTGATGATCCCAACATGTGGAAATGTGGCATTTGATGAAATTATCTGCTATTAATTGAGAGGGGGACTTTCCTTCATGACCAGGCAGTGCAAGGGCTGTACAACTAATTTCACTCCTTTACTGCTAATGAAAGAGAACTGTTGCTGTCTGAACTAATAAGGGATTTTTTCACTGTGTCATTTATATAGTAGAAGGAATTGTAAAATAGCTTCATGATAGATAACTGTACTGCTGGAGCTTCCTTAGTTTGTCATTTCATACAAAAGGATCTCAGCCACCATAAAATTAAATTTCTCCACATTGCAATTGTTCAGCAATGAGACAAACCAAATTTTCTGCTAATTGAATGCACTGAGCTACTTATATATTCATAGCGAGCTGGTGCTTTCAGCACCATTGCGCTCTGACTCTGCAGGAGCCTTCCCAGCAGCAGAGCTGGTGTGGAGCTGGCACAGCCACCAAGTCACCCACAGAGCCTTTAGCATTGGCTGGCAGCCCAAGATGCCACCTTGGTCTTGGTAGGGGCATGGGTTTCCTTTCCTTCCTTGAGAAGCCCCAACCTGTTCTTTTGGGAATGTTTTCTGGAGACTGCTCTCCTTGCTTTGCAGAAACAGGACCAGATGGCTGAAAACATCCCCTGATTCCTCCAGCTCACCACTGGCTGAAGGTTACTTTTTGCTAGTTCATTATCCTCCTGAACTTCAGAGCATAACTGTTCAGAAACCTCTAACTTGCAGGTATCTAAACATAATTCCTCATTGCCTGGCACTAAATAAAAAGAACAATTCAAGGTAAGACACACTTCATGAATGCCTGGTTTTTGCCTTCCTTGCTGCAGTGAGGATGCTCTCTGGACTGACGTGAACATTCTACAGAGCCCCATGATCCTCTCCCAACAGTCAAAGCAAAATGCCCCCTAAATGCCAAAACTCAGTCTCTCTCTCTACATACCTGATTAGATTTCTCCAGTGTTTGACAGATTTTGACATTAATCCCAGACACCTTTTTTTTTAAAATTCTATCCCTTTCCTTGAGTCCTGTAACTCATGTTTGTCCAAGTTTCCTAGCCCTGTATTCCCTGGAGATGCTGATATAACTCTTGGTGTCTGTGGTCAGACCTCAGTGAAATACCAGTGCTTTGGTCCTGTTTTGTTCCAGTCTATTCTGCTTTGTTCACCAGTGAATTACCCTTGCACATGAGTCTTTCAAAGGGAGAAAATGTGACAGCTTTCATCTTTCCTATTACATAAGGACTAGAAGGTAATAAACAGAAGAACAAGACCTAAGAAATGAAGACAGCTCATAGCCATACAGGGTCACACAACTGCATTCTGCAAATCTATTTCATATTCACTGTTGTCAAATTTGCCACATCAGTATGAGTTCCAAGACTTCTTAATAAGCCACTTACAGCCCCAGCTACTAGAATTATCCTGTTTAAAAATTTCCGGCTTTCATTTTCTGAAAGCACTTTTCTCATCTCCATGGTTGCACAGAGCAGCTTGAAGCAAGTATACATTGAACTCAAAAATAACATATGTTTTAAAAAGCCTTATAATTTCAATCCTCCTATGATCTCTGAGTAATAGATTTGATATTTTTCAAAACTTACATGTGGACAGATTGGATGTTAAATATGTGTCTGTGAGTCTGTACATACATGTGTACACGTACATGTGCACATGCCCATCTTTTCAGACATGATCTATCCAAGAGGACATAGATGAAAATGAAGAGAAACCTAGCAGTGGTTTCAAGGATTAATTTGGGAAGACACCCATTCCAGTTCTATATATTGCATTGTTAAGAATAGAAGCAATTCACAAATGCCTGAAAGCCCCAGAAAAACAGGCTGCTAAGAAAGCGTGTGCTGTCAGAGACAAGCAGAGCAATCTCCAGTTGACTTACTGTGTGAGGAATCAAAGGCGAGGGCTAAAGGCTGGCAGAGGCCAAAGCATGAGCTTTCTATCCCCTAACAACTAACCTGGACAATACATTTGAGCTAGGTTTCTACAGGTGCTAATGTATCCAAACTTTTTCTGATGTCGAATTCCCCTGAAAGACTAATATTGCTGGGGATCTATCCCTACTCTCCCTGTATTGAGAGAACAGGTACCAACCAAATGCAGTTCCACTTTCCCCTCCTGTTCTGTAAACTATCCTGCTGCTTGGTCAGTGGGTTCCCAGAAGGTGAATTGGATTCCTCAGAATGGAGAACATGGGTCAGTTATCAATGATGGAATTAATTTTATGCACAGCCTTTCAGAGAAGTGCACTCAGAAATTTTGCAGCCCTTCATGTCCAGGTCAGTTTTATTCTCCACATACAACGGTGAGCTCTGCTGAGATCTGTGTGAGCTGCCAGCAGGACTCTGCTCACACTGGCCATTCATTAACACACTGATTAGTTTAGCCACTCACCACATTCTATTTCCACTTCATGCTTTCACTATTATCTTTTATACTTCCTGTATTTCAGGAGTATTATGGGCATCTTTCATTAACACATACACACAGGGATGAGATTTAATCTCCTTAATTTATTATCTATTGTATTCCTAGTAAACCTTTCTTTGCAATATCCAGGCAGCACCCTGATGTAAATCCCTGCTGAAAGACAATACAGAACTACAAAGTATTCTTTATTAAATGTTTTATTTTATTACCAAAACTCTTCAAATGTCCTCAATATATTTCTCAAGCTGTTTTCATTTGGCGGTGAAATGGCTGATCCTTGAAAAGCTTTTGTTTTAGTGCTTAAACCAGTGAAATCTGTTTTCACTCCTAGGTACACAATTTCTCATGGTTCCCAATAACAGAGATTATTGACATTTTCACTGGTTGCTATGGAGAGGGTCACTGCACACATTTAGTAGCCTAGGAATTGAACATATCCAAAGGATCTCAAGAAGGATGGCCTGGTCTTGCAAAAGGGATTTGTGCTTTGGCCAAGAGCTGACCTAGGTTCTGTCATGAAGGGAACTGCATCTTCTAAAGTTTAGAAGAAGCAAATGAATCAAGATCTTGTGGAGAAAGTCACACACCACTTGAGCAGTGAAATCTGAGACTTGAAGCCAGTGGAGTTCTTGGCTCCAAGACTCCAAAGGGGGCTTTCCTCCCTGCAAGCCTGGCTCCGTACGAAGCTTTTCCCCAGGACACAAAGCAATGCCCAGGAGGGCGTCCAGCTGCAGTACAGCTCCACCACAGCCTGACCTGCTGTGAGGTGTTACACTGCACCTGCCCATGCTCGTGCTGAGCAAATCCTCAAGCCCAGTTCTTACAGAACCATCTCAGGAGCCCTCTGAAAACTGGAGCCAGAGCCAAGCTGCCAGCCTGTTTATTGAGGAGGTGTTCCTCAGAGGGACCAAGTGAAATGTCTGTTGGGAAAGACCTCACCAAACTAAGAGCATTAGCTGGGCTCAGTGTGTTTTTTATCCCTTCTGGTACCCATTCTGACTGTCACTTTGCCACAATGCAGTGTGTTACTGATGTATTTCTATAAAGCAAGCTGAAAAATACTGGCATTATTCTATGCTGTTCTTGGATTCTTTGGAGTGGAATTGTCTTTCCAAACTGCCTGGACCTTTTAGTTTGATGTAGCACCATTTAGCAACCGTAAGGATTAACCACCTCACAAAGGAAACAAACCTCCATGTAAATGTCTTTAGTTTTAATAAGATTTTTAGGCCAGGATTTTTTTTAATCGTATGGCCAATATTTATCATATGATATGTACACTTCCAGACTAAGTTTCTCTAACCTCTTCATGCTCCAGAATTCAAGATGAACTGTTAACGTAATAGCCACCATCAGAATTTCTTCTAGGTCGTCTTGCAATACATATATTTAATTTTTAACTGGCAAAAAGTTATTAAATGTCTTTTATGAGGCCTACAGACAGCCAAAAGTTTACAGGATATAATCCCAGGAGTTCTGAGTCTTGTTCTGCATCTTAAGCTCCAAGACCACAGCAGTCAAACCCAAGAGACTCATCTTGCCATCAGCCTCCCCATGGAGCTGGCAACTGTTCTAGGATGCCACATTTTTAGCAAGCTTTTTTGCCAGCATGGTGTCTTCAAGGTTTCAGAAAGAAATTTCAGGCCACACACTGAGTGAAGGGCTCATCTGTCCCCTCCCAAGGGTATCTGTACAGGCCCTGCCTCCCTGCGTGCCTCTGCTCGGAGCGAGGCAGGGCAAGCTGCAAGCTCTGTGCCTGTGAAATTTCAGCAGCAAGACTCACTTTCAAGTGACACAACCAGTTCTGAAATGTCAGAACAACCCAGGAAATTAACTTTCAGATCAAGAATACCTGGTGAGGGTGAACCCCTGCAAGGCTGAGATGATGGCACTCAAGAGTAGGTCATATTCCAGAGACACAGCCAAGACAGCGTCTCCTTTTCCCCTCCAAAGTTCACAGCCTACATAGCTCAGAGTATCAAGGAGTACTGAGGCCCAGAAGGACTCCCCACTGAGGGCAACAAGCTGAAAGCCTTGATTTCTGACCTGTGCTTTTTCACCCCCCACCTTCCTGTTCCCTTAGATGAGAATCCTAAAAAAACATTCATTCCCAGAAGAGGGTTCACCATAGAGACTGGAGAATGAAAAGAAGATATTTGGTTTTCCTCATTTCTAAATTCTGGTCCCCTAGTTCTTTTTTATGGCCTGGCACCCCTGATACTCCCCACTGCAACCCTGCAGTCCAGTCCACCCATACCCTACCAGCAAGCAGTGGAGTGGGAGATGGTACCTGTCTAGGAAAGCATAAAGGCAAAGTGCAGGTTCACCCCTGCCCTGGGTGATGGCAACTGAACACCCCTTTTCCCACTGGGGCTATAACTTCTGGGTGACTTCAAGTTAACTACAAGTTGTCCTTTGCAGTCAGGTCACTGCAGCCATCTCCTACAGGCTGTAGCTGCAGCCCAGAGGAGCTGTGACACATCGGCAGCAGCTGGTGGGAGGCATAGCTGTTTGACAGCTCCAGAACCTGGGCAGCCCTGAGCACAACAGAGCTGGGAATAAGGCCCCTTCTCTGTCACCACTCTGAAATGGAGGTCCATTTTTCCAAAAAATCCCTAGATGAAGCTGTGGCTGTATCAGTGCCTTCACTTCCCCCTGCCAAACACACCCTGTGCTCACACTGCAGCTCTGCTGCCCAGGGCAGTGTGGACCCCAAGGCCCCCAGTGCAGCTGGGACGAAAGGTTTATCCAGCCAGGGAGCCCAGTGGGGACTGAACCCCGGAGAAGACCAGCTCCCTTGGATGTCTTTCTCCTGTGTGAAAAACCTTTTCCCTGAAGTCATTTACAATATGAACACTGTTCCTGTCTATTCTCCTTCTCCCCACAGAAAATCCCTGCTTTTAACAAAGCCTTGAAAAGGGAGAGAGAAAAGGGCTGGACATGTCAAAGGCTACTATTATTACTGCCTCCTTGTGACAGGCACAGAGGAAGGAGGCTGCTTAAATTTCTAAGACAGACAGACAATGATAGGTAGCAGATGGATGGACGGGCTCCTGCTGGGAGCAGACAATGAATTTCATTTTGTTACAGCACATCTACTGCAGAAGGGGGATGATACTGCAGTATGTGTGCCAAGTTCCCTTCACTGGAATGGATCCTGCACAGACCAGACTCGCACACAGCAGAGATTTTATATATTAAACAGGAAAGAAAAAGGGCTGACTTACAGCTTTTGTCTTCAAAATCCATTCATAGTAAAAACCT
The DNA here is from genome assembly GCA_013397975.1 of Machaerirhynchus nigripectus. Lineage (NCBI taxonomy): Eukaryota > Metazoa > Chordata > Aves > Passeriformes > Dicruridae > Machaerirhynchus > Machaerirhynchus nigripectus. The sequence continues at coordinate 1,270,353 of VZRQ01003115.1, read as the reverse complement.
AACGGGAAAAGGAAGACTGTCCCACTTTTTGCAGCGCCAGGAGATGCTTTCGATATAACCAGTCCCTCAAGACGCTTCACAGGTTTGCACAGAAATTGCTTTTCTCGTCACCGGAGCACGAGCGCTCATTGACACAAAGTTGGGAGCGCCGAGCAGCCCCGGCTGATGGCAGCCGGCACCGGAGGCACCACCCGGCAGGGGACACCCCGGCCCCAGCCTCCCCTCCCCGAGCAGCCGGTCCTGCTCCCCTGAGCTGTGCCGAGCTCTGAGAAGCCTCGGGGCTGCAGCCCTCACGTTTTCCAGCAGTCCCCTCGCTGTCACAGCCTCCATCCCCCGCTGTCCCCTTCCTCCCCGATCCATCACATCCAGCCACCTGCAGTCAAGGTGAGATGTGAGTGACACAGGGAAAGGGGGAGGGAGGACGTTTGCTTGAGTCATCCCAGGCACTGCAAGGCCTTTTAAATTATGTTGCCGGTTTGAAAATGGGTTTAGAGCCTTTCCATGGTAAATTTGATTCTAAGCACACTGCTTTTGCTCTCTGAAATATGGTGTGTACGTACACATAAATATCGCCAGGCTGCAACCCGCCCCATCCACCCCCATCCTGGGGCTCCCTATTAGCTCCAGTACCCTGGCACATTGCCTAAAGACCTTTCAAGTGGTGCATTTGGGAATGATTGGTTATTATCCATAAGAAGAATAATTCCCTGGGCTGGGGGAGGCAACTCGGCAATGAAGACTAACATAACCCACCTTTGTCTGTTTTTCAGCTTCAGGATGTTCCCTAAATGACATGCACAGCACAGAGATGGGGAGTGCTCCTGACCAGTGCCTGATCTGGAGAGCACCTCATCCTTGTCATGGCCAGCTAGACCGACCTCTTGAGGCTGTTACTCCTCATATAAAAGCCCTTTAAGCACTAGAGTTCCTTTTCCAAGTGTTATGTGCTATTAGGATGCAAATCACCCGTGTCTCCCCTCAAACCTTAGAACCAAATCCATCTCCTACTGCAGCCCTGCACTGATTGCCCCTGGCACGGGAGGCTTTCTAAGCCTCCGTACTTAGGACCAGCTAAATATCAGCTCTGTGACTCTCAGAGTATTCCATGTCATTTAAAATATAAAAAAGTAAAATAAAAAGGAGGGTGCTGTCCTCAGTGTAAACAGTTAACTCCTTCAGCTCTGGAAAGTAATTTAATATTAAGGCGACTCATCCCAATAAGCCCGGAAATGCAAAAGTGTGTAAAGCTGAAGGCAAGATGTGGGAGGGTACAGAGGTAAGGAAATTAGCATGGAGCCTCTCCTGAATTCTTTTACAACCTATTCCAAGCAAGATTGATCCCTTTCCTTCCCAAGAAAGGTCCAGCCCTTCTTTTCAGGACCCCAGACCAACACACATCACAGTATTTGAAATCTGCATCCCAGTCCCCTAACTTGGCCAGCCTGGGAATGGTAGCTCTTGCTCCTGATTCCCGCTGGGGAAGTTAACTGCAGGGAGTACCTGAGGGGAATGAGCTTGGAGATGCACTACAGCACTATCATCCCACAGTGTGACACACCAGGTATTGGGCATGCCCTTGAAGGCTGCCACCATCTCACAGTGAGTGCTGAGCAGCCCAGGGCTGACCCTGAGACCTCAGCTGGCCCCGTTTGCAGGGAGGGTGGTGCAGGTCTGTGCACTCAGCTCCCTGCAGGCACATCTCAGGGAGCACCTGCAGAGGCAGTCCCAGCTAGGATGGATCTGGTGACCACCACTGTGATGTGCCCCACTCCAGTGACAGCCTGCACACCCCACAGCTGAATTACCAGTAGATATATTGTTCTTCAGAGACCAAAGGCAGCTGCTCTGCTCTTAATGGCAGGGACTGCTCTGGTTTGCAACAGAGTTGAGTACTCCATGTGCACATTCTTTGAGCATGTCCTAGTTCCCAATGTCTTTGTCCACATTTCTGCAGAAATCTAACAGGCACTGAGTATCAACATCTAAAACAGGAGAAGGTCCACAGCTGCTCAAAAATGTTTGCTCTTCTTTCCCTTCATACGTTGCCTGATCATTTGATCCCACTTTTGCTTTGTAATAAAGAGAATAAGAACAATGTTAAAGAAATGAGATGTGACGAGTGACCTTCCCTATAAACTCCATAGGCAGAAAATGAGGTTGAGCAGTAAATTAGAAAGTACCTGTCAGAGCTGCCCTTCCAGATCACTTGGAACCACAAGGGAGGAACTGCAGCTATCACCATGGCAATTCTGCAGACTCTATTTTATATTGACCTTAAGGTACTACTGAGTGGATAGTGCTAGGAGTGAAAATGGGTATGGATGGAGTGGAACCGTATGTACTGTCACTGATTACCCTTACTAAAGAGAGTCTGGGATTCAATGGGGAAAAAACCTCCTTGCTCATTTAGTGGCAGTGACCCCTAAGGACAGGAGTGCCTGGATCCTCCCAGTAGTTCTCATTCTCACTAGAATGATAGAGGAGTTTGGTGTAACCTTGCAAGTAAAATCTTCTGCAAGACATCCATCACTGGTCAGTTTTAGCTGTCAAATTACAATAGGTGTCTCACATTTCCATGCACAGCAACTATTTTCATAAAAGAATTAGAAAACATGAACTGAAGTTGCAATACTGTTTGACTTTTGGAAGGGTTTTTTAAATTTTCTTTCTCGGCACAAAGATCTTTTAACTTGCAAGTTGAAGCAATTTGTCTTCATGATGCCACCTGCTGACCACAGGGAAAAGGTCACTGCTGTTACCAATGGCAGCATCCCAGCAGAACATCCTCTCTTAGCATTTCCCCTCCTCCTTTCCCTCTTTCAAGAGAAGGTCAAGCATCACCTCTCCTCCAGGGAGGAGTGACTTCTAACATTTCTTCTTTGCATCAGGAGCAGTTAATGGAAATGGTAATAAATCACCCTTCATGTTCTCATACAGACAGTTACAGCGAGCAAAGACCATCTGCCTGTCTGGGGTCCCATGAGGAGCCATAAGATAAGGGGAAAAAATCATCTTCTTCACACAAACCTCAATTTTTAATCCACAGCATGACTAAAACTCCCAGTCCAGGCTCCTTTCATTCCTGTCCTGGAGGAGATGCTGTTGGAATCTTTCGTGTGGCATTGTTGGCTATGTCATAGCAGTGTGTCACTGCTCTGGGCAGAATCACTGCACTCCATACCCTCACAGACTCGAAGAGGAGTATAAGGACTTATGATGGCAGTGTAAAGGACTAGCTGGGAGTGGGAAAACCCCCGTCAAATGGTTGTCTGAGATCACAATGCAAGGCCACACCTCAGCTGGACACAGTCATACCAACCCTCAGCTGCATCGCTGGCCAGCCCCAGGACACACTGCCACCCCTGAGACTGCAAAGCTCATCAGCTTTCCTGGACTTACACCTGTAACAAGGTGTGGGGGAAGTATGGAACAGTCCCTGCCCCTGCAAGGAGGTGCAGAATAAGATTATCCTGTTAGTCTACACCAAGATTGTACAGGAACACAGGGCAAGAAAATAAAGACGAGCTACATCCAGTCCCTAGTTCCTTTTTCACACACATTTTGAACTTAAGACAACAGAAGACAAATTCAGGCACCTGGTGAAATGAAGGAGGTGTGCAAACATTTTAAAGTCTCTGACAAAGAACAGTGATGGCAGTGTAATACAGGTGCCAGCTGTGGAGCTCTGTTAATGAATTTCCTTTTCTCTCAGACATTAATGGATGCCACAGGCTGGCAGTACAACACATTTGAAGCTCCATATGACTGTTCATTGCATTTCTTAAACAAAGCTGGTGGTACTTGTATCTAATCACCTTGTTTTTGTTACTATAAGTCATTTCATTTACAAGGTATGTGGTATGAAACAGGATGCACATAGACTTAGGTGAAGGCATATTTAAATAGGTTATGTTTAGATAGCACCTAAGTAGGTGACAGGTTGTGCTTAACATGTTTAATTAAGCTATTTACTTTCTTTCAAGTTTAGGACTTAATCAAATGGTTTGCTTGGCAAGTACAGAATGAGTGTCCCCAAGGCAATAGAGTCAGACAGAAAGTAGAAAGATTTCCTTTTCTGGTGCTTCTGTGGTGCTAAAATTGCACACAGATTTTTCACACACACGTTGGCCATTCAAGCAAATCAGGAACCTCATCTGTCCTCACATGCTTGCTTGCTTGCTTGCTTTATTTTTATGTGGCAAACCATTTGGAAAGACAGCTTTTAGCTAAGAACATCCACCCTTTGGCCACTGGAGCCATCCTGCAGCCCTGGTGTTGCTGCCTGCTCCCACCCCAGGAACAATGCAGCCTTACAGAACCTGTCCTTCAGCTTCATCACTGCCCTGCACACCGAGGAATGCAGAGCAAAAGTTATTAGTGCTTCTGCATTCCCACTTTACATATATTTCTGATGCAGACCGAATCCATTCAGGGAGACTCAAATATTGAAAAGCATCAAGGCTATTAGGATCTGTATATCCCATATCAAACAAGTTCCCCCAAAATTTCAGCTCATCAGGAACTGCATCATCATACATTAGTGCGACCTACCCTTTCTTCACTAGAAGTGTTTTCAGGCTTATCAGTTACCTTAATGTTTATCTGCCAGCACACTGAAAAATGTGGAATTTTAGAAAATTAGTTTCTAAGCAACACCAGCAAGTGAACATTGAACTAGCTTTAAAGAGTTGGCTCACTTGTAGAGTGACAACTAGAAATGATCACTGACCAGCAAAAAAAAAAATCCATGTTTCTTTCCTTTTCCTGACCATTCCCAGAGTTCTCTGAGACTGGACTGGCATATGAAGAGTAAATCAGGGTGGGGGAAGACTAATACAGATCTGCCTTTCAAAAATATTGGAATTAAAAGTTATTGGACATCGGTTCCTGCTGAGGTCTCCTGAACTGTTTATTAGATTTTTCATCACCTCCACCTGCCTACAGTCAGATAACCTGGTGAAGTTACAATTCCTCATTCTGTTATTTTCTAATATTTTTCCTTCCTTAAATACAGAAGAAGGGTGCTGTGGGGAAATTTTTTAAAAAAAAAGTCCTTAGTGATTTTCAGTATGCACCATGAAAATAAAAAGAACTGGTTCACTGATACAGCTGAGTTTGATAATTCCTCTGTTGCCTCTTTCCTTCTAGGATCTCTCTGTCATACTTGAAAAAGGCTGTTGCCTTCCTATCAGTTCCCAATCCTTTCTTTCCCTGCCATCCCATGTTTAATGGCACAGCTGTGACCTCCAGGCTGAGGGAGAGGTAGGAAGGATACTTTGACTTCCTAACCAAATAGGCAATTTTGCTGTGAACGGCCTAATTTGTTTTCCTTTGTGTCTCTAAGAAACCAGTGAATAATCTGCCGTGTTCTCTTCCATCAAGCTTTGAGAGTTGATGTAGGTTTCCTCCTGCTTTCCTTGAGTTGCTTTGAGGGCTTATACTAAAATAATGAGGCATTTTAAAAAACTTTCCACCTACCCGAACTCATCCATTTCAGACACTTAGCTAGCTGTGTCCCTTTGATCCCCTCTCACTGGGAGGGGAAGTGAATTTGAAAGACAATAGAACTTTAAAAAAAAAGTTATTTTCTGAGGCCAACTCACTCTATGTCCCACTTTGTGGAGAAACAGCCTCTAAAATGGCAGATAAATCCTGAGCTCCCTGTCTCACTTGGGGAATTCTGGTTTTATAGTTGCATTATAAATATTTTTTCTTATTTTAAAACATGTGAAAGACATCAAAGAGACACAGCCAATCTCACTCCCTGTGGCAGAAATAAAATTTAGTAAAGTGAATCTTTCCATGGACTAAAACAAGTCCTGACCAAGGAGCTCCCCAGCATCTTGGTCACCCAGGGCACCAGGAGGAATCCAAACCCTGTCTCAGCACTGCCACAGCATGTGGCCCTGGATGAGCCCTTCCCCTTCCTGCACCTTGGTTTTATCTGCTTAATCCGCATTCCTGTAACTCTCAATTTCAGCAAGATACCTATACAATAAATTTATAGAAAAGGTTGGCATTAACTTCTGATAATGCCTTCAGATGTCTTCAGAAACACCTTTTGTAAACATCGCTCTCCAGTCTGGCTCTGTGGCTTTCCTTTGCCTTTGGGAAGCTGATCCCTGCTCTTGCTTGCAGGCTTTGATCCCATCATCATTCCTCCCCTCCAGGCTTTGCCTGTCCTCTCTCTCACACAGAAGGGGCTTAGGAAAAGAAACAGCACCTCTCATGAAGCTGCAATTCAGCCTGAAGGTCTCTCTGACGAAAGAGACTGACTGAGAGCTGCTGGGGACCCCCTGGTCTTTCCCCCTGCTCAGGACCCCCATCCAGGAGGGGTGTAGGTGCCATCATCTTGCCCTTGCTCCCATCTCCAGCCCTCAGTGCCCATTACTCCACCCTGCAGGCGGTGACACACCTTTCCCCGGGCATGGAGGCAGGTGATGCTGTGCCACACGGCAGGAGCACTGCTTTGCTTCATTGCTCAGAGCCTGTGGCACCTTGGAAGCGCAGTTTGTGGAGCTGCCCTTGGAAGGTGAATCAGGCAGAGCTGCTGCTTGCCAGCACCTCTTGTGAGGCACCTCCTATAGCCTGAACCGTCAGACAGTTTAAGAGCTATTGGACATGGGGCAGGTTTTGGCAGGGCTGCTGCTGCTCGGGCCATAATCTCTCTGCCTCTCATTTGTTCTCATTTGCTCCAGCCAGTAGCTCTCATGACAACTCTGTGGCAGCACATCCTTCAAAGGCCAGCAGCCAGATAAACAAACTGGACTACCAGATATTTCAGCAGCAAGTCTCAGCCGAGGAAAGAAAGCGCTTGAGTCCTTATAATAAGGCAAGGGAAGGTAAAACTGCCTCCCTCCCTGTGAAGCTTTGATCCGTGAAGGTAGTTGTTACCTCAGAGAGGAGTCAGGATGTTTGGGATTGCCTTGAGAGGAAGGAGTGGAGTAAGGGTAAGCAGTAGGAAAATTATGACATTTCAGGAAAAGAGAAAAAAAAATAGATTTCAGTAGCAGGGGAAATCTCCTTTTCCAGCCCAGCTGTTAGATCAGCATGAGGCACGGAGAGAAGCAGCAGCACCACTGGAGTTAGGTGAACAAGCACTGCATTCCAAGCTGCTGGGGAGGCTCATCCAGACTCATGATTTATTCTTGCTGCAAGTTCTGCAATTAAAGTGTGAGGCTTCCCCAGTGAAAGCTGCCTCCCTCATCTGCCGTGATTTAAATTCCAGAATCCTCTTCAGGCGGGTGTGATCAGTGACCGAGGCAAGGCTTTGTTTGCACAGTTGTCTCACTGCACTCAGTGCTTGCTGCTGCAGGACTCTTCCCTTCCCTGGGCATCTCCATAACACAGTGCAGAAATGAGAAGAGGTGTTATGGTTTTGCAATATAATGCATGCCTGATTACCAAGCAAATTTGGCCTTGGTGTTAAGGTAACCAAAGCACTATAAATTCCTTGTTGAAGGATGAGTCCTTTTTACTGCAAAGCAATGGTGTTCAAATATATTTGTCCCAGTTTAATTAGTTTTTAAAAGCAGGTTTAAAAGTGCTTTAAGCCTCCAAACTGCTGGGGAAGCCCAATATTTTATCTCTGTGCAATGTGACAACAAATAACCTTAATGCTTATTCTTCCACAGAGTTCCCACCTTCTCAGGGCCAAGCAAGCAGTGTATTTATGTTACTGATTTAGTCCAACACTCGGTTTTACAGGATCTACCTGAGAGCCATCAATCCCGTTCAGTTCCATCTCCCAGCCAGGACATGCCTGCCACCATCAGTGACAGCTGCACCTCCCTCCTGGGACAGACGAGACCTTTTTGATGCAATGCAGATTTAGCACTTGTCCAGACCAGCCCATTACTCCTTCCATGCCACAGGGCAGCTCTGCGTGATCCCCATGACACACCGGGGGAAAATGATGATAAAGGACAAGCAAAGGAGCTGCTGCTGCCCTCAAGAACACCCTTCCTGCAGGCAGAGCACAGCTCACAGGGATCTCCTGACGCTGAGGGGGAGAGCTGCAAGCTGCACACTCGTACTCCCAGGCATGTCTCAGCAGTGGGATTTTGATGGGGTGGGGAATACCTCTGATCAAGCCCATTATTCTCCCCATTTCATTATCTAATGGTCCCTGGCTGTGCAGCAGCAGTATAAAGAGTTTGGGGCTGATTTAATTTGCCAGAGATTTCATCTGGGTAGCTGCAAGCACAGGGCTGTGATTTCTTTGACGTAGCACAGCAGCAGCTGCTCAGCTCCAGTTCTGAGATGGCTCTAGCCCAAAAGAAATATGAGGTGCTCATTTACATCAGTTGCAGTTTTGCTTTGGAAAGAAAATAAATTCAACTAATAAAGCACGACAAATCCCTCTGACACATGCACAGAAACAGCTGCCTAGGAAAAAAGGGCAGCTGTATGGGATTGTGAAGGAATAGGGAATATTTCCACAGATTGGTAAGGTTAGTCAGCCACTCCTTCAAAGCAAGTCAAATTAAGTCATTCTGGTGGATAATACTTACATTCTAACCAAAGCCCTTTGGCTGTATATCACTGTTCTGACCTCCAAGAGGGCTCACACAGAGGCATATGTGGACACACGTTCACATTTGGGTGCTAATTCTGACCCAGTTACACCCTCTGATTTGTGCAGCAAACAGCCAAAGATGAGCCAGTTCATTCCTTCTCTCAAACCCCAGAAGCAGCTCCCTGCCAGCCCCAGACAGACGTGCCTGAGCACAAGTGCCACCCCAGAGCTCTGAACTGGGCAATCCAGGTAAACTGTCCTTGGTCCTCAGGCTGTAATCTCCACTGAGGGCAGGCGTACTAAATCCCTGGCTTTCCTCATCCCCGGCTTTCCAAACTCTCTGCAGAGGTCTTCAGGATCATTGATTTCATTTTAAAAGAGAGAGAAACTGAGGCACAGCAGTGATGTCCCCCATGATATGTGACAGTAAGGAGCTCAGATCACAGTTAATAGCCTTCAGCACACTATGCAACACCAGCTCACAAACAAGAGCTCAGAGCACCAAGTATTAATTCAACCCTGCTGACTTTTCTGGTTTTATTTTTCTGACCTCCCTGAATCCCTCAGCCAAGCCCTTATCACTCCTGCCTCAGCTCCCTCTGAGCCTGGAGCAGGTCAGGAGGAAAAAAAGCTTTATTTCTTAGTGGGGCTGTGAGAAGAGGGGGAAAGACAAGGGGAAAACAAAGGGGTCTTAATTTGGAACTGTTCAGCCTTTCTTTCTAAATTTGAAATTTTTTTTTTTCATTTTTTTCATTGTTTCCAGTTTCTGGGGAGGTCACCCCTCATGAGACTACCTTCAAGTGAATCAGCAGAGGATGAAGGGTCCTTTGAGAGGGTTTTGAGAGAGATGAAGGAGGAGCTGTGGTGTTAGAGATGTGACAGCTCCCACCAGACCACCTAAAAATCACAGAGCCATAGGAGATTAGCTCAGCTGGTCAGAGCATGGTGCTAATAACACCAAAGTCATGGGTTCAATCCAGGCCATGCACGTAAGAATGGGACTTAATGATCTTTGTGGGTCCCTTCCAACTCAGGGGATTCTGTGATTCTGTGAGATAGATAACACTCCAGAATAATGTTACAGTTGTCAAAACTGGATCACTTAAACCCATCCTAATTTCTTTCTAAAGGAATGATAATATCTTGTGGGTAAAGAAGCACAAATACCAGTGAGTCCCAACTTGCTGAGGTGTCCCTGAGGTGTCGCTGTAGTCAGGCTGTGGAAACATGAACAGGGAGAGCTGTGATGAGCACAAGGGGCTAGGAAAAAAAGCAGATTCCAGGAGCCATTTCCATTGGCTTGCTGACAGACCAAAAGGCAGCAGCCAGCAGCCCTGGTCTGCTACTGTTGGAGACGGCCAGCACAGAAGGGAACAAAGAAGGGATAAACATGATTACTGAATCTGCAGACCCTGCTAAGGTGGGAAGAGCCATGAACACGTTGTGGGATGTGAAACAATTCAAAACAGTTGTGACAAATTATGGAAAAAAATTTAAACAGTGTAATTCAATAAAGGACAAACAACCAGTGTCTGAATTTCACCTGGAATAGTTCACTGCCATCAAGGCAAACTGGAGAGCAACTGGCTGAGGCAGGTAAGGTCATGAGATAGGGAGGTCAGACAGCTGCTGGAAAGCCAAAAGACAGAAACTCTCCAGGCTGAAGAACTCCCTGTGCTTCCCAGAAGACACAGTTAGAAAGTCTCCCTCTTTACCCAGCTCTGCCAGAGCTGTGTCCAGGCCTGGAATCACAGCTCAGGAACATGTGGATGAAATGCAGACTAAAAAATTCAGAGGTACAGAAAATTCAGTAAACTAGAAAAGGGTGAAACAGGAAGTGGTTGCCTCAGAAAAAGGGGAGGAGAAGCACTCAGTGCTCTGCAAACAAAAGATTACTACAGAAAAGAACTATAAGCTCTTCTGTGGTGGTCTGGGCAAGAAGGGATGAGCTTGGACTGCAGTAGGGGAAATTCCAAAAATAGTCTTAATATTCAGCCAAAGGAAAAAGAATGGAGAAGGACCAGAAATTCTTGTGCATGAGAGATCTAGATGCTCCAGACATAAAACTCTTCCACAAACAGTTTAGAAAAGAATCTTTCAGAGGCACAGCAAGGTGAGTCAATCCCGTCTTTAAACAGAAAGAAAGGCACAGACTTATGGCCTTTCCAACCCAATTTTCTCTGACTCCTGTGACTTCTATTGTTAGAACTTGCCTTGCTAAGTTTCTCATCTTCCTTGAACATACTTTGCCAAAGACAGAGCAAGGAAAAAAAGGCATTTTAATTGGAATCTTCTCCATTCACCTCCGGTACATCTCCCACAAAACAGAAAAACAGTTAAGTCGTCTCTTCCTAACCACATTCTCCCATGAGGTTTTTGCAGAAAGGAAAAAACCCAGATCCATTAAAAAAGCCATACTGGGCTTTTTTTATTGAAATGAAAAGAACTAAAATAGTTCTTTTCCCCACTGAAAAATAAAGAGGTGACTGGAGAAGCAGCAGACAGGCTTTATGGAGGCGTTTGTCTCTGAACTCATCAAGATACCAGTGGTGCTAACACTGGAGAGGGACAAGGTCCTGTGTGCTTAACAACCCAGAGCAGTGCTGCAAATTGGGGAAGGCTTTGAAGTATAGCAGACTCCTGTAACCAGTGAAAACTCTGGCATGGCTGTGGGGGTGGATTTAGGTAAGCAGAAAGTAATTTCCTTCTCAGGTAAATTCAGCCCAGGTATTTCTGAAAGCTACCAAATTGGCTCCAGAAAAAAAGATCTCATAAGTAGCAGCTTCAAATGGATTATTCAAGCATTTTACATTTATACTACAGTTTGCAACAAGTAAGGGGGTTTAATACTTTATGTCTTCATTCCAAGAAGAGAGTTGCCAAGTTCAAATTGGGGTCCAGATTTTCCTAGAGGAAACCAAGAGATGAGGCTATTCTGTGGGACCATACGGAAGTAATTCTGAAGTCTGATCATACAAACTCTTTGCAGACGTTGACTTCGTGTCTCCGTTCTGCAGCTGGCCAAGAAGAATGGTCTGAAACTTTTGCATACACACATGCACACTAATGATTGTGCATTTTTTCCTAGCTGATCCCACATAAAATCCTTCTTGAAAATATTGATCTGAGAATTCTGGCAAGAAACAAAAGCACTAAATGAGGTGAACGGAACTATAATGGGGGAAAAAATAGGAATAGAACTGGAGCCAAAGCCACATGAAATTTTCTCTGCCATCTCTCTTTTAAACTGCTCCCAACAGAATTCATGACTCTGGAAGATACTGAAAACTCACATGCAAGCCCAGTCCACAGTCATCAATCCCACTATTTTCTGTGCTAGGCAGAGCCTTGGGCTGTAACATTTTTGTTCTCCCACCCATGTTTTTTGATCACTGCTGAAGCTATTGAACTTCACCTGGTCTTCTCACTCCTTGGCAAAGCCCCGAAAAAAAGCACCAGCTATCAGGGAAGTCAGTCACAAAATAGAACCTGCCTTTGTCCAGACAAATCCAGAGGATTTTACATCACACCTGGTTCACTGAGTCCCTGTTTCCAGAGGCTTTGAGTACAAGTGCTAAGAAGGCCTCATCACTGGTGCTTTACAGACTCACACACAGGCAGCCTGACTTGTGCAGTCAGGATCTCAGAGCGTCCCAGAGAGCAGAACCCGGGAAAACTCCAAGGACCAGAGCACACTAAGTACTCCTCTTGTTTCCCCCTCACTGTTTTCTAATAAAGGTCACGGGAGAAAAAATGCTGCCACTTAAGAAATAAGTTATTAAGAGCCAAGACTCCAAGAAATCCCTTTGTGGGTTCTCCTGAGGACTGTGAGCTGTCATAGCTGCCCAGGATGAATGACACCCTGCAGAAAGAGACGAGAGTCCTCAGGGCAGCACTAGAGGAGCTTTATTCACGAGAACGGAATAATGCCTGATACAGGAAATTGTGTGATGAACTGATGAATCACAAGGAAGGAGTTCAAAACACAATATCCAGGGTTTTCTTCTGTGTGAAGGGAGTGAGACATTGGCACAGATTGCCCAGAGAAGTTGTAGATGCCTCATCCCTTGCAGGGCCAGGTTGAGTGGGGCTTAGAGCAATGTGGTCTAATGGAAGAAGTCCTTGCCCTAGGCAGGGGAGCTGGAACAAGATGTTCTTTCAGTTGCCTTTCAATCCAAACAATTCTAGGATTCTAGGATCACGGGAGAAAGGGACAGGAAGCAACTGTCTTATAGCTGGCCAACAAAGTACATCCTCTCAGGCAATGCTTATTCTCTTTGCAACTGCTCAAGGGATTTTTAATTCAACTTTTTATCCTTTTCTCTAGACATGTTCCCAGCTGGAGCAAAATAAATTACCCTTAGCTATCCAAATGAAAATGAAAAAGCATCACTAAGACTTGACTAACATCTTAACACATTCCAGATCTCTTCCAAACCCATATTATCATTCTGAACAGGACAGTATAATCAATCCCCTCCTACATTCTTTTCACTGTTCTAAGTAGCCTTTTCCTTTACTTATGGCTGTGGTGTTGCACACCTGCAATCAACTAGAAAGATTTTAAAATAGGAAAACCCCTTTTGCTCTTTCCCCAACACTTATCAGGCACAAGAACAGCACCAAAAACCAATCCTGCAAGGTCGCCTTATTCATGTGCCCTCAGACTGGTCTGAATAGTCTGACTCCCTGTTATCCAAAGTTTCATTTTCTGAGAATGGCACTGATTTCAGTAAACCTATTCCTACAAGTTAAGGACAAGCCAATGAGTTTATTTGAATGACAGCTGCACATACCCGTACCTTCATCCTGAAAAAGCAGTCAAAGATAGTTAAAATTGTTCCAGTCTAAAAAGATTAGGTTTCTTCAATCCTGGAAAGAAACAGCTAAGGGAAGTATAAAAATATCCATAAAATCAGGAGTGGCGTGGAGACAGGGAACAGGTGCAGGCTGCACATGCACTCTCTCCAAGTCAGAACTAAGGGCTATCAGACCAAACCATAAAAACAGCTTCAAAACAATCTAAAGGAGGTGGTTCTACATAAATGTGTATTGCAGCCAAGGAACTCATTGTTCTGAATGTTGTGGATGACAGAACTTGACACAGGCTAAAAACTGGAACATTTCTTTGAAGAATAAAATACAAAGACAGACACTGCCTGTGCTTTACGAAAGCCCTGCACCACAAACTGCTGGAAGCAAGACTGTTTAGAAAACTACCACTACACTTGCCTGTATGCTGCTGTAAGTGAGACACCAAGCTAGATCCAGGAAGTTTATTCTTACATTCTTATAAGAGTTTTTTGAACAAGACAAAAGATTGCTGGGAGGAAAAACAAGGTTAGGAAATAATGTTATGGAATGCTTTCAGTATTCTGATAAAAACAGAAGAGGAAGAAGTATTACTTTTCCAGAAACTTCAATGGAAAACAGTGCTCACAATGTTTTTTCCAAAATGTAATCATGCTTCTTGTTCCAGTAGTCCCTTGGTGTCATGCCACATGCTCCTCATTACAATTTAGAGTGAAGCTTGCTTTGAAGTGTTACTGTGCCACACAATATGCACTTGATTTTTATGTCTGTTCTCACACAAATCTGCTGGCTTGAGCAACAAAACACATTTCTGCTCCTCCTAATTCCTGCTTGCCCTAAAATAGGAGAGCTTTGCCATCTTTTGTGTGTCACCAAGAACACTGATTGCAAAGACTCAGTCGAGTACCCAGGGAAAGCCTGCCTGAAGGTGTCAGGGGTTGCATGAGGAGTTTACATTCAGCTGGCAAGAATGTTATTGATACAGATAAGTCACAAGAAGGAGGAGACCCAGGACAGCTCCCAGATCCCTGATATGCCTTTGGGATAACAAGATAACACATCACTTGTAAGGAAACATATTTCTAGTTGTAAGATCAGGCATCACTAAGAGGTTTTTTCGTGCATGGAAAGTTCTTATGTATTTCAAAGCAAGTTCAGATTTGCAATGGCACGTACAAACCTTGTCAAAACTGAAGTGGGCCTGATGCTACTGTTCCTACAAGAAGAGGGCTCTGTGGGATGAGCAGGAACTCCATCCCTCACCATTCATCACTGGGTCTCACACATGAGGCTCATTAAATTCGAAGGGAAATAAAACACTTCTACCATTTGGCAACAAAACTTAGGAGAAAAATCTCTCAATTTCATATCGAGGAAAGGTTCAGTTACATTTGGAGATGCCTCTTGGCAAAAAGTCAGAATTATGGCCCACTATTTCTCCAAGGTATGGGAAGATGGAAGAAGTAAAATCATCCATGAGACTTTGAATGATAATTTTCTATAATTACCATGGGATTTGGGAGACTTAACCCAAACCTAAGGTGTCCAAATAATGCTTCATTTCTAACCACATGTCTGCAACATAAATGACACTCACAACCGTGTAAAAACCCCTCAACTCTTCCTCTTCTGATTTACAAATTTATTCATAGGAAAACACTTCAGTCATCACTGAGCTGTGATTGCCTCTTGGGTGGCAGGCAGCACTTAAACTGCTCAGTGCTTGAGGATGCAACATGATGAGACACAGCCAAGAGAATTACACCTGGGCAAAGCAGCCCAAATCCCCAGGAGCTCTTTGGCTCTAACTCTCACTGACACCCACGGCAGCGTGGCCCTAAGTAACTGCAGGGAGCTGTGACAATGCAGTCAGTCCAGAGAGAGTTTGGTCAGCATGCAGCAGTAAATGCCCTGTCCTCTCCAGGAGTGGTGTTGGGTAATGGGAAGTTGAGACACATTCTGTTTTACTCCTCCTGCCAACAGCAGCCTCCAGACAGAGCTGTTGAGACAGTCATGATAGTTACCAGTTTCAAGGCTGCTAGGATGGATGATAACAGAGAAGGCCACCCCAGTGTCCATAGCAAGTCTGAGCGTCAGCATTTACGTGTCTGTGTCAGCACACTCCAGCTCTGAGTAACTCACAGCAAGCTGCCAGCCCAGCTCCTGCACGCCTGAAAAATTCGACTAACAGAACAAAGTGCATAGACAGACATTATGGGGAGCAAATTATCAGGATTACTATGGTAACACCACGGAGTGAATGATGACTTCAAGGTCAGAACAACATATGCATCTTGTAGGAATAGCTAATTGTCTGACTCTGCTCACTGACACTCACTGACATCACAACGTATTTTTCACTAAATACCTTAGTATTTGAATTTTGCTGCCTCCAGCTACTATCAACATATTTTGGATTCATCCTTTGAATAAATCTGCACTAATGTTTCCAGTTAAAGTTCCCAAACATATATTCAATTTATATTTAATGAGACAGTGTGAGTTAAGTAAATGAGTGCTCATTAATTAAAGCATATGTATAGTGGGCTGAGAGGATTAATTAGTTAATATTTGCAGAGAGCTCTAAAAAACATAAAAAATGATCTAAACATGAACTGTGCTTTGGAAGAAAGGAGAGTGAGGAGGTGAAGAGATTCAGAACATTATATCTAACCCTTAATGAACACCTTTTAAAATCATGCATGGTTTGTCATCAGTGTTATTTGCAATGAGAAACTAGCCACACATTAGTTAAAATCTGATTAATCAGCTGTTACTTTTCTGTTAAAAGTAAAATGGGCCAAATTCTCCAGTTCTGTCTCCACTGGGACAGTGACACATAACATGACTAGCCAAAGTTATCCAGAGCTACTGGATAAGCACCAAGAGGGGACAGCACGGCCCAAGGGCAGGAGCAGTGTTTGAAGAGTCCCCAGTGCTGGCTTGCTGAGTCTCCAGCTAAATGTGGAAGCCAAACTTTTCTAATGCTCTGTCCCATTTCCATGGCACCCAGCAAATCCCTGAGCTCAGCACTGGGGCTGCCAGCTCCTCTCTGGGCTCAGGGCAGAAATCACCAATGCTCAAACCTTCTGGCTGCAACCCCTGTACACATCTTCCCTCTCCTCCTTCCTTCGCACAATGATTTTGACTCCTGGGCACTGTCTGTATACTTGGAGACCTGCCTGGCAACATGAATGAAGAAAAAGAGCACTTTGAGCTTTCTAGCACAGTCTGCCACTGGCAGGGACAAGGCAGCTCGGTCAGAGTTACCTCCACTGCTCCCTGGGCTGTGCTGTGACAGCTCAGCCCCAACAGCCCCAAACCCATCCAAACCCACACAGCCCCAGGGCTGAGAGTCTGCTCTGCAGGCACCATCTCAGGGGAATGAGGGACCCTTGAGGCAGACACAGCCAAAGCTGCCCCACATGCTTTCAGCAGCCCTCCCCAACACTCAAGGGATAAGCAGGGAATATTTGTGGGCAGACAGCCAGGAAGATTTTAGTGTGTTTCTTTGACTTTTGCCAAGGTAGTTCATTTCATACAAAGCTGGAGAGAAGGCGCAGAACAAAATAAGCCACCCAGGGAAGATTTCCTGGTGCAATTGATGCGGGGCAGTATAACTGACGTAGGTTGTGTGTTAGAAGAGCTTTCCAGGACAACACACTGGTAAACCTTCTGCTCCTGCTAAACAGCCCTAGAAATTAATTTGGCTGTCTGCAAACATAGAATAAAACAGTCTGCCTGACCTCAAGGTGAGTCTTTCAACCAAAACAGGGCATGGAATGTGCTTCCCTCTTCACCTCTTGAAAACTTAATAAAATATGATGAAGCAAGTGAACCTACTTGTGACAGGCTGCTCAGCACCTGGGCTGTGCTGTGTCCTCAGCAGACCCAAGGACTGAATGTGCAGGAGCCCAAATTTCTCCCCATCTTCACGTGAGGCACTGAATAAGAAGGAAAAACCAGCACAGTATCTGTGAGGGGTCCTGCCGGGGCTTAGGTGGCACTCTGTGTCCCATGCAAGTGAGCTCCATAACCAGCACCCAAAATCCTGAACCAATCATGTACTTATTAACCCCTGAAGTCTGGGGAAACCTCCCAGCTCTAGCTCCCAAAAGATGGAACAGTCTATTTAAACAGCTTCTGGGCTGCTGTGATCTATCTCAAAAGCCCAGATCCAAAGCAACGTATCCCTGGAAATATTTGGTTAGTTATATACTGCAGTAAATGGCAGCCTCACTTCCATAGATGCCTCCTGCCTGCTGCAGAGAAAGGCAGCTCACTGCACTCCTAGGGAGAGATTGTGGCTGCTGCCCCAGGCACAGCTCCTCAGAGGTTAGGAGAAGCTTCTGCAGCTTGTCTGGATACAGTTCTGCAGCAGTACCAAGAAAGAGGAAAGCCCTCGGTGGCAGGGGCAGAGAAAGCAGAAAGCTCAGCAGCCAGATGCAAGGATGCCTGGAGAACAGAGCAGCACAGGACAGCTTCATTTCCAGAACTGTCTGCCACTAGGCTTCATCATCCCCCCAAAAAGGGCTAATAACCTGCTTGCATGATGTTTCTGCTGGCCCACCAGCCACCCTGCTGACCTGAGGAGCTCTCTGGGCAGCATCCCCCAAGAAATCACCCAGCATGTAAGCACATGCCTCCAAGCAGCTGCTGCCGGCATGCCTGGTGTGCTGCTCGGAGGGGAACCATGTCTCCTTTCAGGGGAATATTCCTCATTTGTTCAGTAGACCTAAGAGGGTCCCACTGGTAAGGAATGCTGGATGATTTATTCAGCAGTGCTTTTCTCCTGGAAGGACATAAGCCATTCTCTTAGGAGACCTACAAAATCACATTAACACTAACGTGTTCTTTGATGATTAGAGAGTTTCCCTGGCAACACTCCATCAGTGCAGGCTGGCAAAATATATTGTCATAATTGGAGATAGACTTTTCCCCCTTTTGCATTACAAAGTAATCCAGCTGAAGGACTCCAACTGGATTCTTCCACATATGGTGCCTATTTTCAAATAAAACTATCTCATCTGAGATTGTGGGAGAAGCACTTTTTAAAGAATTTCCCCATACTGTCAGTTGTGTGCTCACGTGGTTTTGTTTAACAGAAAGCAAGGACTGGATCCCCCATCTGTTGCTCCACAGCTCATGCAACATTTAGCTGAGTGTTTTGTATTAATGATGGTCACCATTAATAAAACACTTTGTAGATTAGGAATTTATACCACCTTTTATAATTAATAGGCACCTCTTGCTAAATCTCCTCTATGGTACTTTCTGCCCTAAATTCTCAAAGCACTTTCTCTTCCTATCTAGATCCCACTGGCACGCCATAATCTACCATGGGGAACTGGCTCAGCTTATAATTGGGAAAAAATGGAGACATGGCAGGGCACCAGCTGGTGCAGCTATTGCAGGAAATCACAGCTACCAGACTTAATGAGAGAGACCACAGCAACTATCAGAGAAGTTGTTGCACCAAACATCAGTAGAATTTCTTTATTCTTCAGTAGGTAAGTGCAGTCAAAACCTCTAACATTTGCTAGGAAGCATTGATTAAGTTTGCAAGCACCAGTATCCACTTGGGGAAGCCAACCTGACCATAATTATCTGTGTAACTAAGTCCCAACAAACACTTCCCTGGGAAAAGATAAGAGGCTTCAGGAACTGATACCTGCCAAGACCTGTTCCATATTCCCAGTCTGGCTACTGAGAAAATTTAAGCAGCTTCAAACCTCAAAGAAAACTTGAGGCAATCACCGGTGAAAAGACAAAGCCTTGATCTCTCCCCAGAAGTTGGACTTGAAGTCTAATAATGGGTCCTGAAGAAACAGGAAGCATAAATTATTTCTGTTAAAAGTACAGAATTAAAGTTATGATAATAGAAGTCATTTAGCCATCTGAGCAGTCTCTGAGCAATTGCATAAATTACTGACTGAACAAGGAGTTTCAACCAGAACATCATTTCATGGACAGACCCTGACTGATTTCTGGGCAAGCAATGACAAGCACTCTGGAGGGAGCTGCTCTATCCTCAGATGAATGGAGTTAATAAATCACAGAAAGCTGTTTAATAAACAAATTCCCCCTTTTTCTCGTGTGAACAGGACAGGAACAGAGCATGTGAACAGAGAAGCCTTTGCTATTTCTGTGTATTTCCCAGACCGTTCCCTCGTCAAGCCTTTGCAACTCACTTTAAGCCCATCAGTTCTAAGCCCCAACTGCTTTGATCTGCAGCGCAGAGCCCGTGGCACTGCTGACACCTCCTGAGAGGGTTTGTCACCTCTATAGATCCATATGCTCCACTCAAGGCAGTTTTTTTGACTGGTGTCTCTCTGCCTCCGGGGACACAATGGCAGAGTTTTGGTTCAAATCTGGTATTCCCCTCTAAGACTCAGCCATTTGTAGCTCATAAATTGCAGCTTAGCAGATAGATTGAGATGTTTCAAGTTTATCTATCTTCCCACACAAGTAACAGCAAATTGTAGCGTGAGCCCTGTGTGCAATTTTGCTCAAGTGCCCTGAGGCTGGGAAGTGGCTCGGGGAAGCTGAAGATGAGCACTTTCCCAGTCACCCTCTCTCCAACACAAAGCTCCTCTCCCCCTGAAGTTGCTCTGGGAAAAGTGATGGATACACTGCAGGCAGAAGCTTTATAAATGGCCCAAACTGAAAACCCATACAGTGAGCTAAAACTGCTCGTTTGAGGAAAACCACTGCAGAACTTTTTATTGTGTTGGAAAAAGGGTCATTGGACTTCTTTTAATTGTGCGTAAAAAGGGTCTGTACGTTCCTAGGGAACAGCAACAGTCGTGCTGAATCACCATGAGGAAAAACCTGTATCTAGGCAGATCTGGCTTTGCAGACAAGAAGCTTCAAATTCCTTAGGACTAGAAGGATTTGAAAGGAGAGCCAGCTGTGCACACATTTAACAGCATTTAACACAGGAGAGCTGGATCCTCCAGCTACTATCGTAGTGAAGTTTACCACCATGGGCAGAAATGAGCATGGGGAACTTTTCCTGAGGCATTTCCATGTGAAACCGTGGCTGTAATCACATTCAGTTTATCTATACAGTGCCCAAAGCAGTCTCAGGCCCAACCATGTCTCCACAGCCAAAGGCACAGAGATATTACAGTCTGGCTCCAGCAAAGGCTAGATTTTAATAATGCATAAACAAAAGATGCGTGGCAAATGTTATTTTTAGGACTGTGATGGTGTGAGACTGGGAGGAGCATTTCTGTCCCACCTGAATTCTCCATCTGTGCCAGTGTTACAGGGTGATCAGTCCAAGAGGACAGACTGGCACACCTGCAAAGCCACAGGAACACCCCAGGTCTCCTTATGACCCACCCCCACACAGAGCTGGGTTTCCTGTTTATGGCAGCACGCAGCAATTCCCCCATGCAAGACCCCACGAGGCAGTGGTGAGGATTTTGGCCTCATATTTGCTAAGTCCCATCTTCTCCTCTAGGGAGACACTGCAACAGTCTGGCATCTTGGCCCCCTTCTGCCACTGCGTTTCTCAGGGCAGACAGGGATGGGGCTGGCCAAGACCCCCTGTCCCAAATTTCTATGGCAGGTTCCAGACCTACAGCACCGACGGCTGCAGAGCCTCATCAGCTCCCTGTGGAAACTGGCTAACCAAACCTTCCTGTTTTTCCAATTGGCTTGAAAATCTGAAGCTTGTTAACAGGAACACACAGGGAAGGGGAATGGCACAGTGCTCTGTCAAAGGTTCATCTCTGAGGACCAACCCATCACCACTGCTGCTTCCATCCAGCTCCAGCACGACCTGTCTTTATTTACACACCACTCTCCACAACCCAGAGAGACATCAAGCGGCCAAAGAAACCGGTTGCACATACAGAGCAGACTGCAGACTTGCTGAGGAAAGTTTGGGAGGAGACCGGAGCATCTGAGCTTAAACAAAGCTGGGTCGTTCACAACCAAGCAAGGTATTTTCTCTCCATGTTTTTACTCAAAATTATTTCATTTTAGTCTTCCTTTCCCCCTTTTGATTATAAGCCTAGTAAAAACAAGCCAAAAAAAAAAATACAAACAGAAAAGAAAGTGGGTGATCCCTGAAGACTGAATATACACACCCACCAGTCCAGAGAGATGCTGCCCCTGCTGGATGTGTGACAAAGCCCCTCAACACAACAATCTGCTAAAGGAGACGCTGGCACTGGAGCCTGTGCTCAGGCAAGAGAGACATCACAGGAAACATGTTGTGCAAGTTTATTTCCTGGAGTCTGCCCTCTCTCTCCTTCTCCCTGCATAAAGTAAATTAGCTTTTATTATTATTATTATTATTGGTTTGGTTTTGGTTGGTTCTTTTTCCTCTGAATCCCTGCTGTGATGTTATCACCAACACAAAGCAGAACAGAATAGAGGGGAGAAGTCTTTCTCTCAGAGAGCTGGAAAAAAATAATTTCAAAGCTAATCCTAGACCAAAGCTCAGATCACTTGCTCCTTTCTACACTTTCCCCTCTGATAATGACAGACTGTGGCTGGGGACCTGGGCAGCAAGTCCAGGAGCCCCAAAGGTGCTGGTAGACACCATCCCCAGCTGATAATGCTGTCAGGAGCCTGCTAGTACCTTCTGGGAACCAGCTTCCTAAATCTTGTATTAAATCAGTTGATTCAGAGGGAGTTTCTCTCACACCAGAAGCTAAGAGGGTGAGGAATTATGGGACAGGTGTTGTGTGCAGGTGTAAGAGGTGAAGGACAGTCATAGCTTTTGCAAGCCAGCCTTACAGGTTTCCTGTGCTTCAACTCTTAAACACCACAGCAGTGGGCAGTCCCGAATGTCTCTACTCCCTGCAGTGCTATTTCAGAAGAGACTTTTGCTTTCCCACTCCCAAGCAATTCCCATCACAGTCTGCACAAGAGCTGAGAGCACGCTCATGCCTCCAGGTCTTCCACTTCCCCAGGGATCATCTCAATTAGGTGCACAATCAGTCCCTCCTGCTTGGAACAAGTAACTCTTCAAGTTTTGAATTTCTTAGAAGGAACAAGAAGGAAGAGTCCTGGGACAGAGACCATGGACACTTGAATAGAGAGGCCAGGCTGAAGGCATGAGGAAATCTTTCCCCAGCCACAGAGCAGAGAAGAAACCATGCACCAGGACCCACTAAGGACACGGCTAGGTCAGCTCTCAGTCTCCCTGCTGCTGTCAGCTTGCCAGTGTAAAAGGAAAGCATGTGTGATGGGATTGTTACAGAAAACCTGGATCAAACCTGCCAAGAAACCAGTGTTTCACATCGAGGTTCAGGCACTCATTTGAACCAGCAGTCTTGCATTCCTGAAACATTAAATCATGACAAATTTCCCCCTAAGACATACCTTCACCTTTCCTTCTCCCACTGATGCCTGTGGAGGTTTAATACCCAACTCAAACTCAGCTGCCTGACTCTGGGGAGAATCAAATACGCATTGCTTCCTGAGCAGCAGAACATGCCAAACCTATTTTCCTTCACAAGCACCAGTGTGGATTCTCTCTTTGAGCACCCACAGCAATACCTAAGATGCCTCTGCCCAATTTCACTAAAGCTCATCTGTCATAGGTTCAAAGGGTAGAGGAGCACTGACAGAGTTTCAGCTCAAACCACAGGAAGCCAGGCAAGGAAACAG
Organism: Machaerirhynchus nigripectus; assembly: GCA_013397975.1. Classification (NCBI taxonomy): domain Eukaryota; kingdom Metazoa; phylum Chordata; class Aves; order Passeriformes; family Dicruridae; genus Machaerirhynchus; species Machaerirhynchus nigripectus. The sequence continues at coordinate 1,247,393 of VZRQ01003115.1, read as the reverse complement.
GTATATCTCAAAAGAATTTGCACCCAGGAGAGTTTCTCCAGCTCAAACCAACACCTCCACAGTAGCTATAAAATCACTGTGTTTGACAGAGCAAAGCTTGTTTTACTGCACTTCAAAAGTCCTCTCTGGGGAGACCAGAGCTCCCCAGGGTTCCCAGCAGTGCCCTTTCATACACGTTTGAAAATAACATCCAGATAAACTCTTCCCTGCTGGACTTGTCTTTCAAATTCAGGTCTAAAAGCTGTGCAGTCTGTAAGAACTGACATTGCTGCAGTCAGAGCTGCACAAGGAAATCCCACTTTTAAAATACAAAGTTTGTTTGCCATTACCCTCAGTCCAACACAGGTTCCAGGAGTGCAGCTGGGATAGACATCACCCGTGGGTGTTCCCTCTTCTGGCAGTGCACCTCTCTGGAACTGCCCCCTGTTGTCTGTAAGTCAGGACAGAAATGCATAGAGCTGCTCCAGCTCTGTGGGTATCAAACAGACAGCTCTATCAAACCCAAAGAACAATTGTCCTCTCTGTATTTCAGATCAGTCTAAAACTGTGCTACAGGGGACAGTTAATCTTCAAAATCAATTTTTTGTCAGGAGGCTAAATTTCAATTGTCTCCGGAATGGTGGTGCTGGGCTGATAATAACTGTCTGATGAGGCAGCCTCCGAATTCACTGCCCAAGAGAACACTTTTAATTAATAACTTCTGTCACTAACCACAGGTCCTTTTTTTGACTTTGAGAAAACATGTTGCTTTATTTACTGTGTTAAAAACCTCATGCTGTCAGGAGTCAGAAGATTTGCTTTGGGTTTTCATTGCATTGTGAGACAGGGACTGCTTTAAGTAAGATACTCCCTTTTCCCCAGGAAGGCAAATCAAACCCCCTAGTTTCTTCTAGAAAAAACAATAAAAAAGCTATTTTTCCTTCCTTGCATTTGTGACCTTTCCCCCCATGCCCCACTCCACAGTAATCCTGATTTCCCTACATCTTCCTCCCATTATTTATCCACACAGTTGTTTGCTGTCTGGTTGCTGCATTTGGCTCCCAGACTCACTGCTTGCCATCATCCAGAGGGACACAGCTCCCAGAAGATCCACGGAATCCACATAAACATCAACTCCATCCATGTGCTGAAGGGTGAGGCTGCCCCAGGACTATGCATCCTGTAAGTGCCAAGCTTGGCTCCCCACAGCACGGGTATTTCAGGATTTAATCCAGAGGCACTGTCAAATGCCTGAGTCACTGCAGAAGCAGGACTGGTCCCGGGCTCCCCTCTTTCCGTGGGACACAAGGCTCCCCCCTTTCCGTGGGACACAAGGCTCCCCCTTGCACCACTTCCCTTGGCCTGGGAGCTCAGTTCATCAAAGAGCAGCGCAGCTTGAGCGGCAGGGCCTGGAGAGCAGAGTGTTATCAGAGCAAACCTGTGTAGCCAGCACACCCTCCTGGCTCAGCAGAGACATGGCTCTGAGTCTCACTGAGCAGCCGGAATAAACCCCGGGCTTTCAGCTTGCCAACCACCCAGTTTTTGGGTGCAGAACACTGCTGTGCTAATGCGGAGGGTGCTGCCTGGAGGGTGTCTAGATCTGCTCAAGCCATGGGAGCTGATGTCAGCCTGAGCCAGGCTCATCCCACTCACATTTCCTGGGGAATAGTCCGAAGTGTGTCAGCATACTGATCTTCTAAGTCACGCTTCTGAAATCCCAGATTTCCCCAGGACAGGCCTGGTGCTGGCAGGGTGTTTCATATACCTTGCTTGGCACCAGGCACCTCTCACTGGTGCCCTCAAGCCTGCCAACACTGCACTTCCACTGAACTGGAAGATGGCCCCAGATCTTCCATTTTCTGCTACAACTGTCCTTCCTGTGGAGAAATTCCCAGTGTTTCAGGAAATTGGGCTCTTTAGGAGCTACTTTTTACTAGCAGAGGGATACTAATGAATTGAATTGCCTTTAAGTCCCTGCATGTTCCTTATTTCCAGCTCACCCAGCTGAAGCTCATTTGATTTGAAAGATAGTCCAATAAGCATCAATTAATAAAATTAACTTTGCAAAGATTGGATTTCCCTAGTGCATGAGGCAGATTAAGGGACAGGCCGAAAAGGAAACAGAGCTGAAATTTCTGTTATAAGAAAGCATTTCTGTTAAATCCTGGACATTTTCCTTTGTGCAAGTGAAGGTTCAGAGGATTCCTGCCCCACAGAAAGCCAGGACAACACTGTCTGTGGGTGATTAAATCCAAGTATTGAAACAGGCACTGCACAGGTCCTGAAAAGCCAGGCTTGTCCAGGCTGGTCCTGCAGGGCCTGAGAAGCAGGAATGATGCTGCAGGCATGTTACAAACAAGACAGCCAGGTCCCAGCTCCCTACTGAAGGCTCTGCTGTTCCCAGGTTCACTCTGAGCCCTGTCCTGTCCACACAGGCTGGAGCATCTCCACCATGGAAGCACACAGTGATTATCCCGAGGAATGAAACAAATAGAAGGAAGACTCGGGAGGAGAACGGAATTCCACCACATGCTTGGAAGCGAGGACAGCAGTGTCTGAAAGACCTACTAGAGTGTTCCTTTGCATCCTGTGACATTTGTATTGCTGTCTGCATTAGCTGATCACAGCTGGAAGATCTCATTCGCTGTTAATGAAGATCAAACTGGGCTTTCTAAAAGCCCTAAAAACAAAAGTTTGGTAAAAGCTCTCTGCTGTTCAAATATGCTTTTGAATGATTAGCACCAGATAAGCTCTTTCACTTTTAACTACAGAACCATTTTCTTACCGCAGCCAGTGTACTTTTGAGACAGTTACCTCTACACGGCTGAAGGCAAAACACATCACAAGGACTCTCCTGAGCTGCTGCAGCCCTTTCAGAACAGGTCGGCTTCCAAGCACCGCCATGGGAGTAATCCCTTTAGTGACCCCAAGTACAACCTCAAGCACAAAACTTACTTTGACACTTCAATTCATACATCATGAAAGCGCCATGTATGTCAAGGAAAGAAAAAGGAGCAATATGCTCAGTTACAAGGAAACGCCATTAACCAGCAGTCTGGGGTTGCTGCAAGACTGAGCTCAGCCCATGAAAAATTAAAGGCAACAGAGACCTCTAATGCATCACGTATCAGGAGAACCATTAAGTAATCAGTCAGCATCCCATTTTATAGGCATTTTGGGCATAATTCAATCTCCATTCATTTTAGATCATTTCCTTAATGAAGTAATGCACTGGACATAAATATTTCAATGCAACTCTCCATTGCTCCTTAAGTAGTAAGCAGCTTTCAGTAACACAGAAGCCAACTAAGCTGTAAAGGATAAAGACTAACACACAAAAAAACTGAAAGGAGGACTAGATGCAGGAACAGTGATGTGTTCACACATCACTAAGTCCACAGGATTCTGGCAAATAGATACAGCTGTGCTCCTGAAGAGCCATTAAAGAAAACAAATGAGATCAGAAAAGAAGAAAAATCTGGGGTTATTAAGATGCTGTTCTATAGCTAGATTGCTTCTCCCTTTCATGTGCACATCAAGCAGTTTGGGGTAAGGATTGCTTTTCTGTTTCAGGTTTGTACAGCACCAACAGAGTGGGACGGGGGTAACTCCTGAAGGGAATTTTCCAGTGTTCTGCACAGTAGTGATGCTTTTCCTTCATGTTCAGCAAAAAGGGAATGGGTTAGCAAGGAAAAGGTTTCCTTCAGTGCTTTTTCCTGTCATTCACAGCACTAAGTGGTAGTTTTGCTACAGAATATCTCTCTTCCACAGGTTATGGTAGCTCAGTATGACATTTAGAATACTTACTAGGAGTTTACTACAGCAGCACCAGCCCATACCCCATCCAGACCCTCCTACACTGCAGAAGCCACCCAGTCCTGTCCCCTTTGGAGGGGAGGCTGCCAGGCCAAGTTTTCAGACAGGTTACTTGACGCATGAGCATCCAGTACAGCCTTACAGAGGTGCCACACATCCAAAAGTCACTGCAAGCTTCAAAGCAGCAGCCACTGGTTTCTCTGGGATTCACATGATAAGGTTCTTCAAAACAGAAAGCACTGCAAGCCCAAGAAAACCATTTATTGCCCTTGAAACACAGGCTGAAGTATTTCACGCCAAAAGTTACAACAAACATGGGGGAGGTAAGCTAGGGAATTAATTTTAGCATGTTAAGAGTCAATTTTTAATCCTCCAAAGAGTAAACCAAAACACTTCACAACAAAAGGAGAGAAAAGTTTAAATCCATCAGAAGGATGGGGAAAAGAGTCGTGCCAAGTGTGAAAAGGCCTATTCCCAGGAGAGCAAGCTGGTGATAAAAGGGAGGAGTCCATTGCCTCAGGGCATTCAGAGCTTATAGGAGAAGGTGGTGGAGACTCTGGCTCCTGGCTGGAGCTCGGTGTGAGTGGTTGTGTTATCTGTCCAGCAGAACTCCCCGTTCTTTGGGGAGTTTTGCCTTTATGTAATGCTTTAAAACTTGTCTAACTTCTCTCTTTTTTTGCAATGTCCTAGTAGCTGATGTGTTGTATTGGTAGTGAACAGCATTCCTGTGGCTGCCACCCCAAGTCTGAAGTCACAGCGTCTCTATTCACAGCTCTTCATAGTGAGCTTGCCCCGCGCCTGAGGCAAGAGCCCAGGGAAAAGCACTGCCCCCGAGCTTCCCTGGATTACACTGTGTACTGGGAAAGGGGCTTCTATCATTTCAATTCTGCTATTTTTTTTCCAAGTTTTTGGGTGTTTGGCTTTGCCACATATTCAGCATTATTAAAATCCACATTTTTGCTGCACAGTTTCTATAATGAAATACACAGAAGATATGCAATACTGTAAATAAGAAAATTGCCCAAATACTATCCTTCAAGTGCTCAGTAGTTCAGGTGCCAACGGCTACTACCACCTGTGCTGCCAAATTATACATATAAAAAATTTTAAGGTATATAGGACTCCAAAGACGGCTGCTCAGTCTAGAGGAGGAATCCTCTCTGCTGTCAGCCCCCAGCTGCAGTGTGCTGAAAGGAGCAAGGCAGAGTGACAGCTCTCAAACTGGGCTTTGTCTGTGAGCAACCTGGCACAGCTCTGTAGCGAGCAACAGCCCCCATCCAGCTGTGTAAAGGGATGCTCAGCCCCTTCCTCGACTTCTGGAGGGTTTCAAATATCTTCATCCAAGGCAGCCCCGTGGCACTTTTTTTACGCTGAGGACTTTGCAGGACTAAAGCACCACCAATCCACCTGTCCCGAGTTTACTCCTCTGTCTGCACACCCCAAAGGTGCTGGCTGCATTTCGCTGTGCTCCTGTGGCCTGATCAGGAGGCACAGCCGTGAGAGGGGAGCCTGCAGCTTCTCTGCTGTGTGGTGGGGGGGTGTCAGCACCCTAAATCGCAGCCCCTGGGTGCAGGTGGGTGTCCCTCGGTGCCGCTGCTGTTCAGCCTTCCCTTTCTGGCCACTAGAGAGAGCCCTGGGATAGAATGTGCTGCTGGAGCATCCCAGGCCCGGGCACAGCACCCGGACGGGCATGCGAGCAAAAGTAATCACTTAAAAGAAGAATAAAGTATTTTTCCGCCTTCCTGACTCCTTTTTTTTTTCCTCCCACAAATTTTTATAATTTATCTTTATTAATACAAGTTAATTTTCAAAATTTTTTTGTTTTTAATTTGCTCTTCATTTCCCAAGGGATAGCTGGATTGGTAGGTAAACTGCCATGGTTTTCTCCCATCCCTTGGGAAAAAAAGAGTTTTCAAGAGGAAGGACTGGATTGCACACCACAGCTGGCACTACAACTGAGTAAAATTCACCCATGTGAGAAACACAAAGAAGGTTAATACACCCAGTAAATGTGGGGTAGAGGTATCGAAACATTTCTGTGGGAGTTGGGAGTGCAGAGGTACCAGTGTGAGCTCTGGTGGAGCTTTTTCTGAAGGCAAAAGCGTTTCAGTGCCACACAGTATTTTAATGTTTGCCTTGCTGCCAGGCTGGGTTGGAATGCTCCAGCCCTGACCTCTGCTCACACAGCTCCCACTTTGGGACTGACTCAAAACCTGCACAGAGAGATGCTCTGCACACCTCAAGGTCACAGGTCATCAGCACTAACTTCAGTCTGTGCTGTGTACCAAGGTATACAATTTAAGGAATGAGGCCTCCAGCTTCTTGCCTGGGTTTGTACTGCCTTCATAAATATTCCAGTAACCCACTAAAATGGTGACCATAGGTACTCAATTTTTTTGTTGTTTCGTTTCTGCAAGAACTGCCAATGCTCTGATTTTTAGGTTTAGTAGCTCATTTTGAGTGTTTTCTGTTCAAAATTTGGGTGAACTGGATTGGGTCACAGGGTTTGGCCACCTATATGGTGACATTTTCCCTTGGTCCTGGGGACTCTCTCTCGTTCTCTCCCAGGGAACACGTGCTCTATTTGCACAGCTGAAGTTCATGGAATTAGGAGAATATTTAGAGAAAAGAGAGTTTTCAGCTGAGCAGAAAGTGACTTCTAAATTAAAGCTGGCACTGTCCTGTCAAGCAGCACATCCTGACTTCAAGCAGACACCTTCCCAAGACCAGCTACCTGTGTGTCCCACAGAAAAGAAAACCACCCCTTCTTGGCTTAACCTACTTCCAACAGGAGCCTCCGCTGTCAGCCTGGGCCCATAAGGGCTCTGGTCTTTTCACAGCTAAAAGCAGAAAACAGCAGGGAACAGCAGGAGCAGGAGGGGTCAGCTTTGGCTGGCTGTTTCAGCATCCTTACAGATGAGACAAGCTGGCATTAATGTGCACCTTTGCACAGCTGCTTTAACTCCTGACACCAGGAGAGCCGGCTTACCTTCCCAGTGGAGCAAGTACCAGGAGAACCTGGCTTTCTGATGCTGTTAGGCCATTCCAGTTTTCTTTAGCAGAGACCTGCCCATCCAGAGGCCTGTACTACTGCTTCTGGTCCCTGTTATCCCCTGGGGTTGTTAACGGGACACAGCTGCTGTCAGATCTGCTGCCGTGGCCACACTGGAGCAGCTGTGGGTCCTCTCGGCCTCAGGTGTGGCAGCAATGCATCCCTCTCCTCCTGTGGGGTGCTCTGCACCGACTCTCTGAGGTTCCCTTTGGCAACACTGACAGTCCTGCCTGTGCACAGGACTCACTGCCTGAAGTTGAGGATGTTTCCAGTAGGACAGTGTGTCTAGGTTTGCTAGCAGCCTAGAAAAGTCAGTGAGAACCCCCTGTTCTGGGTGCCTTCCTTTGCCTTGGGAGAGAGGACTGCAAGCAATCCCTTCCTCCAGACCAGTTTGCACACTTGAGGGGAGGCATGTTCCTGAACATTAACAGGCACCTTCAAGCTGGCCTTCAGTGTTTCACCAGTGGCAAGCAATTAACAAGTGAGGTGCTTGAGTAGGGTTTATGTGTCCCTTGGCAGGCTGAGCAGAACGTTTTGGTATAATGTGCTGCGTGGCAGCTGGTGGCCAGTGCCAGTGGTGGGAATAAACCTTGGGTATGTGGGCATCTCATCCTCTCCCCAAACTCCACCTCCCCTTGGTAAACCTCCTACTGCTGTACCAGCGCCTGTTAAAGCTCTTTTTCAGTTTTGCTGGGACAAAGCTCCCACTCCCCAAGCACCCTCTGGTGTCATGCACATGCATAGCTGTGTCAGTGCTCTCTGGACACTGCCTGCACCTGGGGAGGGTGAAGAGGGGAGGAAGGCAGCAGGGTAGAGCACTCTTGGGTCAGAACCTGTCCCAGGTCCAAGCTCAGCCCAGGGAAGGGGATGCTGGTGCACTTCTGCTCACGTGGGTATAAACCCCGCTAGTGAGACACACATGGGTTCCTCTGGCTCACAGTTAAACCCCGCATACATCAACCAAGTTTTCAGTAAAATGAGAAACATCCAAATCTAAAACAGCCAGGAAAAGCTTGTCCTGTGACATGGTATTACACTGTTCACACATAAATAGAAATCCTGCGCAGCACAACTTCGGGCCCTCAGCAGCAGCCAGGGGCTCGCTGTGCCTGTGTTTGAAGCCTGGCCTCAAAAGACCAGGAGGTGAGTCACCGAGGTGGAGCTGGGATGTCTGTTTGGGGGGAAAAGGGCAGGATGGGAGCTATTACTCAGCAAAAGTAGTGCCAGGGAAAAGGAGACTGTGAAAACTGGTGTCAGTACTCAGAGCTGCTGCTCACCAGCAACAACATGAAACTGGAGCAGGTTTTGGCAGAGCTGCTTGGGTGCTTGTCTGGGGCTCTCTGGGGTCAGGGAAGCACAGACATTCAGCAAATACCCAGCTGCCAGACTCAGGTTCTGTGCTTGTTTTAAACTTGGTTTGCAGCCTGATCCCGGGTCTCATTTACTAAATCTAATTTTTGCCATTAACTGTGTCAGGAATTCTGGCCAGAGCGATTCAGGATCGACTCAGGGCACTGTTCAAGGATCACAGTCCCTGAAAGAAGAAATCAGGGTGACGGACACATGTACCTCAGACCCGAGATACCTGATGCCAGGAGCTCTCACTTGTTTGCTAGCAGAATGGTGCAAAGAATTAGGATACAAGGGCTAGCTTTGCTCAATATTGAAACTGAGGAGTAGTTTCAGGAATAAATCAGGGTTTCACATGGCAGAGGGGATGTTCTCCACCTCCAGCCATGTTGTAACCCACCAGATCTCTGGAAAGTGAATTGGGAGTGGTACATACCATGTGTACTACAGCAAGTCATTTGTACCTAAGATACCTCACCTGGTTTAGGCTCTGGGTCTCTGCAGCCATGATTTGCCGTCTGAACAAAAGGAGCATCAGTTCCAGGTAGGGAACCCCTACCAGCATGGACCTGGGTGTGAGATGAGGATCCGGACATGCCCACAAGCAGGAGAGGGCAGCTGCCACCTGCAGCTCCCACCTCGCAGGGCAGGATGAAGCAGCCAAAGGGGCAGTCAGGCTGCTGGGTACCCAGCAACGGCGACTTTTAGCAATCTCCACTGGCTTAACTTTTTTCACAGATGGAGGATACCTGGGAAACCCCAACCCACCACCACTGCACAATGCATCCACCCGCAGTGGCAAACCCACGGTCTGAGAGCTGCATGCAATTTGGAAACTCAGAGGACAAAGTTTTCTGGTACAGAAAAAAGTCCCCAGGGGCTTTTCAGTGTTCTTTTGGTGGACCCCACACCCGCTTTCGTGTGCACATCACTGCATCAGGTGGAAGATATTTCTCAGAGCTCCAGCTGGCCCCGCTCCCACCACAGCCTAATGCTTCAACAAGTGCCAAGGCTGGCATGAAAGAAGCCTTTCAGAGAAAACAGACCGACCCAGTCACTCCAGACAAGAGGCTGCAATAGGTTGTAAGTTGGCAGAGCTCTTGGCACTCCCAAGAGCCCTGTTTTTACAACCAGACTCTTCCCCTGCCAGCCATGTCTGTTTTGCTGACTCCTACTTCCACTCACTGCTAATACCCAAGGGACTCTGAGCTGCAGCTGGTGGGAGGTAAAGTCAACATCAAGGCACGTGGGAACACTGGGGTAGTGGTGTGACACAGACCCTAAACCAGCCCAAACCTGAACTCTGTTGGAGTCAGAGCACTCAGTTGTGCAGCCCAAGCCCCTGGCCCATGGAGAGAAAGCCTGGTGGACCCTGTGCTGGGGTGCTACAGGGCTCTCTGCTCCCCTGTGCAATGCTTAGACTTGGCAAGCAGAGAGAAATGAGTAAATAAGCATTTAAGAACCGTTTACAGTCTGGATGCGACATCCAGAATTTGTATTTTGTAACTTCCTCTTTATTTTGGCATGTTCAGTCACAAATTCAGTTTGTGACATGACAATGGGATCAGGTCTGCTCCTGTTTGAGCCACATGTGGCTCCAGCCTCAGCTGATGCCTTTGAAGATGGCAGTCAGTCCCAGGGCATTTGCCCTTTTTCCTTCTTGCATTCTGTCCCACCACTGTAGGTATGTGTTGTTTGAGGGAATCTTCAAGGAGGCTTTTTGCAAACTTAAAAGCTATGTTAATGAAATAAGAAAGAGCATCCTATCCTTGCAAATAATTATACTGCTTTATTTTTCAGTATCACAGTCTCAGGAAATGAAACAGTTCAGATCTTTTCCAAGATATTACATAACCTTTTTTCCATCTGTCTGTCCACAAAATAATCAAATTCAATACAAATTTGTTTGTTTGCTACATCTATTACAGTGGAAGAACATAATTGTTGGTAGAAGCAGCTAAGCTTCAGGAACAAAGGATGGAACAAAGTCTGATTTTCCCCTGCTTTTGTGTAACCCACTTAGGTTTCCAGAAAAGCACACGGAGGGACAGAAGGACGTGGTGGATAACCAAATACAGCGGTTTATTGAGCAAAATGGGGCAAGGCAATGTTCCCTTTACATTCAGTGACAATTCAGGAGTATGAAACAAAACATGCTATACACACACACACACACACATAGACATGATACTTTGGTTAAATGTCATTCAGAAGTTCTATGCCAAACCTGGTAAAATTATAGAGTGAACAGTCAAAATGAAACCAAGAATAGGCTTGCATAGACAGATTATTGTCAGTGTGCAATTCATATTTAAGGATTAGCTGTTACAATGCAGGATACACTTGCAGCTCTGAGGAATTGAAACCTTCTGACTAATCCACCTCATCGCATGGCTAATATTTAGATTCAACAGGCTGAAAGTTTACCCTGAAGAGCTAAATGAGACAACTGCAGTTATTTATCTGAGGCAATGAACTATATTGCAGTGCACAGATGCAGCTGGAGACAGACCATGGAGTCTACTTAGAGTGAACACTGATACAGTGGAACTTGTTTACCATGAAGTAGAAAATACTCATTTGTGTGTGCCACTGCCCAAACTGCACAGCTAAGCCTTGCCCTGTGCTACTGATAGGGAGGAGGTGGCTGATAGTATCTCCAGCCCAGAAGATGAGACTTGGGCAGCTCCTGGACATGAAACCCATGTCCCACAGCCTGTCCTGGGCAGGGCATTCCAAGTGGCACCTGTGCTGGAGAGCAGCACTATACTGCTGGAGTGCAGCAAACTGGGATCTCTGCAGGTTTATGCCTGTCCTCTGCAACAAAAAGAAGACAAGCTGCCCATGGTGTGCTTCAAGTAAGGGACTATGTCACACACACACCTCCCAAAGCAACTGCAAAACTAAGCCCTGACCACCTTGGGAGAGTGGGGCAAAACCAACTGTCCATGGGCTGGGGACAGATGCAGAGTAAACCTCAAAGACACCACCATCCTGCTGGGCATTCCTGCTGCAGCACCTGCCCTGGCACCACTGCCAGGCACAGGACAGCACCGAGCTCAGTCACCTCTCAGGCCATGCTGGGAGTTGTGCTCCAGTTCCTATTGCATCTCACCCAGTCCTGCAGTGTCAGTGCTGCCAGGAGAGACAGCAGGAGCCCTATGCTCAGGGGGACAAACACACAGGAGATTGCTCTGGGAAGGAAGCAACGAGTTCCATGGACTGGCTGTGCTCAGTTACAAGAGTGTAAACTAAGTAGGGGAATCCTCACACTGTCTCCAAGTGCTCCCCTTTATATATATATATATAAATTAGCAATCCACAGTTAGTTTGCATACAGGATAATATGAATTAAAATAAAAACCTTGATAATAAAAATATATAATATACACATTGATGAACGGCAATAAACTGAATGAAAACACCAGAATGTAACAGTGGCTGTAATTTGGCACAAAATAAACACACAGAGGTCTAGCACTGTAAAAATAACAATCCATTTTTTTTCCGTAAGTAGAGAATGTTATCAATCCTGATTCAAATCCTGATAGGTGGGAATGCAGAGATATAAAAATACTATACATACAAGATCCCTTTTATAGAGAGAAGCAGACTGCAGCATCTGTAACTTCTATCCTTCTTCCCCAAGAGGAGAAATTCAATGATGAAAATTCATCTATCCCTTAACAGCTGATATTTCCTCACCCCACCAAGTTCAAACCCATTAAGTTCTTTAAAAAAAGATGAAATCAACCAGTTGGATCTATCCCTGTGATGACAACTGCTTCTTGCTGCAGGAAGCTGTACAGTCCACATTAAGACAGTGTTTCACAGCAAGGTGACTCAGGTCAGCCTGCTGAAGACATCGAGTATCCCTGTGTGTAAGGCACGATCCCTCCAGGTCACCTGATCTCTCTTCTGCAGACCATTGTGCTTTGGACGGAGGTGAGGAGGTGGTGAGAACTCTTGCTGCTGAGATGTGCCTACTAGGAAGGTTAGGAAGTGCCAGGATTTCAAGGAGATGACTTTTCCATGTGGTGCTGGATGCCTTGTTAATGCACAGAGTCAGAAAGGGATGTAGGACCTGAACGCCCCGGGCAAGGGCTCCAACATGCTACTAAATCCAGAGTAAACCCGAAGGCAAAGCTACTGAAACTTGGCAAGAGTAAACAAGTAAAAAAATCAAGATAGTTAAACATTTTTCTGTCATAGGAAAAGAAATATTGCTCTGAGTGTTTCTTTTTAGAAGATCAGCTCCACTGTGCCTCTTTCCAGGGACACATGTACAAGGTACCGATTTGCATCTCGCCTACACAAGCTGCATTTTCTTGACTGTCAGCAGAACTGTGGCTGTTGAGCCCCAAGGGAAGTGGCTCCTTGTTCACCCATGATCTTAACTCTTGTTCACTTCAGTGGGACCACGGAATCCCTTTCCAAAATTGGTCACTAAATATGCAAGTCCAGTTGCAGCCTTTGCCTCAGGAGGTCTCTAACCTGTATGGCTGCATGAGCATGAGGACCCCAATACGTATAAGATGAACAATTGCTCTGATCTTATCTCATTTACTACCTGCTTTCCTCAGCTGCCATTCCTAGCATTTCTCTCCCCCTTCTAGAAAAACCGTAGGAACCCCCTTTTCACGAGGACTAAGGAGTAATAAAACAGGAGAAAACTTACAAGGGACACCAAATGAACAAAGGTAGGGAAAAAGAATAAAAAGGACTAAGGGAGGATACAGAGAAAAACAGTGCATAAAGCATTCAGCACCCCCCAAAGGCTTCCAAGGAAGCAGCAACTGCTCCTGGGATCCTTTTGGGCTCTTGTCTCTTGGTGCCATGGCTGGAGAGCTTGAATGGCCAGAAGGAGATCCTACAGCTCCAGAGGAGGCACTGAGGTGTTCTTCAGACCCTACCCAGCTTCCAAACTAAAACAATCAGAGTCTTCTCTCACTATCTACTCACTACCATTGATGCCAACAACTTGGATACTCCCAAGCATCCCTCCTGAATGAATAGGTTCTTCAAATGTCAAAGGGCTCAGGGTCTTCATAACTTCTCTGATTAGATTAAGACAAGTTACAGTAGCCAACTGCAGTGCAAGAAAGTCCAACACAGCCAGATACAGAGGCCCATGGAGAGCTCAGTTCCAGCTGGTGATTTCCCCTTGCCTTTTACAGAGTCACCGGGTTTCCACAAGTACAGTCAGTACAAAGCTCAACCTCTTTCTGATTTGGCAGGACTTTTCTCCATCCAGTTTTCACAAGTGCACCAGAGGTGGTACAAGCAGCAGTGCCTGGACTAGGGTGTTTGTAGGAAGTGTTAATTCTTAAAACCCCACCAGGTATCTGTTTCACAACAATAATTACTCTGATGGCAATGGAAGGAAAAAGCCCACCGAAAAAAAAAAATAGCATTTTCAGCAGTAGAAATTTTGACTGTTACATGAAGTACAAAAATAAATTCTTACAAAATAAAACCTTGGTAGATGAGGTTGCCACACTGGGCCAAGTTATCAAATAAGAAAGAAAAGAATAGCATCTATGTTGTTATTTTTCTGGATCCTTTTAAACAACATGAACACTACTGAATGGACAGAGACAGACTGAGAAGAGCAAACAAGGCAAGGACAGTAAAATGTAGCTGCTGACTGGGAAATTTCCTGAGAAGCAGCAGCAAGCAAGACCTTGCAAGTCACTTAGAGGCCCATGTGGGCAGGTAAGCTCACAGTATGGAAGCAACGGTATGCAGGTAGCAGGATTCTGCCCATACACAAAGTCCTATGTGGAAAGGTTTTTGGTTTGTGCAGAGATCCATCAGGGGTTATGTGGTTCTTCACAGGTACTGAACTGCTGCCAATGGGCCAGTGAGGGCAGGAGAGGGAAGTTTCTTGAGTTGTTGGTCAAGGCAAGACATGGGCTTGTGATGTGGTATTAAACTTGCCCCTGCAACTTCTGTGAAAAAGGAGTGTCCTGTCTTCCCAGTGATTTGGCCCAGTAACTATCCTGACCAAGGACAACAGCCAAGGTTAAAGCCTCACAGCTGCCTTGGGGTTGAGTTGTGCACTAGAGGAATAGCAGACAGCCATGCTCTCTTCCTATTTCCTAGAGGTGCTCCCTCCCCACAAAGTTCCAGAGAGCTGCCAAGGCCCCTTTCCCAGGCAGATCAGTGGTGAGGGCAAGTCCATGTTTCCATGCCCAGGCACAGGTGTCTCCCCTCTTCTGCAGAGCCAAGAGCAGAACTGCAGCTGCCAGAGACAACAGAGAGCATGGGGACACAGACTCAGTGCTGGCACTAAGGAAGTTGGGCTGCAGGAGCAAAGCAGCCAAGCTCACTGCCTTGAACTGGGCTGGCCCATGAATAGCCAGCCTGCCCTGGCTGAAAAGACTCGAAGCCAGTGTCCAGATGTTCAGCATTATAGTTTAAAAATATACCTGAACATAATGGCAAAAAAAACTATTAAAAAGACAAAAGAATTGAAGTGAGAGGAGGCCAAGGGAAAAGACTACTTTTTTGTGCAAGAGAAAAATGATTTTCAAAGAGTGGAGGGAAAACAAGCCAGGAGGGAATCACTGCATGGAAAAATATATACAGACAATAAATCTGCAGACCCTGCTGTGCCCTAGAGAGCAATGATTTTTTTATTCCTGACTGGAGCTTGCCTGGGGTGCTGGATGGAGCAGTGGAGAGGGAAAGTAGTCAGCACAGACATTGTGTGGACTGTTCAGTAATCCATGTCTGGCTCAGATTGCCTGTAACTGTAGATTGTGAATTCAATGCTCAATGTCTATATGGCACTCCCTCCTTCAGCCCCATGTTTACAAGACATATCCAAGTTCAGAAACAAGTTATTCTACTCAAGTGCATCAACAACTGAGCTAGGAGTTACAGGAGATCCTGCTTGGCTTCAGTGAAAATCCTTGGCTTCTATCACACTGAAGTTCAAAGCAGGTGACCACAGACATCCTTTCAGACACATAGATCTGTCTCTGAGTCTTCCTGAACCACAACTCACAGCTTCTTGAACTCCCTGGCAAATCTTAAAAGTTGTGCACACAAGCTCTAATTTCAGTTTAAATTGTCTTTCCTTTTAACTGTTCTATCCTATATTCTGGAGCTAAATGCCTATACACACTCTTATTCAGATTGCTGCAAACCCTAGAAAGAAATACAGCAGTTAAAAAATTCTGTTTCATAGGCAATTTCTTCCTCACCAGTTTCAGGGTTCAGCTTTTGCTGGTATATGTTTGACAATGCTCTCTCCTTCCTGCATGCTCATATGACTGTCAGGTTGGCTTAGCTGTCCTATCCAACACAGCAAGAAACACATTTCCTCTTATAGCTCTCCTGGCTAAGTTATCCTGATGCAGAAAGGACTTGTACTTCTGATGTCCTGCTGCTTTGCCATAACCCAACTCATTTCTTCCAATTTTCCTCCATTGTACATGCATCTTAATTTTTCCTATTTGTCAAAGCTCCAGCCAAAGCTTAAAAATAAAAAGAAAGCCTCAAAAGAATGTCTGAGGGAGCTGTTGAGCCAGCTGGTTGATTTGCACAGCTCAGTGGCAGCTAGATTATACTGCACTGCTCAAGTCATCACAGATGAGTAAGAAATTGAAACAAACAATTTTCCTTAATATGATGACACTTATAGAGATGATCCTGGGAGTGGAGAGTGGGCCTCCCATCAGGTCAGGAATTGAGAAAGTTGCCTGGCAATTCCAGTAATGTTTGCTACAGAAGAGTCAGTACCAAAGCAAAGGCTAGCACATTTTACTGCTTCCTACGGGAACCTGGAAAACAGAACAGAAAGAAAACAATCTATAAGGCTAGATCCTGGTGAAAAAATTACTACCTGCAGTCATATTTTACCTGTTCTGCCCTCTTGTCTGTCTGACTTCTGGGGTACTGGTAAAGTCAAAGGCCAAAATGGGAACTATATGCTACATGACTCAAGCAAAAGGAAGGACAGATCCACAAGACAGGCAGATGTGCATTTCTTCTAGGGTATGAATGGTGCTGCAGCCCCACTGCACAGTCTCACACTAAAGCAAACAGACCCTATAAAGTGCCATCAACTTTCCAGCTTGCTTGATGAAGACAGAACATCAGTTCACCAAACTTTAAATTTTGGAAAGGAAAAGTGTCCACATTTAAGTCTCAGTAGTGGAGCTGGAAGAAATCTGAGACTGAGTTAGCCTCAGACTGCCCCTGCCCTTCCCCAGAGGCTCTATAGGTAACTCAGACAATGGGCGTTCAGATTTAAAACAACTGCAGAGGCGACCCTACCCACACTGTCCTGTGCTAAGTGATTTCAGGAAACAAACCAACAAAGCAGTGCTGAGATGCTACAGGAACAAAACCAGCCTGCTCTCAGGACAAGTTTTTGTCTGATCATCCCATCTGCTCACCAGAGAGGTGATACTGTGAGGTTCTGTCTTGTATTGGATTGTTTGATACTAGTGAGTCACCTAAAATCCATCATAATGTTGTCTTCATGTCATTTCTCCGTCATTTGCTACCTGGATTTACAGTCATTCATCATTAAGAGACCATGGAGGACATGCAGACAGCACCATGACAAATTCCAGGCAAACCAATTCAGTTTTTTAGTCTCTCAGCCTGCAACGTGCTCAGCAAGTGCAACCCAAACATTGCCCAGCACCACCTGCCTGCTGGGGCATTAATTCCCATTCCCCTTCTCTATCTGCATCACTTTCAAACACTCTGTCCCCTGCAGGCCCTCCTGTGAGGAAAACAGCTGACAATAACCCAAGTGCTGGGCAGCCCTGGGGTTGATCCTACCTTTAGGAGAGTGCTCAGGTTTGGGGATCTGGCGCAAGGGGCTGGGCTGGCTTGTGTAATACCGAGAGTGTTCAAAGTCATCGAGGAGAGGCTGTGACCTGCAAATCATAGTGTAAAAGGAGTGTTGGGAAATAACTCAAAGGCACAACTGTAGCAAGAGCAACATCTCAGCTGTCTGGTCTGTTACTGTCAGTTTGATGCAAACCTTGACTGGCCCAGACTTTCTGCCTGCAGAACAGCTTCTCTGAGCATAGCCCATTATTGTTTCTGCAGTGAGAAAAGCAGAGTATTTACTTCTTCTCATGGACCTCTTTCATTTAATAATGGTTTAAGTTGTCAGAAAATAAAGG
Source organism: Machaerirhynchus nigripectus (assembly GCA_013397975.1). Classification (NCBI taxonomy): domain Eukaryota; kingdom Metazoa; phylum Chordata; class Aves; order Passeriformes; family Dicruridae; genus Machaerirhynchus; species Machaerirhynchus nigripectus. The sequence continues at coordinate 1,230,044 of VZRQ01003115.1, read as the reverse complement.
ATTTCCATTATGTAGTTTGCTGCAAACCTCACTCAAAAGGGCAGCATTTTAAAGTGGTTAATGCTTGCACAGTTTTACCCCCAGAGTATTTTAATACGATCTCTCTCTGTCTCCACCTGCACACCCCATTTGTTGTTTCTTCTGTACATTCAACAAGAATTTCTAGGTTCCTTTCTGGAATGGAAATCAAAGCCACTGGGGTCACTTCCAGGGTTTAGTACCTCATGAAGGGCATTGAGCCAGAGTACCACGTGATTCAGAAGCAGCAGTGGGCTACAGTATGTCCCCAGTTTGGGATGAGGCACCCCAAAGCACAATGCTCTTGCTTGCAGGAGGGCGTTCACATGCAGCAGTGGGAGCTGTGTACAGGGCTTAACTGGGAGGAAGGACCAAGGGAGCAGCTGTGCAAATGCATGGGGATTACTCCTTCCTGCCCAGAGATGACATTTTGTTTCACATCCCCAATAGCTGTTTAACTGTCTCAATGTTCCTCTGCCATTTAACAAATGTCACTGCACAAGCTCATCAATCTCCATCAGCAGCGGGCATGGAGACCAATACGGACAAGTGCCACGAGCACAGTGAGTGACGCACATCACCAAACACCTCACGAGCTCTGTGCCCTCCATTGCTCTGCTCTCCACCGAGTCCCTAGTGGGTGGATCAGGCTGGTCATCCCACTATGCCTCCCTACAACTCAGCTTCTCAGCAGCTTCCCAACTGCATTCCCCATTCTTGCCAGCCAGTTCAAGCTCACCTTGAAGACCTGTCACTTCTGTGTCGCTGAGTTTCGGGCCCTTCTCTTGACCTTGAGCGCGTGGATTCGCCTGTATCAGGCTGATGGGAAGGAAGGAAATCAGCTCATCTGTGTGCCTTGCAAGACACCAGCCAGTACACCGGGACTGCCACAACTCCACACAGTCCTTTCGTGCTTGGTTTACACACACAATAATTAACTACAGCCACACATGCAAATGGCAGCATCAGGACTCGTTTCCAGTAAACAAAACCCAGCCTTGCTGAGCCAAACTCAATTTTTGCGCTAAATACGTGACAACACTAAGGGACTGTTCCGAAGCTGGGATTGAACACAGTCTGTGTGTAATGACTGTGCACAAGCCTGGGCTGAGCAGGAAGGACCAGCTGAAAGCAGCTGTGCTCCTGCAACCACTGAAATTCAGCAAGGAGGCTGAAAACACCAGAGCTGCATCCATCTGGCCCCAAGATTAACACCACATCCCCTTTAGCACCTTAGCAGTGCTGACCATAAAATTTGTTTGCTATCCCTTTCCATGCTGGCCAGCAAAGCCTCTCTGGTATTACTCCTACAAAAACCCAGGCACATTAGACTCTGAACTTTCATTACACAGCCAGTTATGAGGCAGCGTGACAACTGAAGCAGCTGCTTGCCCTTACACAAACAGAACCAACTACTGCTTTTACTGCTGCAGTCACGATTTCAGCAGAGGGAAGGTCCTGCTCCAGGGACTGACAGTGCTTCAGGAAGGTCACAAGGTGCTGTGACATCCAGTGCCATCCTCCAAGGCCAGAGCCCAAGGATTACCTTGCTTGAGGCTGAAGCCAAAAGCATCTAACCAAGGAGATGGCTCCAAAAGGCTCGGGAAGCAGCTGCGTAACAGACAGCAAGACCTTTTAGATGCATCACCACCTTTTGCTCTCACCATACAGACTCACCTCCCTCTGGAAATGGGAATAATGTTATAGCACCATATCTCTGGTGCCTCCTGAAGCTTGGCATACCTTCCAATCTTGATCATGCCTCCTCTTTTCGAAGGAAGACTTTTCTCTTTCTTTCCCTTTTCTTAAAGCCTTTTTCTCCTCAGCCATCAAGAGCCGAGCAATTTCCTGGAAGGGAAACACAGATTCTGTCAGATAATTTTACTGTTCTTGTGGGTTTGAGTTATTCAAACCCTTTCCCATGGACAGCTGTAGAATGGGAAGGGTGCAAATCCAGGATTTCATCCATCTCTCATCAGAAATCAAGGGACAGGGCAAAATTAAGACTGGTGACATGCAGCATGCCCAGTAGGTCCCTGATTTGCCAGAATTGCATTTGCAGAGCCTTTCTGCCCTCTGTCCTTTTTCCTTAAAGGGCTTGGTGGTTCCTCTCACAGCATCTTGGGTAGTCTCCCATGGAGCTCAGTTACAAGAAATACTTTTACAGAACCACGAACTTCCTTTCTTTGCAATAGGCAGTGCTCCCTGCTTGGCCAGCCTGAGCATACACATGAAACCCATCTGGGAGAAGATCCCACTGGAGCCCCAAGCTTCCCCTACAAGGAGAGCAATTAACAATTAGAGGGTCAGAGAGGACAAGGGGTGTTTAGCAGCTTCTGCAAGTTAAGGAATTCCACAAGTATTTGACTTGTTGCTCACCTCATCCTGTGCTACTTGAGCTGCCTTCTGATCTGCCTCATTAGCCTGTGGGGGAAAAAAAAAGGTGGGAGAAGAAAAAAAAGAGATAGAAGAGTAATATCTCTGAATTATTCATAATTATTAACCTACTGGGCAGGGCAAGTATGTGCCCATACAAACACACTACCATCCTATCCAAATATTTTTTGCTACCTCAGTACTTACCTCACAACCCAACACCAAACTGCCATTTCAGCTTTTCAGCTGAATTTTGCCCTCATGTATCTGCCAGGCCACACCACAATGCATTTCCCACTCTGCTGCCCTCTCTCTCAGAGATGGGCACTGGCCTGTCTCACTTGTGAGCTGATCACACTAACTACAGGCCATCTTTACCTGCCTGCCAACATTCATTTAATATCACTCTGCTTCAATACTTTAATTTTGGGGTGTTTTTTTCAAAAAATGGGGCTTTACTAGCTGGAAGGCAGCTGTCACTCCATATTCGTGTGTATGGAAGACAAAGGTAATTAGCAGAATGCACAGGAGCAAGACCTTAGCTCTTACAGTCACTCATATACCAAAGGTTTACAAATTAAAGTTGTCATTGCTGGCTGCCTTAGTTCCTTCAAGTTGACCAATGCATCCTCTGTACTTACCAGGAGCTCTTCCTCCTGCAGCTTCCGAGCAATCTCTGCATCAGACAACTCCTGTTCCATCCAGGGTCCATCATACATGGCTTGTTTCACCCCCCTCAAGTTAGTGCCTACAGAATTGAGAGAAAACAATCAACTCAGCCATTCTCCAAATGCTTTGGTAAGGAGATCCCCACCATCTCCTCAGCCACCTGCAAATCCCCCACTCGAGAGAACCAGAGATCACCACAGTGTACCTGCCACACTGCTGGTTTGAGAGCACCTTTAGCTGAGGTGCAGCATACACAGCAATATCCGACACACCACATCTTAGATAACAAATGCAACTCCATGGCAGAACAGGCCATGTCCCTTGAAGCAGTCTTTGGTGACAGCAGTGCTAGCAAAGGAATTGTAATTTGTCACTCTCTGCATTGATACAGATTTGATGGCAAAACTGGGCAGCAGAGAGCAGCCCAACATTTGATATGAGCACAGCAGAGTCTGAACACACTGCTGGAGCAGCATGGGCGGCAAGGGTTACCTGGGACAGGCTCACATGAGTTTTCAGACAGTTTCTTCCTTGGGATGATCCATGAATTTTACAATTCAGTAAGAAGACAAGGAAGCATTTTTGAAATTCGTATAATGTTCAGTTCTTGCTTTGAGTACAGAGTTTTGTTATTTTAAAGCTAAACCTGATTAATACCTTTTATTTCCCTATGGAAAGAGTTCATAAGGAAGAAGGATAATTGTCCCAGTATCTCCAGAGACAGACACACATTATCATCCTCACCTTATCTACGTGAAGATCAGTTAGATGGCTTAAAGCTAAGCTGCCCCATGCTTTGACTGACATAGATCCAAGTCTCTGCTTTCACCAGGTCACCCCTACTTCCACTGTGGCTTTAAAAGTAGAAAGACGGATCTGGATCTTTAAAGCGCCCAACCCCCAAGTGCTGTTGAGCAAGAAATACACAGGTACACATTTCCCAGAAAATTCCACTTGTACAGAATTTGGTAAGAACCCCATCTTACAAACAGAAACCAGCTGGATGCCCAGTGCCACTAGTGAACTTTGCCCAAAGTGAATTAATTAAGCTGCCAGCAGCGCTTCCAATAAGAAGTGGATGAAAATTGCTAGGTTTTTTAGTGCTTAAGCAAAGTGTCCTCATACTTACAGTCCTGCATCTCAACTGCACAAAATATAACCATAATCCTAACATTCAGGGTTTTGTTACTTTTTTTTCTCCTGTGCAAGGAGACCACAGCACAAAATATATCATGAAAACAAAAGCTGGGGATTGGTTGGGGTTTTTTTGGGGTCTTCCTTTGGGGGTGGTGTGGTTCGGTTTTTTTTTGTGGTGGGGAGGAATTTGTTTCCTTAAAACACAGGATACCAAGGGCACCATTTCCAACAATACCTTCTTACTCATCCTCTCCAATGCCATGGAACATCAGGACGTAAACAGAGCAAGAACATTAATGGGTAAGAAGAATCCTGCTAAATCAGGGACAAACGTGGGCAAGATTCCCTGTGTACACACTGCAGGTAGATACTGGAGAGAAGCATCTTCCAAGGAGGCCAAACATATCTCAGACACCAGTATGGGGCACGCAAAGGTCCATCCCCACACGCACGCACACCTTCCCCATCACTCGGTTACCTGAGTTGTGCTGGCAGTCTCCAACCTTCCCCTGGCTCACAGCATGAGGGGAGGGGGAGTGTCTCCTGTGTCCTGCCCTTTTGTAGGCTGTTGCTTCACCCCTCCTATGGCCATCTCTAGATTCAGCATCATAGAGCTTCTCGTCACATGCCATCCTGTGTGACGAATGGCCCTGATGGCGAGATTTGTGTTTCTCAGGGTGCTGCCTGCCACTCCAATGCCAGGTCTCCTGCTCCACCTCCAGTTCCATCTCAAGAAGGGGAAGGTGCTTTTCTCTGTCTTGCCTTGGTGGCTTTCTGCTGTGCCTTGCTTCCTCTGTGAGTCCATGCTCTGACTCCAGGTCAAGACTGAGAGGTCTCCTCTCCTTCTCCCTGCCAGCTGTCTTCCTCTCCCGCGGCTCCCAGCTATTGCTGTGATCGAAGGCACGGTGCTCAGTCTCTCTTTCCAGGTCAAGGCTGGGATGCCTCCTGGACCTTCCCTGGCTGTCTGTCTTCCGCTCCTGCTGATGACCATTGCTGGCCTCTCTCAGTTGAGGAGACCTCCGACGGCCCTCTGAGGTGGAGTGCCCGTGCTTGGGGGCACTGCCGGGCAAAGGCGAGGGGGGTCCTCGGTGCTCTCTCTGCTGGTGCCTGCACCTGCCATGACTGTGTGCTCTGGGAGGTTCAGAAATCTGCTCTCTGGGGTCACCCCAGGGGTGCTCTGAGCAATGGGGGGACAAACAAGGAGGGGGTTAGTGGTGCAGGGGTTAATGGGGGTTCAAGGCCAGACTCACAGCAGGCAGATGAGGGAGCTTGATACAAGGTGCTGAAAATGCAGGCAAAGCATGATGAAAGAAAGAATAATAACAGGGACAAATAAGGCTGGCAGGATACAAGAGAGGACACAGTGAAATGGCAGCCTGGCTAGCAGTGCAGCACAGGAGGCAACAAGGTTGGAGCAGAAAGCACAGGTCCAACGCAAAAGTGTCTGAGCACTTCCTAGACAAGGACAAGTCAATATGGAGACAAACGACTTTTAATAATGCCACTGGGGCTGAAAAACAGCCAAGAGAGCTGCTCATCTCCTGATGACACATCACTGCTGCAGGATCCTGAAACCATCTGGGAAAGGTTTGCAAAAAAGGGCTCAAGATGCAGGAAAGGTTGGGAGACCATGGGGCCATAAGAATAGGAGGGGCCAAGCAAAGAGGTCAGGTTGGACCCTGGCTCCAGGCACAAGGTTTTTCATCAGAAAAAATAGTCTCACCTAACTGGGGGAAAGACCCACATAAAGCAGAAAAGAAGTAAGCAGGTAGGATAGGATTTTTTTTTCTGTAAAAGCAAGAACAGGATAGCTGCAGCATCCAAACATCTTCCACCACAGACCATCACATATGTTTTGCAGACCCATAAGTTTCCGGGCCTGCACTTATTCATTGTCTAAAGAGAAGTTTCAGCTCTGAATGCAAAGATGGTAAGGGATGGAAATTTTAGGGCAGAATAAGACTTCACAAAACCCAGGCTCCTGACCTCAGCATTGTAGCTAGAGAAGCTGCTTACTTGGCATTTTGGTGGAGTTGTTTCCTCCATGCTTTCCAGAAAGCAGGTAGAAATTTTCTCTGCTTTTAGCTTCAGTAATAAACCTGGAACAGCTAGGAGGCTGCAGCAGTCTGCCTGCATACAATCTACTAATTGATTTATTTTTTCAACTAACCTATTTGCTAAGAAAAATCGTTACACTGAGTGAACTACTATCTCTACAGCAACCTTTCAAAATGAAGAAAAAAATGCCTTGAAGCAGAGATTGATTTGAAACAGAACTACACACACAACCCCCTGCCAAAAAAACCCAGCAGCAGCAGACTTTCCTCTCCTCAGCTGTCCAGAGTTTGTTTTACAGTATCTCAAAATATTTAAAATAGATTTCACTGCACATGAACTGCATTCTGTTTTAATAAATAGCTCTGTCTCACTTACAATCCATCTAGATTTCAGAGGGAGAAAAACAAACCTCACACTAAAACCGAATGTTCCCGTCGAGTCATTCTATTCAGAAAAAACTTTTTCAGAGCCAGCAAAAACAGAGCCTACAGAAAATCCACCTTGAAAACAAGTCTGTGTGACTTTTGTCCAGAATAGGTATATTTTTAAAAGTCCAAGAACTGTAACAGGAACTGGTGTGGTTACTCTTTAACTGGTTGGGGTTTTCTGCTCAGTTTTAGATCATTCATATGACTTACAGAAAACAAATACTCAGTCAAACAATCTAAGTGACTTACTGAACAACAGAGACCAGAGCCTGAAAGCAAGAGTCAGTTTTTGAACAATACTCACAAAGGTCTAAAAATTTATTCAATTTTTTCATTAAGGAAAGCTCAATAAATACAACAGCAGAGAGAAGGAGAACAAAAGAGCAAAGCGTGGCTGTGCTGGGAAAGGATTGCTGCAGGTAACACAACCATGCCAGACAACCCAAGCAGAAGATTTGCTTTTGGGGTATCTCAAGATGATTAATTCATCAGCAGGTGCTGGTGTCTGTGGCACTTTCCACAGGGGCCATGTAAAAACTCTTTAGACCCTGGTGTTACTCTCTGAAGCAGCAAGTGACTGAGGAAATATGAAAATGTTTTTCAAGTCACAGACACTTCTGGGAGGAACTGTCTTTTTTTTGGTGTTTATTTTTCCAAAGAGCTCAGATTGCTTTGGAGCAATAGGGCTAATTCACATTCCTCCTGGATGGGGATAAATTTTACTTCAGTCTCAAACAAAAAATAAAACCCCAAAAACCACACCCCACTCCCTATGAAAACATAAGAAACCTAAACAGAGCAAGGGCTTTTTATTTGTTTCAGTTCACAGCTAATGAGGACAATACAAACCAAGGCTGCTGAAGCCTAATCGAATGGTGCCCAAGTAATTAAGATGTTCCAGACCAATGAGCTAGATGATCCAGGCATCAAAATCCACTCCAGTCCTTTATAGCTTTTAAGGAGTGCAGATCAAGAGCAGCACTACTGTGAGTGGTCAGGCAAACACCTCCTACCTCACCTTCAAAATTACAGATTATTGCAGGAAGAAAACTTGGACCCAACAAGATACCCTGCTCTCCAAATCCACACCACAGTCTTACTTCAGGAAGTCACAGGCTTTGTCAGCTGATTTGTATGTTGTGTTTTTTTCAGAGACTTCTCCCATTTAATTCTGAAAACCTGAGGTGTGGGTTGGCCATAACACTCTAAGATCAGTTTTCCCCAGCTTTGTACATGTATCAGGACTTGGGGTCCTTAAGTTTCCACTTGGTTACTGTTTTGCACTTTTGAACTTTGTGCTTTGTACTTTCTTGGCTATCTTTGAACTTCTTCCAAATTGAAACTAAAATACTTTGTGTAAGTTCAAATGAAAGACTTTAAAACTGCCAATGGCACTGATGTTAAAATGAGAAATGAGGTTTGATCTTCATCTTCACAATCTGTTAATCAAAAGCAATCCATCTTCCCCACCACATTTCTGAAGAAAGAACACAGGGACCACCACCAGTGCACAGCAAAGCCATCCCCAGATCGCTCCATAATTAAACACACCCTGATTCTCTCCTCCCAATTTAAAGAAGGCCTGCATTCAATCACAAAAGTTGACCAGAAGGAAGCAACAGAGCGCTGTGGATCAAATCATTTCCACACTGTACAGTCCCAGATGATAATCACAGCAGAGACATTCTGTGAAGATGACCTTGTTCTTCAGTAAGTCATTCAAGGCAGTTGTGCTAATTTTACAGCTTGGATACATACCTGCAAGGAGCTATTTTTGAAACACAGCTCCATGAACCAGCATTTATTCCCTCATGTAGCTGTGCCAGCATCACAAATGAGCACATGGAACCGTTCCTCTTCAAATGCAAGGATGGAATTGCACAGGCATTTCTCCCATACACTCTTGGTGTCACTCAGCAGTAACTGCCTCATCAGCCACTGCCTTTTTCTACAAGCACTTTTAAAACGTGCATGTCTGGCTGTACTTGCACATACACACATCACACTCCCTATCCCTGTCCTTTAGGCCACGTTCAAGGACAATAAAAATTATTGAATTGTCTTCTCTGCTTTTTTTTTAAACTAAATATTTCCTGATTATAAAATAATCTGATTCTGACCCTGGAAACTGATGTAATACTACAGTGCTAAATGCAGGACTGTAGGATAAAGGGAGTTCCCTAAACAGTTGTCAGACCACCAGGTTCACCTATACTGCCATGACCTTGACCTTTTATCTTGCAGAAACATACCTCCATTTTCTGCATAATAGCCCTCTTCATAGCCTGTGTGTCCCTGGGACTCTGGGTAGTGCTTCTTGCGCTTTTTTTCTTCCTGCAGTTCTTTCTGTTGTAGGAAACGGGCAATATCCTGCAGAGATGGAAGAAAACCGACATTAAATCACCACTAAAAATATCTCCAGATTCTTTTATTCAAATTCTTTAGTCAATTATTAAAATCCTTATTAAAAAAAAGGTTTAATTTTTCAGACACGGCAACATTTACTCAAATTCAACCCCTGGGCTGGATGAGGCTTTCAAATTAATGGATGACACAAGGGACCATGTCAGCAGTCAGCATTCAACCTCACCCAGGCCCAGTGCTGAGATTCCAAACTCACAGGTTCCTGCTCCTCCTGCACACAAGCCTGTTAAGCCCTAATGGCCAAAGCAGGGCAGAAGGACTGCATGTGCAACCTCGGGCCTTCAGCAAAGATTTGGAAGTCACAGAAGTGCTCACCCACTCACAGGCATGGGCTGGATCTCCCCCCTGCATTCTACCAGGGAAAGAAAAACATGGGCAAAGACTGTCCAGCTAAAGGCACTTCTGACTGGAAGGAGTTCCCAGAGCGAATAATGAACTCCCTCCACACTGGCTGTAATTTGCAGGGACTATAGGATGCCAGGCAGGGAAATGCGTCAGTTTGACAGACAGAGACTTGAAGGAAAAGAAAATCGAAAGGACATTAGGAAGAGCAAACTAGGCACAAGGCAGGAGCACAGCGGGGACTGCAGCCGTTTGTCTTCTGTCACAGTTTTGGTAGATATGCCAAAGAGAAGAGCACTCCATTTTCCTAATTGGTTTTCCTTCGAGATGACGAATGGATCAACAAGGCCTCGGAACGGCAAACAGCTCCCTGGGGTTTGCTCCTCTGAGACCCAGCAGCTTGTGATTCAGTGGAGCCAGTATGGAGCTAGGGAGCAAAGCTGGGAGATACCAGCAGAGCATGCTGGCCCTTTAGATGCTATTCATTTAAGCCTTCCTAATCCTCAGGACCTTTACAGAGCCACACATGTAAAGTGGACATCGCAGGCAGGAAAGGCATGGCTGAAATGCAAACTAAGAGTCAACACCCCTCAGAGCCAAGCCAGCACTGGAGGACATTGGATGGCTACTCAAGTACCAACTATTATTTCAGGATTCAGGTAAGATATACTCTGAAACCAGCCCTGTGGAAAATCTGGCGATGCCACAGGCTTTTTCCAAAAAAAAAAAAACAAACCCGAAAAAAAGCACCCAAATCAAAACAACAACAAAACAAACCCAAAAAACCCTCCACAAACTCCTTCCCCTGACAAGGTTAACCTTTCTAGCAAGTACAATAAAGTCTATAAATACTGAGCTAAGCACATTATCTCCAGGACTGAGACAGATCAGGACTTGCAAATCCACACAAACCACTTCTTACAAACAGGATTCATAAGCAAGCAGGGCAGGCAGGCTTAGTGCTTCATTTAAAAACCCTGCACCCCAGAAAGAATCTGCCTCAGTCCTCAGCTACATTTCAGCCACACTTGGGAACTTCCCATGTACCAGCGGGAAGAGAAAGAACATTTATGACTTCCCACTGCTTTAAGCCACAGTCAGCTGAAGCCTGCTCCCAACTGCACAAGATGGCCAGCAGGCTGGTTTGACAAGTTGCAAGGACCTGTTGTCAGACCCCTGACATCCCTGCAGTTCTCTATGTAAAGCAGGAAGGGTAGGTGCAGTTCCCCAAGTCAACGTTAGTTTTGCATCTCCTTCACCTTCCTGATAAAAATAAGATAGATTGCTACCTCTTTAGCACAAATCCTGAAGCCAAAGTATTCCTCCCACCCTGTTACCACAAGCTCCTCTTGGAAGCCAAGCCCTTCCCATCTGTCTGGGTAGCCTCTCAGTACTTGCTTGGAATTAATGGTAGAAGAATAAAGTGAAGTCTTGCAAAAAAAATCTGATGCATCTGTCCGGTAAGGGCAGATTCTTATTTCAAGCTCTTCCAGGAAATACAGCCTTGTGTTCAAGCTCTTCCTATACAGAAAATGCCACCAGGTGCCTCTTGAAAATCTTGAGACAACTCAGGCTTCTCAGGATACCACCTGAAATCAAAAATGGGGATACATTCCACCCAGAGTAGGTGTTCCTCTACTCTCTGGGTTTCTTGAAAGCTCAATCTGACAGGCTGACCCACTAAGGTGACCAACAAGCCAAATCCTTGGTACACTATGAACAAACCACACCGCCCACTCTCAAGCAACAGCAGCAGAGCAACGTTCTGAAGCACAAAAGGAATCTGCTAGCAAGAATCTGTAACAGGGTGTTCAGGCTGTGAAAGACTAAATTGAAGAACGGAGAAACCAGAAACAGATGGCTGGGCTGAGAGTCCTGCTGAAACCTTTGCATCAAAGACAAAGAAATGACAGCCCAGGATTCTCCCAAGAGCAGTACCTGTCTTCTTGCATTTAAGAAAGCAAGCAGGTCTGAGTGTATAAACAACCACAACCTCCTACAACAGGGCAATAAACACCTCAGCAAGACTTACTTATTACTTGCCCTTTTCATTAGCAAGGCCACTGGCATCAACAACTCCTATGACCCTTGAGTGTGAGGACTACGACTGTATCTTATTCCTGTAACAGGACACCCCAAAATCTCTGTGCATACAGAGATCTGTCAGGACAAGGACTGCCACCATGCAAGCGAATTCCTGCGGCTGGAGGAAGAAATGGCTAAGAAATGCCTGCCCTGAAAGGGCTGCTACAAATAGCCCTGCCATCCCTGCAGCTTTAAAGGTTACCTCATCTTTTTCCTCCTGCCTGCGGCGCTCCTCCGCTTCAAACGCGAGTTTCACTTGGATTTCCTGAGCAATCTCGCAGTCCTGTCGTTCCCTAGAAGGCAAGGAGACAGGGATTATAGGCAGCTGCAGTCACAGGCATCAGTCAGCCTGGAGAAAGGGACAAAAGAGCTAAAAAAAAAATCCACCTGATTTACACAAAAGAATTATTACTCAGTGTTAGTGGAGCACTATGAATCCTCACCAGGGACCAGGACTCTCTGTACTTACTGGTGGCCAAATTTAGAAAATACTTCCCAAAACATCCACAGAGTACCAAGTAAAAGAGATTCATGGGAAGATTGCTAAGAAAGGAGACAGGTACCACAAAATAGGGCAGGCCAAGGTAGTCATCAGGAGCCTGCAAACAACCTAATTCTGCTGAGTTTTTGTTCATGTGGTATCAAAGGAGGGGTTCAGGGGGGTATGGTTAATGCAGGCATTTCTGAGAAGTGATTTTCACATGTAAGCCAAGGAGAAGAAAGTGCAGGAATATGGTACGTAGGCCAAGGGGAGGCTGGAGGTGGCAGCTGAGTAATGAATGAGAAATGCCACTGAGTTGGAACAAGACACAAAAGCAGGACCAGTGCCAAGAGGCAAGGGAGCAACATGTGTCAAAGAAAGGGGAAAGGAGCCACTGCCACAGTGCCATAAAACTACATTAACTGGGGACAGGGAAAGATCAGAGCAATTGAGATATGAGAGGTTTGGCTGTGCAGACAGACCAAGAAGGCTGGAAAGCATCTGCAAGAACAGTGCCACACTCAGCAGCATGCTCCAGTGTCCAGCAGACAGGCTGGAGCAATGGCCGAGGATTCCTCGGGGCAATTCAGAAAAGGGCTGGGGGATTTGAGAAGAAAGACTAAAAGCCCTCTCTTTCAGCACTGTTGAGATTGAGCTGAAGAGCAGCTCTGAACAGCTCAGGAAAGTCAATCCCTGCAACTGCAACTACTGAAAGGCAAGGCATGGGAAGAGAAGGGCTGGGAGCAGCAACAAGCAGAGCTTGCTTTATTAGAATACAATCTTTTGAAGAATAGACTGACAATGATCAGACAGGTGATGAGAAGACTACCAAGAGCATGTTATGGAAGACAAGCAAATAACTGAAGCAGGTTGAGCTACGTCAAAGCTGTGCTGTGTGGGCTGGAGCAATTAGTCCTAGGTTTGAGCAAGAATCTGGGTATAAATGACCTAGTGAATCTGGAGGCAAAGGACTGGGAGAGAGTCTAGGACACGAGAACAGGAAGTTAAAACACTTCTAATTGCAGACAAGCACTTTTTGTTGCAAAACCAAGAAATGTGGCATGGCTGGAGCAGCCAGTGGCACAACAGAGCCTTCTTCTATAGAAAGTGAAGAAGAATGAGGGAAGCAGAAAGGGTAAGTATGTGGCAAGGGTGGAGAGGAAGGACATTGCAACAAGAGGGTTTAGAGGACAAACGTCACCAAGAAACAACTCATTTGTCATAGGCAACAAAAACGCACACACAACAGAAAGGAAAAGAAGATTATTTCTGTCAACAGCTCCTTGGAAGCAGACCTGCAATTGGGCTGGAGTTATCAATAGGTCAAACATCTTACGAGATCAGTTTCTTTCATCCAGGTAGTAAAACCTGGCAATTTTTGCATGTGCCTGTGTTTTATTTGACTCTGGGGACAGACCCGTTCAAAGCCACAGGAGTTCACACAGCAGCATATCTAGTTCTTGAACCTGCTTTTTAAAAAGGGACCTTGGCAAACCTGGCACCAGCAGAGAACCACAGCTCCCAGCAAAACAATAGTTGAATAAGCAAATCCTAGGGAGCAGGCTGTCAGTGAGCCTGGTAGTGGATCCTTTACAACCCCAGGCACTGAGGACATGAAATCAGGTAGAAAATAAGTCATAAAGGTCAGACACATCAAGGCATTGCACGTCTCCAGTTCCCCTGGCACCTGTGCACAAAGCTAAGGTGCCAAGTTCATCAGCACAAACTGACTTGCTAAATGCTTAAAATACATCCTATTGCAGACAAACAGGACAGAAAAACAACTCATCATCTTTCACAGCCAAGGCAACAAGGTCATTGCCTCTCTGTTAGCAGCAAGGAACACCAGAAGTAATGTAAACGGAGAAGCATTTTCTTCTTTCTCATGACACATCTTGGAACATACCACATCAATTCCTAAGAACTGAACAGCCAAGGAGGATTAGATTTGGGGGTTTATTGCTCAGCAGTAATTAGATATTGAGACTTGATTAGTTAGTCAGCACAAGCTAATGTATTAACTTGTGTGAGCATAAGAATAGGTTCAAGAGCTTTGACAGCTCTTCTTGTCCTTCAGTTTCTTAAGTGTGAGTTCAAGTGCCCATCAGACCCCAGAAATCAGTCAGAGCAACATAAACATCACCATTTCTGAACATTCTGCTCGTGTCCTTCACTCCTGGGCAGCCAGAAGTGTTAAGAATGTTGGGAAAACTCTACATCGTTTATAAAAAAAGACAAAAAAACCGGAAGTCTGTGTGATCAGAAAGCTCCTCCAATTCACAGGGATGGTAGCTACTAGTTGTTGACAGATGAGGAGAAAAAAAGCGAATGTTTAAATGAACTGTTCAAAGGAACTGTTCACATCAGTGCAATAAAATCATCAGCACTGAGAGCAAAACAGGGAAAGAACATAGTTTCACACTATTTTATTTTAGTAATCTTGCTACTATGCTTAGCAGTGTGCAGGCTTCTCAGCTAGATGTGAGCGATGCTTTTAAAGAAGCATGAAAATAAGGTTTGATGCTTTCTTGAATTCTTAAAAAGAAATGTCTCTATTCTCTCATTTATCTTCACAAAATCTTTCTGAGAGAATTTAGGATTTGAAAGAGAGAAGAAAGCCAATAAATTTGAAGAGCTTTTTTATGTTTCCTGTTTCTCAAGACCCTTTAGTTCTGCCCTCTTACTCCTCCCATCACCTTGCAGTGTCAAACTGTCCTAGATGACACAGAAAGCAGCAACAGCAGGGATTATTTTGTTACCCGAACATGCTACTCTTGGACAATGAAGAGACAATGGGAATATACAAAGAATTAAGGAAGAAAAAGATCCAATTACAAAAGGATGTCTCCAACTTCTTTTACTCTTCTTGCAGAAGAGCTCCTGCCCTCAGAAGCAGAACTGCTGCTGACACAACGTTTTACACCAGCAGTTGTGCCTGTGCTTCAGCTCACAAAGTTCGTAAATCCCATTTTACAGAGTCCTACAACAAGAAAATTATTTGCAGCTCCCAGCAAGTAACAAAGAGGAATCGTGTCTGCCATACAAAATCAATTTTCATTATGTCATTTACTCACTCACATCTCTAATTGGTAATAAAGACAAAACTATTGAAAAAGAGCAGACTTGAGAGATACATATGTACATAAGGTCTTTCCCAGTGTGCTGGGAACACTGGAAACAGCGGCTGATCTGTCACACCCCAGCTTCAAAGCTTTCACGAGCTGCTGCTTTGAAGCCAGTCCTGAATCTCTCACATCTGCAACACAGAGCTCTTCTGCTCCATCGCTGGCCCTGTCAGATGAGCCACCCAGGCTCTGTGATCCACCACCAACTGCACCTGGTGGGTGGCATCCCAGAGCCCAACAAAACCCAGGAGGCAGCACAGCTGCTGAAAGATGCATCCTGCCTTGCAGACCCTGTATTTGCAGGGAGCCCCATCCAGCCACTTCTCAGGAGTGAGAGCTGGCTGAGCCCTGTCATACAAACCACCTGCTACATCTCATGCTCTGCAAGTCCACTCTGGATTGGAAAGCACAGTTTGTTTTGCCCTGTGCTGCCACTTCTACACCAGCTCCACAGCTGAGAGCCGTGGCACACAGAGAGCCAAACCACAGACCACAGGGTTAAGATGTGGTGTGTGGGGACTGAGCAAACTTGCAGAGCAAACTGGATCACTCATTAAAAACCCTCCCCCAGTTGCTGCAGAAGCTAGTGACTGCAAGAGAAGGCCTGTCCCCCAATATCCATCCCCATCGAGCCACCCTGGGGCAGCAGTTCCCCTTCCCAGGTCATTTCACACTGAATTGCTGCAAGCACAAGCAGAGGCTTTCAGCTGACAGCGCAGCAGGACACCAAAAAGCATCACACCCAGCTCCTCAAAAGCGCTCATCAGGCACAGGGCAAACACACCAGTATCTGCAATTTCCACACAAGAGAGAATCCCCTGTAGCACTGGGTATTTCTGTGGCACAGTTCTGTCACTCTCAAACTTCAGCCAGGGACAAGGTCAACACAAGTGGCCAAGTCACTCCATTTTGACAACAAGCAGTAAAATGGGAAGGCTCCTTCTCATGGACAGGCAGCAGTATCTAAAGGCAGGATGGGCTCCAGGGTCACCTGCTCCCACCCTGTTCTCTTTCCTCTGTGCCAGAGCCTGATATCAATACTTTTACAGCAATGGACAGCCAAAATAAAAAAGAAACGAGCAAAAGGCTGATGAACCCCACACACTGCCAACTCAAAGCATCTGATATTAGTGCTCTGACCAAATGGGACTAGCATTCCCATTCCAAGAGCTCCAGTGCAAACTCACAAGTCTTTCTGGTGTTTCTGGATTTGAGCACGGGCTTTCTTATCCTCCTCTTCCTGCAGTTGCTTGGCCATCTGCAAATCATGTTGCACCAGACGATTACGCTGAACATTTGTGGCCAAGTGATGCTCAACTGGAAATAAACACAGACAAGAACCCTCAAATCAGGCTGCAGAACTTCACTGTGTGAACAAGATAAACCAAGTGGGAGGGAGATTCCAGCCCAGAAAGGAAGACAGATCTTGGCAGGGAAACACCAAGCAGTCTCTCTAAAGGTGGGAAAGTCCTGAACTGAAATTATGCTAACAGCTTGAGATTGCCTCTTTTCAGCAGTGAGGGGGCTGTATACGTGTCTGTTACCAAAACAAGTTCTGCATATCTTAACACATCCAGGTTTATAGGGAATGGTTTTTAGGCTTTGAATTTCATTTTCTGACCATGGACAATCACCCTAGATGAATTAAGTGGGTCTGGGAGGGACCACCAGAGGCCAGTGAGGATGAGCTGAACCTAAACCACTCTTTATGGATACTTCCCTAATTTGTTCTCAAGAACCTCTATAGAAGAAAACTCCACTCACTCTCAGCAGAATCGGTTCCAAAAATCTCACTACCTTTATATTTAGCAACAGAGCAACTTAGTGCTCCAGTGAGTCCTTTACCATACATGGATATTGCCTGCCAGAAAAAGTGGCTACGTGAGCTGCAGCCCAGAGTCGTCTTTAATTCAGTGGTCTCAGGTTCCACCACCAAGGGCACAAGCAGCTACACCCTTGGTGGAGCAGCTGGAATGGCATTAGCACCTGGTACTGGCAGACACCAAATCAGTGAGAAGCTGATTAGAGAGGCCACCACACCTGAAACTGCAATGTAAACATACCCAAAGTAACAGATAAGCATATTAAAAAAAAAAATTTAAAAAAAAGCACCAGTAACTTTGAAGTTCCTGGCTGTACTTTTTTTCCTCCTTTATAAACCCTTCTAGTGCACAGCTGCCCTACCTCAAAATGTCTGAAAAGGAAGGCTCCTTTCAAAAGGCAGACACTGGCAATTCTGAAATAAGTAAACAAACAGACCTCTTCTGTTTGTTTGTACTTCAGGTCGGTTGGACTCCAGGTCAGACTATAAAACTTGAAGCTTCCAAAATTGCTAGTCATTTCTAAAAACCTTGCACAGCAACAAAACCCCAAGTGCACTCCTACATGCAATTTTGTCATAAACAGCATAAACAAACTCAACTCTAAAGGAGAGCACAAAATTGAAATATGAAATGCAACTATCTCTGGGGTACAATGTGAGCTGGAGCAGAGCAAAGTGTAGTGTTACAGGATAGTGAAGACAGCAGTAATAAACTATATTCCATTAAAATGAAAAAACTAAATTAAGGCAGGAAGCATGTTTCTTAGCAAAATCAAATAAAGCCAGATATCTGTTGGGACAAGCTTGCTTCAGTTTGTTCTAAAGATCATTGCTACTTACTCTCTTGTTCCTGTAAATTATGGGCCAAGGTATGATCTTCCAGAATAGCGAAGTCTCGACATACTGAACAGGGAAACAAAGTAAAGAGAATTAGCATCAGAAAAAACAAAAACAAACAAAAAAGCATCACAAGCTATGGGAGTCAGGGGAGCATACAGACATGGACTTCTGACACACTTTCTACCAGCCTAGGTCTGGCCTTGTGTTTTAACCCGCTCCTGCCATCATGTCTATTTTTGTGTGTGATTATTTCTTTGTCCTTATTGGCATAAAATGCCTTCTCCACTCTCTCCTCGACCTCCATTCCAAGAACAGAACTGTCCATGCTACTGCTGGGTCAGACCTTCTGTACAAACCTCTGCATTCCATTCAAATAGAATATATAATATATATTCATACCAATGCCCACACTGACTGCACTCAGCTAAAACCAAGGGCAAGCATTTGTGTTTACCGTGACTTTCTGTGCCAGGTTAAAGAGTCTGAAAGTAGTATTTTCATGGTACAAAGGGTACTTGCACACTGGCACCTCTCTAGAGCTTAGCAGGCTGAGCTCCATGGCTCTCACTGCAAGGCATTTCTATGCAGGCATCATTTTCAGTTGTTTCTTGTAAGCGTCACTGACTGTTGGAAGTGCAGATGCTGGATTTGCACCTAGAACCCAGATATGGGATCAACCACAGCGTTCTGGGCAGGGATAAGTACAGCTTCTTCAAACGATGCTGAAAATGACCTTGAGAAGAGTGAAATGGGAAACAAAGTCCCTTTGGCACCACACTGAAAGCAGCAGATTTTTGCCAATGCCTATCACTTTCCCACTTGAACTTTCAAAGGAATGCTCTACCTACACTGTAGAAAAACACCAGTGTGTATTTTTAACTTGTTATGATAGGCGGTAGGGCAACTAAAACACAAGCCACAAACATACTGGGACAGGGACAGACAGCATCAGGCTCAGCCTTTGGGTGGCAGGTTCACATCAGCTTCTCTGTAAACCAAAGACAAGCAGTGACCTGTGCCCCCAGACTGCAGGATGGAGCCCCTTTTCACACATCTGCCAGACCTGGGGTTCTGTCTGCTTCAAGGGGAGTTTAAGGCAGTGGCACCAAAAAATTTACACTAGAGAGGTCTGTCACTTATTTTTCCCTCAATGGGACAAGCTAAGAAGCCTAACAGGACCCACAGTGGGGATTATCTCCCACGTGAAACATATGTCACAAAGCACAGAACTACAAGGTGCTCCTGAAGCGGCAGAGGGAAGTGCAAATCCCTCCTGCTGTGCTCCATTGGCAAAACCGCTGGGGAAGACCAAGGTTTCTCTTTAGCAATGCACAGGCAGCCTAAAAGAGAAACCAAAAATAACTCAAAAAACCCCCAGAATGCATCAAAAGTACAAGGGGAATTCATGAGGACTCTGTTTGTGAAAGGATTCAGAGTCAGAAAAGGCAAAACATTTCCATCACCACAAAGGAAATGAGAAAGGAGGTGAATTTTCCCAAGCTGCGATCCCACAAGCCTTCCCTTTTCTTACAGATGCACATGCTCCCCTAGAGAAGCATCATAACATTACTCCATACCCAGGTGTTCTCACAAAATATCTGGAAGAGTTTCTAGTTATCTGTACTAAGAGATCAGATAATGCTTTACAATAGTCAGTGGAATTTTTGGTTGAGTCTTTCTGCATTGGAAGGGCGTTTTCAGATGACAAAAGCTCCTAACACCCAGAGCAACACTTCAGGGAAGGACACTGACACGCAGCAGGGTGGAGATGAGGACAAAGGTTACAGTTATACGATCCCATAGTGGCTCACCTTAAGCATGTACAGATCTGGATGGTGTAATTAGGGTTTTGTTGTTGCTTTTTTTCATTGCAACTTCTTTTAGAAAAAGAAAGATTATATGAAACTAAATAGCATTGAAACGCTTCCAGTGGCCATTTCTGCACAAAGAAGGAAACAGTGCCTTGAGCCACAGATCTGGAAAAGCCACAGCTGAGTCACAGGCAGCAGTGCTATTCACAGGTGACAAACCCAGGGTGCTTGGTATCACCAACACATGCTTTTTACAGGATAGGGCAAGGGAATCTTGCCCACAGAGACTAATGCTGTGATCCCTAATACTGCTTCAGCTTCCTGGAATGATTGTGGAGCAACCACCTTCTGCTCACAAGAAGCATCAGCTGACCTGCTGGAAGGGCACATCCCATCAGAGGTTTGAGTCCTACCATTAGTTCAGAGCTAATCAAAGACACCTCGGCACAGAGCCAGGCTGCCCAAATCTAGGGCAGTTATTACTGCCATGTATTCAAGAAGCAGCACTTGCTCTTGACTGATTAAAAAAACAGAAAAAAAAAAGAGAATGGGAGGAAAGTGTTATTTTTAACTGCAATAGGTCTCTGAGCAAGTCCACAGCACAGCTGCCTGAACAGCTGCACTAGCAAGACAAGGCAGGCAGCACAGGAGCAAGGATGAACGTTTTAGAGCTACACAGTTTTTCTGCATGAAGATCATTGCTACAAGAAATGTTTATACAAGTAAATCCGAACCCTTCCCAAACTGATTCTGCACAGGCTCATACACTGCGCTGATCCCTGTGGTACTCAAGAGCTCTGTCTTGTCAGTCAGTCATGGTGCTGATGGTACTGGCACACCTTTGCTCCATCCTCCCCAGAGAGGCACACATGCATAGGAGGGCTTTAGCTTTGTTTTTGTTTTTGTTTTTTTTAATCCATTCTACCCACACCCAGACACACTTCTCTGTTTGGAAAAATACACGTTACAGAAACATGCTTGGCACATGGGCGAGAAAGTATGAGGGCCATGGTAGAACACTGTTCCTTGTCTTTTGACAGTCTTGCACCCACCCCAGAAAAGTCTCATCTCTATCACTGAGCTTTAGTCCTACAATGCAGCAATGATTGTTTAATCCTTTTGGATTGATGGGCCACTGAAAACTTCCTAGAGAAAGCATGGACTCAAAATAAAAAGGCAAAGTCCATATACACTTGTGTTGCATAGACAGGCCTGCTTCTTCTAGCTGCTCCTCCAGAGAAGTGCTGGAAGTAGTCCATGGGTCTCCAAACAAACAAGCAAAACAAACTCCTCAGATTCTCAGTTCTTACAGGCTACAGCTGAAAGCTGCTGGATATCAGAGACAAAGCAGGGACAAAGGTTCCTGTTTAGGCTGTTTTGAAGCTCAGTGCCTGGGTCAGGAAGCACATATAGGCCAGGGTACCACCTTCCCCGGTGCAATTCCCAGCTCCTGACCCAAAGCCCCCAAAGTCCAGTGCCAACCCTAACATGGCCACACAGCACCCAGACCTGAGGCTGTGCCCTGCCACCGCCTGTCCCACCTCTGCACAACAGCAGTAAAGCATGTGGGGACACTGCCCTGGGATGAGCCACCAAGTTGCAGGGCTTAGACATGAATAAAGGGGCTGGGTCTTAAACCAGTGATATTAACCCACCAAGATCCAGTACAGAGAGAGGGAAGCTGGACAGTTACCAGTGATATGCATACTTGAAGCTCCTCAGTGTCTGGGTTCCCTGGTGCTCCCATCTCACAGAGGACACAGTATGGAGCAGACTAGTGGGGCAGCAGCAAGCCTTGGGTTTGTTCACACATTTGGAATTATTTGAGCATTGCTGAAGAAAACATTTGGCTGCACATGCACTCCTGTTACAAACCCAATCAGACAGCTCAAGCACACAGCCCTCTCTTTGTGCTGCTGTGGCTGCTGGCAGGGCAGGCAGCACAAGAAGACCTTTCGTCACTGTCAGAAACTTGGCTGGGCTGGCTGCCTCCAACTCATCTGAGCACATTATTCTCAAGTCCCATCAGCCTGAGAACAGCGTGCAAAGGAAGATGAGAACATCCCATTATGAACACAATGAAGCACTGTCAGACAGCCAGGTGGCAAAGGATGGGGACACCTGCACCTCCCTAGCAGATTTGGGGCTGATGGCAGTGCAGAGCATTCCCTCACAACTAGACCCAGTACCCATGGCACTGAGCCAAGCATGACAGCAGCTGCAAGTGAGGCCAAGGAAACCAGTCCTTGAAGACTCATATCCAACAGTGAAGAACTATGAAATAACTGGAGATGTGGACCAGCCAGGCATGGTCTGAAATGAAGTTTCATCAGCACTAGTTCTCATTCCCTGCCCAGTCTCAGCAGAGTACAGCACAATCATTACTAGGTATTATGTACTCTGGGTTTGTGCTGAGAAATAGGATGGCCCCAATGACAACAGACTCAATTTCTCCTCTCTGAGAGGCTTCGTATTTAAGGGGAAATAAATCCATTTCCTTGCTCTCTAACTGTATGCCTAAAAAATGAAAGGTAAGATTAATACTACCTTCACGGTTGCAAATTAACTTGACTTTCCATCCCTGCGTCCTGGCTGGGAGCCACCAGGCAGTCAAACAAGCAGCAGGGGTGCAATCAGAGCAGCTACAATTGGCAAGCCCAGCAAATCGTGAAACATTCACAACAGGTATACCACAGTCTGATTAAGCCAATCTGCCTTGGCACAGCAGGGAGCCGACCTGGAATGCACTCTGGCACAGCTGTCAATAAAAGAAGCGCCTGCCCAGGAATCCCAGTGGCTGCTATAGCCAGCAGAGGCACCAGCTGGGGAGGATGAGGGCAGAAGCATCACCCTTAACAGTGGTGGGATCCAAAATTAATGCACGGAAGAGGGAGCTCATTTGTTTTGAGGAATCCTCGGGAGCCTCTCTGCAAGCACAGGTCTTCTCCTCTGGTAGTTCTCACTGGAAATATGCCTTTCTGTGCATTGGTGCATCTGAGGCTCTTGAAAGCACTGCTGCAGCCCCCCCTTTATGGCTGAGACAAGAAAAGTCCACAGGTGCAACAGCTCAGCAAAAATTCATGAAATAACCTCTTCCATTTTATATTCTGTCACCCATCTCACTAACTTTCTCCAGCATTACCTCAGCTCCACAGGTCAGCACTTCTAACACCCCAAACTGCTTCAAACAGATCGAGGTAACCACAACAGAGGAGCAAAGGCAGCCATAGATGTTGTTAGTGATACTCAGATGTGTGACAAAAGGTAGGTAACACCCAGGAATGGGTGGTGGGGAATATGCACTGCCTCAACAAGAGCTCAGCCCCCACTGGCTTTTCAAGCAAGGTTCACAGGAAAACATCCTCCTCACTTCTGCCTGAAGTCTTAGATCACGTTTTGACATCCCCTGCAGATCCCAGGGGCCCCCTTGGTTCACATGGCCCATATAACGTGTCCAGGACATGGGCCAGTTCAACGACCCAGGGACTACAGAGGCATGTTCCAAGCATTTCCTTTCGGGTCTTAAAAACCATCTCTTGCTCCCCACCCCCTCCACTCCCAGCATTTTCCCTGTCAGCATTGTATGCTGGGTAATTCACAAAATAAACTAGGTGTGAGTCATGCTTAGTTCAGAGCATCTGCGGTTCTTGAATTCTAATATGAAGGACAGGAGGGAGAGGAAAGACAAAAGTAACATGAAAAAGCAGTATCATCAGCTAAAAATCATTTTTTAGGCCCCACAGAGCTAATAAATTAAGTGGCAAGCAGCAAATACAGCCTTTTATAAGCCAGCAGTCTCAAGAGGATGCTGAGTTATGAAGATTCCTGCAGATTAGAAAGCTAGTTGGGATCCCTTAGAGACTCTTACTAGCAGAGACTGGTCAGGCCACTCCAAGCCAGGTAAGTCTCCAAAATCTGCAAATTATTTCCTTGAAACAAAGCCAGCCTGATCAAGCAGCCACACAGCTGAAGGTGAGGGGATACCCTGAGGGCAGCTTCCAAAAAAAACCCATGTAACTGGGATGTTTCCTTCCCAGCCCCAGAAAAGATGCTCTGTGAAATACATGGCCCAGCCTCAGTAATTCCCATTTCTGTCCTGCCTCTCCCATCGCACCAGGAGATAGCCGAGCTTCTGCTACCACACGTGGGTGCTGACAGAGGCTGGCTAGGACGTGTCTGCCTGCTGCAGTTACACAGACGACATTCCTAGGACCTTGCTCACCAAGCCCCACCGCACCAAGGACATCAGAAAATCATGCAGGGAGGAGGTGGATCCCAGACAGAGGGCAGGTCTGGGCAGCCTGAGAAAGGGAACAATTCCTGCTTCTCAGCCACAGCACCAGAGCATCACACATAGCTGGGAGCTATGAGGCAGCACAAGGAGACTGGGTGACTCCACAGGGAACCAAACTGAGGGGTCTTGGCCTAATTCTCAAAAGTGTAAACATGCAAAATAATAATAATTAAAAATAAGTAAATAAATAAATCACCAAACCACCATTTTTTTTTACTAGCCATCTTGGCCTGGAAGCTAAGAACATCTTGGGATTTGGGAAGGTTATTCTCTCTGCTCTAAATGCCTTGAGGTCAAGGCCATGAGATGTTTGTGCTCTGTCTGCACCGTTCTCCAACATTAAGCTCTCATCTGCCTAACAATGCTTTAAAAAGGAAGACTGTATGCATTTTGGAATCAAATCCTCAGTACTTGATTATATTTTTTTAATCTGCCTTGGAACAGAAATCATCAACGTTCACGAAGTGCCTTCTCCAAGGCTACTAGTTTGGCAATCTCACTTCTGTAAAGAAACCTGCACACAGTACCACAGACCAGTCCTAAAGCTGAGAGAGCATCTGCTGAACATCTCAAAGCAGAAGGTGATGCGCTTGCAGTGTAAACAGGAAGCTGGAGATACTCAAGACAGTGAAAAAACAGCACAAGGCACCTCAAAAGGTTATGCTTTGAGCAAGCCCCAGCCACAAAATTTGGTAAGATTTATCATTCTGCTTTTATACACAAGACTGCCATGTTTTTCATCACTGGATAATTCCACCCTACCTGGTTTCATCTGCAACATTTCTAAATAAGAGCAAGTCTTCTTATTCCCAAAGCTTAAAATACAGGACATAGGTTAAGAATGTTAAAGACCACCTCTTTGACTTACAGAAGAAAATGCTGAGTTGGAGCATTTCAATCACAGACTCATAGAATAACTTAGGTTGAAAAAAAACATTAGGTCATCCAGTGCAACCACTGACCTGGCACTGCCAAGCCCAGCACTAAAGCATATTCCTTAGTGCCACATCTACATATCTTTTTAATACCTCCTAGAATGGTGACCCAAATACATTCCTGTTCCGACCACTGGTCATCCTTATGCTGAAGATGTTGTTTTTAACATCCAATATAACCTTCCCTGACAGAACTTCGGCCAGTTCCTCTTGTCCCATCACTTGGTACTTGGAAGAAGAGGCCAATGGCCACCTGGCTGCAACTTCCTGTCAGAGACTTGTAGAGAGCAACAAGGTCTCCCTTGAGCCTCCTCTTCTCCAGGCTTAAACACCCCCAGCTCCTCACAGGACTTGTGCTCCAGACCCTTCCCCAGCTCTGCTGCCCTTCTCTGGACTCAGTCCAGCACCTCAGTGCCTGTCTTACAGTGAGGAGCCCAGAACTGAGCACAGGATTCGAGGTGTGGCCCCACCAGTGCCCAGTACACGGTGACAGTCACTGGCCACACTATTGCTGATCCAGGCCAGCATGGCACTGGCCTTCTTGGCCACCTGGGCACAACACTACCTCATATTTAGCCGGCTGCTGACCAGCACTCCCAGGTCCTTTTCCACTGGGCAGCTTTCCAGCCACTCTTTGCCAAGACTTTCAGATGTACCTAAAAATGGCATTGAGCCTTAAGAAGTAATGACACCCATGCTTTGAAAATTCACCCTTTTCAGCCATGTCCAGTTGGGTCCCCAGACACAGAGTACCCTGAGTCACAAGAACTGTCCCATACCCCAAGTACTAGAGCCAACATTGCTGTTACAGCTGCTCCTTTCTATCACAGGGGCTCAACGCACACAATATATTAACACTTTAAAGCAGCGAGCAAATAGGTAAGACGGTTATGTGTTAATGTCAGCAAGTCATTACCTTCCAGGCTCAGAACACTCATCTCTGTAAAAATTTCTTGATTGCCCCAATATCCATCTACCAGTAAGAACTGCTTATACCCAAAAGATCACCAGTGAGCTCAGCCGTTGCACTGTGGACCCATCAGTAACACCCAGGTGGACAGGTACAAAAACTTCAAGGTAGATATAGTTGTCAGGGATGGCTTGGCTGGTTTGACACCACAGGCAAATTAGACTTCAGGCAGCCAAACACTTCACTCACAACATCTGAGGTGTAACTAGGTCTGTGTATGGAAGAAGATAATCTCAACCACCAGTGAGAACAAAAGCTGCTTGTGTAGTTCATCCTCTCTAGCATTTGACACAGCTTCAGTTGACTCAGCTAATACCACATGTGCAAAAGGAACAACCAATAAAGGCAGGGAGAAGTTTTCCTAGAAGCCAGTTTTAACCACTACCTCCCAACCATGGACCACAGCAAAACAAACAACACTTGACTACAACAGCTGTGCTTTACCCTCACTTTGCCCAAAGGCAAACTACCACACACATCACAGGGCAGGAGTTGGCTTCACCAGGAGAGGTCAAAATCCCTGGCCCATACAGGCCCCATGAGCACCACTGTAGCTGTAAGACACACCTTCAGCTGTGTCCCATGGATCCTAAGATACCTCTTTTCTGGAAGGTTTTTTGGTTTCTTTTGCAGACAGAACATCATGGCAGCTTTAGCTTTAAGCCAACACCACTCATTTAAATTGGTGTAATGGAGGGGGAAAAGAACACTCTCTTTTCAAGTGCAACTCAAAACAGCCACCCATTCAAAAAACTGCTGGGGCACAGAGCTTGCATCCCAGGGGATTTGCACTGTATGTACACTCCCTTACGCAACACCCATCTCCAATGGTGATCAGTGTATTCTGTTGTTTTATCTGCTTAATTCAGCTTTTATTTCAGCATTTTAGCCAATTTTACACAAAACTTTCAGAAGGACACACTAAGTTTCCCAGATAGGCAGAATTTTTGTTCTCTGATAAATACACACACTAGGTTTCCCAGATAGGCAAAACTTCTGTTGTCTGATGAATGCACAGCTAAACCCCTTGTTCAGTTCAGCAGTTTCTCTGCAGAGAGCTGGCAAGCCCACTTTGTGGTTCAGGGTGGCTTTCAGGAGTCATGGTACCCTGGATTGCAGGTATTTCACCACCATTTCTCAGCCCTCAGGCTGTGGTGAATAACCTCACACAGCATCTCCAAAGAGGCAGGCAGGCAGGCAGCCAGGAGCAGAGATAATGCAAAGTGTCAGCTCTCCCAGGCTTCTCCTCCAGCTTAATCCTGAAAGATAATGTAGCAAAATACAAGGGAGACAGGATGCAAAAGGGAGGTTTCAATGCCCCTCTGGTACAACTTCATGCCCTGACTCAATTTGGTGACTGCTTACAAAAGGCTGACTGCTGGAAACCTCACACCCACACAGACGGTGCCAAGCGCCAAAAAAAGGTTCAAGTTCCTCTCTAAACCCCACAGTGTGGTTTTACATGACAGTGACCTGCAGTTGTACAGAGAAACAAGAACCTCTGGAGAAAACAAGCAGAATAAAGACTCCCCAGAGATGCCACTTTCTCTTCAGCCTTTGGGTGACTAGGGCCAACCCGGAGACTGCTCCATGGCTTGTAGCTAAACCAGAGCTGCAGCTGAAAGAACACACCACAGTATCAGCGCACATTCGAACCAGCCAGGTTTTATTCCCCCAGATCAGATACCGCGAGAAGCAAAGCTCCAGCAGGATGGGCCTCCAGGCAGCCTCCCAGCCTTGATGGGAAAACCTGGAAACCCTGCCAGCTACTGCATTTGAAGCTGAAGGTATCTGAACTAATCCTGCAGTCAGCTCCAATTCTTGCACAGATTCCCATCAGCTTCCTTTTCCCTAGAAAGGTGGCTGCTGGGATGCAAGAAAAGACTCCTGTCTGCCACCCGTTCATCTGCTGCGAGCACTGCAAGAACAACCTTCCTCTACCTAACCAACCGAGGTTGTTGGTTTGTTTCAAAACCCTTTTGCTATGCTCCAGCAGCTCCTCACGGGTACTCTCCCGTCTCCCTGCTTGCTTCCTGTGTTTAAGTTCTCCAGGTTTATTAGTCAGCTCTGGGGAACACAAAGTACCAAAGCTGGCCCCAGATCAGTCAAAACTCCACATCCACCTACAAGTCACAAATCAATAAAGTTGCAGCACTAACAATACATGTCCCCTTTCCTGTCACAGCCTTGTGTTGGCACACTGCCGTAAGTGCAACTACAGATTTAAAACACTGACATAGGAGGGTCAGAATAAGTCCCTGGCTTCTGAGGCCAGATGGACAGAGAGGCAGAGCTCCCTGCATCATCTGGAAGCAAACTGCTTTGTGGCATCTGAGCCCACAGTTCACATGCATTGCAAAGCATGAGGAACAAGAAGGCTGGCAACCTTTTCTCCTCTCCGAGAGCACAAAATGAGCTCCAGGTCAGTAAAGGTAAAATTTTTCTGTTTTGGGAACTGTGTCACCTTCAGGTGATATTGCATACTCACACCTTCTTAAAAAGAGAAAAAGTAAAAAAAAGAACTTAAATCAGGACCAAGTAAGTCCACCTGATACACAGCCAAAGCTGATGCTGTGGCAATGCCAACTGCCTGGAATACCAGGTAACTGAGCACTGAGCTGGAGACAAACCTGCTTTTTCCACCATGTATGAGGGACGTGCAGAATCCAGGCAGGGCTGTGCAGCCCTAGCCAAGAACCCAGTCCTTACAGTACTGCAATTAAAGTCAGGAGAGCCCAGCCTCTTCCCAACATCAACTTCCTTCGGAAACCTGGCACCAAATAGATGGCCTGCAGGAGAGCACAGCCCTGCGAACGGCAGTGCTCTCTGCCTGCCATGAAAACAGCCAACACCCTGGTGGCTTGGAAAATTCCCAAGCCTTCTCCATGCTGTGCTCTACCACCTTGTCCCAGCCCCCAGCAGCACTGCCAAAGGCTGCAGGAGGTGCTGGTGAATCTAGGACATAATTCCTTCCCATTCCACCAGCCAGCACCCCAATAATAAAACTAACACCAGAACAGAGGGAGAGGCCATTTCTTTGCACCAGGATGCTGCAAGTAATGCTTGCCATATCCAGAACAGATAGATACGATAAGCTGCTTTTGCAGTGCAAAGTCATTGTACTGTGCACAGGTGAAGAAGCTTTCCACCCACACCAGGGCAGGCTCCCCTGAGCCAGCCCAGCACTGCCCTAACCCATGTGTCAAATCAGTGGCAACAGTCCCTCTGCGAGGAGCATTTCCAGCCAGAGCACACTCCAGCCTCTTGTCTTGTCTGGATGTAAGGAGCCAATGCTACACACATAATGCAGAAAGGAATTAAAACCCCTGCCTTCTCACTGCAAGGAAATAGTCCTGTTTGCATAAACTTCCTTACCCGCTTTTGCCCCATTACTTCTCATGTCACTCCTATCAGTGTCCTTATGGTATGTCTGTGTCTCAGTGTTTTCAAATATTTCATCACTTATGTCCTTTCCCCCCTTGTCCACTTATTGAACACCACATACTGAGCCCACCTAACATTTCCCCTCAGAGCTGACTCCTCTAGATAAAAGGTTCTGGTTCAGCAAAAGGGCTCAGGAAAGGATGAACAAAAATGCACACAGGAACTCAGTTTTACCACACATGGCTTGTTACACCTCTTTTGAAACGAGAAGTGAAGAAAAGTGACTCACTTACAAACCCACTTTGACTTTCTGTCCTGAAGAGCACCTACTGCAGGGCAGAGCTACAAAGAGCACACAGACCAAACCTCTACCAACCAGGCTGAAGACAAGAAGATCTCGCTATTTTAGTTTGGCTGACAGAGCATTGTGGCGGTGACATCATGGGTTGGCATGCAATTAAAGTAATCATTAGTTGAGCTTCTGGAGCCTGACACAAAATAATTGGGCAGGTGCAGATGGGCTGTGCTAGGCTCTGAGCAGGCTTTCATCTACACCTTTCTCCCCAGGGAGAGTAACACTTCTGGCAAACTTAATTCATAGGGTGCCTGGGGTTACATGGTAAATTTTATGAGCACACAGGCCTAAGTGATCCCCTTTGTTCAGTGCAAGGTTCACAACAGCACTGCCTTGCACCCCTTACTCAGCCTGATGCTGCACTCTCCTGTTCTCTTTCCAGCTCTGCTAAAAGTCTCTCCCAGCAGCCGTACAGTGTCAAGGCCACACAACACTCACTCGGTGAGCTGTGTGGTATCTTTTCAAGTACTGAGAAAGAAAACAGCAGGAAGGCTCCAATTTCTACTTCTTAAAAAGGAAGTACAAATGAAGTGTCAAGGGACCTTCACGAAGTCCTGTACATGTTCTGTGGAAAAGCCAGCAATGTAAGGTGAACAGAGAGCATTGCTGACACATGTCAGCCTCCAGGGAGACAGCAGCTTTCCTGGTGGGAATGTCCAGCAAACATGCCCTTTGCTCCCTGCAATGCAACCAACCAGCAGCAGAACAGCAGCTGTCATTATCACCTTCTTGGAGAACAGCTGAAGGTCAAGACAGCAGCGAGTGCCATGCCAGGAAATGGACCTAAAGGGTCTCAAGTTTTAAGGCAGTTTCACCAACAGACCAACCTCCTTTCCTCAGTCCTTCAGCCTTCAAACCAGCACTGCACAGGAGCAGCAGTGAATAAGCAGGAAGCCAACCAGCTGGGGACACACTGGAGAAGGGAGAAGGAAACAGGCAGGGAACGTGTCGCTTTGTCCTATAAATCAGCACATTCATGTGAACTGGATGACTCTGAGCAAGTAAAAGAAAGCTTATTCCAGCAAAACAGAAGTTTCACACAGCCCCAAGGCATATCCCATTGTTTTTCCAAGCAGGGTTTTCCTTGTGCCAGAGAGAGCAGAACTGGCCTTTCCTGCTCTTTGCAGCAGCCATCTCCAACTCCTGCCTGGCACCTTCTGACGTTTCCCATGGCCACAGGAAATGAAAGATTAAACAGAGGCCTGTGGTGACCGTAAACACACCGCTCAGCTGGGATCATTACTCAGAGACCAGCAATGGGTGACGGATGATGTCATGATGTCCTAGTTGTATCGTAAACGGGAGAAACCCCCCCCCACTGCATCCCTGTAACCCCAGGAATTGGTGCAAAAATAGGCTGTGTCCCCTCTTATCCCCGTCCAGAAATCTGTCAGGAGCTAAGGAAACACCTCTGCAAAAAGCATCAACAGGATTCTTGGAGCTTCTCTCTGCCAAAGACTGCTTTCTGAGCAATCTTTTTGCCACAGTACAACCTCCACAGCAGCTCACAGAGGACAAGTGGTAAGGATTCAGGGATGGGAGGAGGCAGACCTGCTTGCTCAGTTGTCTTTCAGAGCCAAGAGCATGAAATATGCTAATCCTGCCCATCTCTGCCAAGCACTGCAGACCCAGAACCACTGAATGCATAATAAAACTTTCATCCAGCTTTAACCAGAAGCGAAAGGAGTACCACAGCCTCAGCTACTGAATTCATGCATGCTGGAAAAACAGATCTCCTATTACCCAGAAGAGGTAGATGTGAACCACTGACCTGTGTCTATGTCCCATCACTCTCCACCTCCCCGCTGCCCTCAAGCCATCCATCTTGCCTGAATTTTTCAGAGCCCTTAAAAAAGGCAGTCACAAAGCAGAAAATCATGATGCTGCAAGGAAAAATCCCAGATGGAGCCAAAGGGCATGGGGCAGGTGGCTTCACAATGACCTGGTTGACCCTCAGCTGCTCTCAAAATTGTTGTCCTGATTATACTAATCCATTTAAAGGCCGATGCTTCCTTTAGATGAATGCAGCTGACAGCTCATCCCTCAAAACCATTCCCTGAAAAACCCCTAAACAGAATCCTTCCCCATCAGACACCGCGCCAGCCACTCACACTTCCTCGATCTTCTTCCACCTTTGACAGACATCAAATTTCTCTTGTCCACTGTCGTGTTGCTGAGCACAGACAGGCACCAAAGACCTCAATATAAGCCAATAACCTCAGTCTGCTCCATGGAAGCCTGACACATTGCACCTCAGAGCTGATCCCCATCCCCAGTCACTTGGAGGGTCTGTAGCCAGGAGGTTTTTATTGCAGGAGTCTCAGCACAGGTCATGTTAAACTGCAGAGGTCAGCAGAAAGGTCTGTAGCTGGGAGGAAGCGGAAGACTGATGCTAACAGCAAACTTTTATTCAATTTATGCTAAGGCAAAAGAGAGCCAGCCAGACTGCCTGCCCCAGAGAATGCCTTGCCAAGGCAGAAAATATTCAAGCTCTTCCTGTTTCCCCAAGGTCACAGTCAGAGCTGTATCTTTTATTACCACATTTGGGATACTGGCCTCTCGGGCAGCAGAGTACAACCAGCAACATTTGAATGTACAGCTCAGGAGCTCCCAAAAGTCAATTCAGGTGCTTAACAAAGAGTAGAAACCACAGTGTGAGCACTGTTGTGTCTCTCCAAGCACAGGTCCACAATCAGCCTTTGTCAATGCTGGAGCTCCAGACAGCAGCATGGCAGGGCCAGTTCTAATTATCAGCCCAGACATACCACCCTTGCATTTCTTTTCAGTACTACTAAAAATAAAATTCAGTAAAAACACTTTACCCACTGCAAATTTCCACAGTTCTCCAGAGCTGCACACTGCTGGGGCAGAGTTTAGGGTCCTGCCCTGCCCCACCTCTCCTCACAGAGGATTCAAACTTGTAGGAAGATGAGGAGCCCCTGGAAGAATGCCCAAACCTGGGTTTTTTCAGCGGCTGCCAACAACTGATGGTTCTTGGAGACTGCAATGGATGAGGGACTGAGCCTCAGCCTGAGCAGACAAGTATTCCCTTCACAAAGACGTTGCCTCAGATCTTTGGAAAAGCAACAGCAGACAGAACCACAGGTACATCCTCCAGCTAGGGGTAAGGTTTGCACAGCTCCAAAACATCTCCCCAGAAATACCTCCTGTGCAGCTCTGCCTGCTTGCGGCCAGGAATGCCTCTCAAGTCCAAGGGCTCACTTACAGCAGGCAGCCAAAGAGAGGGTGTAGCCCTTCCCAAACATAGCTCCTGGTAATGCATCAGGTCATAAGAGATGAGAAGCAGTTAGAAGATCAAGCAGAGACCAAGACAGTTTTATTTGCTTTATAAGTAGCTTATTAAAATAATGTTTCTAGGATGCTTTTATCACCAAAAGCCTCACAAATGCAGCCTCTAGTAAAAAAGATCTATACACACATACGAAGCTGAGCAATCTCCTGAGGCAGGTCAAAAGAGCAAACAGCAAAGGCTGCTTTGTGAAAAGCAAATATGTCATAGACACTTGGGAGATGAACAGAAATGCAGGTAGAGAAGCACAGGCCACAGATTGCAACTAACACCAAAACCTTCAACAAATAACTTACAAGAGGTTTACTGACCACAGAGGTCAGATCCGCTCTACTACCAAAGGAAATATGGGTCTGTTAACACCAGGCTGCAGCAGCAAGGTCTAGTTTATACTAGGAAAAGAGTGTTTTGAGGGTGTATTTTACACCAGTAAACCCCTGCCCACAAAATAAACTGGACCAGCTGAAGTGGTTTTCACTGGCAAAATGCCATCCACATCAGGCCTTCAGCTGATATAAATGCTTTTAGAGATCAAAAAGGAAAGTAAACACAAGAAGCAAGACTTCCTGCAGCACCTAGCTACTTTCACTGCCACCATTGCACTGGAATGATCCCACTTCTAGAAAAGCTTCTGAGATCACTCCTGAAGAGGAGGATGACGCTGTCTCTCAGCAGTCCTTGCTACCTGCAGACAGGGAGAACCCGGACACAACACCTCCTCTCCCGAAGCAGAGCTGGTGAAGAACAAAGTACTCAAACCAAAACGATGTTCTTCATTGTTAATGAATGACTAAGCCGACCTTTACCCCAGACAAAGAAAGGGAATGCTTTTTCCAGAAGGATCAACAGTGATTTCTCTATCAGGAACAATAAATACTTCTCTGGGTATGGCAGGCGATGCATTTCTTTCGTCGGTTGGCATTGACACAGAGCACAAAAAGA
Organism: Machaerirhynchus nigripectus; assembly: GCA_013397975.1. Lineage (NCBI taxonomy): Eukaryota > Metazoa > Chordata > Aves > Passeriformes > Dicruridae > Machaerirhynchus > Machaerirhynchus nigripectus. The sequence goes on along the minus strand of VZRQ01003115.1, from coordinate 1,196,238 downwards.
CCTAATCCAAAGCATAGCTCAGTCTCAACACTTCCCAAAACAAAAACAAGTGATGCCATTAAGCTAAAATCGTGACACATGCCTGAGGCTTTGCAGAACATGGCTCAAACCTCATCTACTTCGCACGTTGTTCTCGGACACTAATCCCATTGCTATCAAGTAACAACAGAACGTAGTAACAGGACACTCTTGCAACTTAATTTACACTATACCATAGGTGCAAATTTCCCATGGACTGGTTGAGTTACACTGCAACGCTGTAAATGTAGTTTCATTCAGCATGTAAACCACCTCAGCTCAGCCCAGTTGGTTCAATTCAAAAATTAATAAAGGCAAATCAAATCCAGGCTGCTTAAATTCTGAATATGAGCATCTACACGGGCATTTAATTCACTTTAATCAACCCACTGGAAAGGTTAATTGGATTCATTTTCTTGAATAACCATGTGAGGACGGACTCTAAGGATGAGATCTTGACCACACTAAAATGGCCAGTAACAGTTTTGCTAATGTCTTAATAGGACGAACATTAACCCCTAAAGCGTCAGTTTCAGCTTTTGTTCCAATAACACTAAGTGAAGCATTAAAGGATGACAGGAGGTCAAAAGGAACCCCCAGCTACCTGCACAGACATATGTTTTGTACTCTTGAAGGGCTAAATCATCAAATTCACAACAGCTAGTTTGTAAGAATTGAAATTTGAAAGAAAACAAATTACCAGTAGCAACGGAAACAAGTTTAAGGAAGTTTGGTTTCTTTCAGGTAGGAAACCATTGCTCTCTATTACTAGAGAGTAATCTAAACTAACTTGATTATGACAGAGCTTCTACTGGTTTATATCACAAATCACTGTCAGAAAGAACAAACTATCTCCTACAAAGCTTTGCAAACCCAAAGCAGCTCCAGGGCACATTTAATTGAGCTCAAAGGCACACGTGTGAGGCAGACACTGTACTAACAGGGAAGCCGAAGCCAGCCCGGCTCAACAGAAGGTGAATCCGTGCTCTGAGCACAGGCCAAGCCAGCGGGACCCCTGAAAGCGAGGGGGGCACGAGGGGGTCTGCGGGGCGGGGGCGGCTGCTTGGCGCTCCCAAGCTCAGTGCAGGCCAGTCTTCATAAAAACCGGTAGGCTTAAGTGTTCATAACCGGGGCCTCAATATTACCAGTCCCCCTCAAATCTCCAAATCTATGGATATTCACGGTTCTGCTCCCATTTTTCTAACGCCCNCGGAGGCGCCGGCGGCGGCCTCGGCCCCGGCGCAGACAAAGGGCTGCGCCCTCCCCCAGCGCCGCTCCTCGCCTTCTCCCGGGGAGAAGCGGCGCTGCCAGCCCGCCGCTCGCCCGGCGAGGGGAGCCGGGAGCGGGGCCAGCAGGGCGGCCGCGGCTCTCTGTCCAGCGACTGCCGCTGCTTCGCCGCCGGCCTCCACCTTTCGTTCCCTCCCGCCACCCGCGCGGCCACCGGACCCCCCGCACCGGGACACCGTCAGCCCCGGGAACCTCGGTGCCACGGCCGGAGCACAGAGCGCACCGTNGGCCGGAGCACAGAGCGCCCCGTCCCCGCCCGGTGACCCGGCTGCACGCCAGCGCCGCGAACCGCCGCGGCGCCTGGAAATTGTAAAATAACAATGTTTAAAAAACCCACCCCTGCCCAACAGTTTCTCCCCTGCCTCGCTCCCATCTCCCCCACACTGCCCCGTCCCGTCCAGTGCCCCGTCCTCCCCGCGCCGGGGTGAGCCGCACCTTCCTTGACTCCGGGCAGCTTGGAGTGGTCGATGCCGATGCCGGCCATGGCCGGGCCCGCGCCCCGCTGAGGGCGGCCCCGCTGAGGGCAGAGCGGCGGTG
>VZRQ01003115.1:1072676-1194102 GCA_013397975.1 Machaerirhynchus nigripectus | reverse complement strand
TGTTTTTTGATTTTTTTTTTTTCCTACTGTTTTATTGTTGGGGGGAGGCGGTTTGGCTGCTTTGAGGCGATGGTCAGACTGCTCGGACAGGTCCGGTCCCCCGGCGCTCTCCCGTACCGGGTCCGGCTGCCTCTGCCCCTTCATCCCCAAAACCATCCCACCCCCGTGCTCGCACTGTTCCGCCGGCCTGGGAAAAGCAGACGTGTCCCGGTGGAGCCTCAGATCCACTGCCCAGAAGTGTCACGGCCCTTGCACATTGTCCCTCAGGGCGGGGGCGGTGACTGCGTTGGGACGGGCCCCGCTCGAGGAGGGCAGTGCAGGCGAGAGATTCCTGGTCACGGGGCACTGTGAGAAGCCTTTGAACGCCAGCAGTGCTCTGCCACACACGGGTAGGTGCCAACTCTCAACGGAGACGGGAGGACTCACAGCTGCTGCCCACCTTGGTGTGCCGGCAGCAAAGAAACAGCACGAGATGATGTCCCGTGGGCAATGGGGAGAAGATAAGAGGAAGAGGATTTGGGATTTAGGGATGTCTGAGCTTCTCTGGGCTGTGCTCAGCACAACCAGTCACTCATGTCAACTGTTGTTTGATCATAAATGCGTGTTGCTGAGGACTATGCAAGCAGAAGATTAAGTTAACATTGCCAGTTTCAAAATGAGTTGCCTCCAGCGTATATTCCAATGGCCCATGGCTCCTGCGCCACTGGTGAGTAGGGGGATACAGAGGCTGAGCCCATTTCCTGCTCCCCCTCTCCAACAAGCTCTGGGAAGCTCTGCACCATGGGTGACTGGGATGGGAGCTGAGAGGGAAAGAGAGTAGGATGTCAGATGTCAGAAAAAACATCAAAGGGAGTAATATTTCAATTTTATTAAAAAGCAAAAACATTAAAGGAAATGACCAAAAGAAAATAGATTTCCAGAGGGCTAGCCTTGTGCTACTCTGGAATTTTCTAGTCCTGTTTCCTGAAACTCAGGAAGCGTCTGTCCTTAATTCTGCCCCTTTCAAGCGATACTTCACCAACCCCAGTGTGGGTATGCATAGACTGTCTTCAATCTGACGGCCTTCACCTTCCCTTCAACTTCTCAACCTTGTACACAGAGAAAGCCACGGAATTGTGTGTATTTGTGATCCCTTCTCACATACACACACGCAGTACACCTCTCCTGCGTGCTGGCACATACTGGGAGCTGATGGGCCTCCTGCCTAGAGGGACCTAGTACCCACTTACAGAGAGGAGAGCGGCGCACAGCTGAGCCCCACTCCACAGGTTCTCCATCTGATCACACAGATGGGGATTAGTCACAGGGCCTTGCCCCTCCAAGGGGCAGCTCGCACAGATTATCTCCTGTCACAGTCCCAGCTCTGCCCAGTTCTTCCTTCTAATCCCTCTGCCATCCACACAAGCAGCACAACTGGACTTCTTGCAAATAATCCATGGTTTCAGCCAGCTCTGAGCTAATGAGAGGTCTAAAATTCATTTCTAGTTTCTTCTAAATTAGAGTTTTTCTGAACTCAGTATATTCCTCTGGTCATCCTTCACCTTTTACTAATCAAGCTTTTTGATCACTTAGTAAGATTTTTTAATTGGACAAGAGTGAGGACAAAAGAAGAGGCCAAGCAACCAGGACTACACAGAAGTGTCACTGAATGTTCTGATCTGACACAGGTCACAGCTTGCCAAGCCCAGAGTATGGTTTTCTCCTGCCCTTCTCTCATTATAAAGTATTCAAGTCAGAGCAGCAGAAGCTGAAATCCTGTAGCATTCACATTTACAAAGCAGCTTTAATGCAACAGAGCTGCTTTATGACCCAACATTTATGAACAAAGCTTTAAAGCTGTCCATCCCAATAGTCGTGCACTTTACTCCACACACACAGCCCTTTGTTCTAGTCTTCAGTAATTAATTTGTATGATATTAAGTTGTCTGTCTAGGGCCAAAACCAGCAACATAAATTAGTCATAAATCAGTACTGCATTCAAGAAATTCCATGTTGGACTGATGTGACTTTGGCTGCTGTTACAAGCATGCTGTCTTCCTGGATGTGTTTAACTTCACTAAAGCGAGATCTTGTACCCAGTGCTCAAAGTCAAACAGAGCAGTTCCTGATTTCAGATTAGAAACCTGATTTCAGGTTTCTAATACACAAATTATGGGCTCCTCATGCCTTCCTGTAGCTATATTTGTTTATCTTGCAAGATCTGCTGGAGCTCAGTGATAGCCAGTGGATGGTGAGCTCTGCTAGGACCTAAGGAAACTACAGAAACATAACATGACCCTTAGTTCTTGGTGCTGGAAATGAGGGGAACATCTCCAGCTGTCAGAGCACAGAAAGGTTGGAGCAGGCTCTTGGGAAGGGTAACACAGGCAAAACCCTGTCAACACTGTCAACCTGTTCCCTAAGGCAGGGTATTACACACCAAAGTATTTTCTTTGCCTTCTTGACATCAGATTTCTCTCTCGACTTGATTTTTGAGAGATGTGTTGGAAGATGGCATGAATCACTTGATATAGAAGGTCCAAAAATGACCACAGCAGGACTGAGGACGAGAAGGAATTAAACAGGAACCAGGGAAGGAGTTAGTGATGTAATGCTAGCACTGCAGCAGCGTCACGTCTTATGCTCCCCCAAAGGGCTCCCCAGTGTGGTCAATCTCAAATCTCCCTCCCAACTCTCACTTGTGTCTACAAGTTGTAGCTTCTAGGAAAAAAGCATGAAAGGTGTTTGTTCTGAGTGACTGTCATCAGCTTTTCCTGTACAGCACCTAGCTTGAAAAGTAGTACATGTTGCAGTAGGTAGGTGAATCCCAGTAAAACTGAGAAGAGTAACCACTTCCTTTTACTGAAGGTGACAAGACAATGACACTTCAATCTTTTATAAAAGCAGGTACTTATTCTCACAGAACCTTCTGTTGGAAGAAAAGTCCATATTGTTTCCCATGACAGAAGCAGAATTCAATCTGACTCTTCTCTTGTGGAGTAATTTCATTCACAAGAGATTTTGCAGGGCACTAGTCCAACCCCCTACTCAAAGCAGGACTGGCTTCAAAATCTGATGAGGTTGCTCAGTGCCTTCCCCAGGTGAGTTTTGAAAATCTCCAAGGCTAAAGCTCATACCACCTCCCACTGTGATTTTTCTTCTTGTATCTTGGTGGGCTTCCCCTGGCGGCAGCCTGCAACCCTGAACCCTTGTCCTTGCACTCTGTGCCCAGTTTGGCTCTGTGTTTTCCAGCTGCCCCTCTCCATGGCAGACCACATGTACCAGGCATATCTGTGAGGAGTGTGCTCCACCAGACAGCTGTGGCAGGGCCTCAGACATGGCACTGCAGCTGGGCTGTGCCACCACACGAGTATTGAACACCAGGGAGCTCCAGGACTGGGCACTTTGCCTACCTGCATCCAGGCATCTGATCTGCACTAAACACTGGAGTAAACCCAGATTGTTATGCTGGTACACCACACAACACTTTCCCAGCTTTCACAGCACTGGAAACACTGCTGAGAGGATGCACAAAGGAGAGGCTGAAACACTTAAAAACAGAAAAAAAAGCAACACAATCTGGACTGGCCTTCAGAAAAGCCACAGTGAGCTTTGATGGACAAGAGCTGCCAGGCAGAGCATTGGGTCTAGGAGCTAGGATTGCTTTATGCTGCTAAGCTCTTTCTCCAGGCAGGGAGAGACAGCTCTGTGCTTGCTTCTTAAATAAACTGGGCACCTCTCCAAGTCTCCTGCTGTCATTTTAGGTCAACAGGATAACAACAACTGTGAAATAAATTAAGTCTCATCAAGATGTTCACTTTTGACAGAACAGTCTTTGTTAAAGTTTTCTTAAAGACGGCAAAGCTCATTTCCAATTGATGAGGCTGCTGTCTGAATAGACACAGAGGATAATGATTGTACAGGCAGGAACTTGTGCATCCATTAATGGTTAATGCAAAGGGATGGAGAAAAATGGTTCTAGGTCTCTCATGCAATCAGGTGCTGCACAAGCCCATGTCCAAAACCAGTATATCAGTGGTGACTGATGCCAGCAAACTGACCTTTCTGGGGACATGGGCTCTTGTTTTTCTCTCCAAAGTCTAATTCCTGTATAAAACTATAAAACCCAGTGCAGGACTCCATTCAGTCTGCAGGAAGCCTGAAGGATGTGAGTGCATTGTTTTTCTCTGTGATAAATAAAAATCAAGGTTTGGGGCTCAAACAGGATCTGCCCCCAGCCAGGGGCAGGGATGCTGAAGGGCCTCCCAGGGAAGGAAGCAGGTGATGTAGTGATGCAGGGGAAAAAACAGACAGGGGGAAAAAATAACACTTCAGACATCAACCTCCCTGCATTTCTAAGCTAAGACACTTCAAGAGCGGTTTGAAGTCCTGTGCCAGAAGGGGTGGATGAGAGGAAGCAAACATTACAGCACTGGCAAAGAGCACCAAGAAGCAGGTGTGTAATTTCCGTAGGTAGCTGAATGGTGCCTGTGGGAATTCAGGCTCCCTGAAGAACAAGGAGAGCAGAAGCCTGAAAGGATTAAGGTATTACAAAACTCACCAGGGGTAATGAATGGGGTGATTGCAAAGAATGAGCAAAGAGGAAACTTAACTTGTGCTTACATGTAACATAATGAGGAGCACTAGGAAAATCATGAGCCATGCCACAACAGAACAAGGGGTTTTGTTGACTGTCAAGTTGGAGAGTAAACGTGCAGTCTGAAGTGACATATGCCTTCCAAAATTCTCACTTAGAAGAAAGTATTATTTAAAGCGTTACATAGTAAATGAGGGAAGAAGACAGTAGCTAAATGTATCTTTCTTTACTCTTATGTCAGAAGAATGGAAGCCACCAGAATAATAAGTTATTCACTTCGTGCACTGCAGGGAGCTGCCTGAAAGCCCACACAATCGAGGCATAAGAAGCATAACACATGTGGCAGCTAGTGATGAAGCACCTTGGTCATTCTCAGATATTCACAGCCACTGCCACCTGGATGAAACCTCAACACGCTGATGTTGTAAGAGGGAATTTGATGGGGGCTGAAGTCAGTACAGTTCTTGCCTAGCAGTGGTTTTGCTATATTCCACTCAGAAAAATTTCTAGGTCTACCTAAAAAATCACCTAATATGATTGCACCTGCCCCTCCTTTTCTGGATTAAAAATTATAAAAAAATAATAAGAAAAAATTCCTGTGTTATCACTTGTGCCAGCTTTGTTTCCCAAGATGCAGGGTGGTAAGGCTATGTCCTACATAGGATATGTCCTACAAGCCTCAGTTGGAGCCCTCATTTCAAGACACTTCGTATGTGCATACGAAGTCTACAGCCCTAAAACATTGGTGTTCATGCAGCAAAACACCTTTTTGCATGTGCAGAAATCTCACAGTCTCAGTAGATCAGGGTGAAAATGAAAAGCTAAGTAAGGAGACAGGTTCTCCAAAAGGCAAAGTTTATGGTTATCTCCACAAGTTTCACCAAAACACTACAGATCTCTGTATGCTCCAAGCCCTCCCTTGGGTGACTTGTAGTGACAGTTTTCCAAAAAAATGGGCAACATTTCTCAATAAAGCAGAACACCAGATGGTAACTGAGAGCAGGAAGACAGGGAAAGGGGAATGACAGTGAAAGTTGGCACTGTTAGCAGATAGAGTTGACCTCCACAACCTTAAAAGTGCTCTTACAGGTATTTTTAGCAGGAAATTACCCAGCCTTGTCCTTACTCAAAGTAACACATGCACAAGCTCCATTCACCATCCGGGATGAACTCATGGCTTGCAGAAGGCAAGTCAGAACAGAGAGGGGTCAAGCTCAGGGTAAATCAGGTGGTGTAACCAGGTCATTCCAGATCATGCCTCTTCAGGACTCTGTCCTGGCATGGAGGTCAGATTGGTCCTACACAAGAACACAAATATTTACCATTCAGGAGCATCACTGGAAGTGTCTTTGAGACCAGCAGGTCATGGCACATTTCAAAGCAGAAGAGGTTTCCATATTGCCTTCCTCTCCTCACCAGGAATCTCAGCCAAGCCCCCCAGTCAGTAGGGAAGCTGAGTCTGGAGGAGGTGCTTCAGCTCAGGATTAAGAGGCAGAAGTGAGAACTGTGGCATGACTGCCTCTGCTCCCTGTTTTTTCCATAGGCTGCCTCCTTCCACATCCAACACCTTTAGATTCCTGATTTACTCTTTCAGCCCCTCACTCCAGGGCAACACTTTGGAGCTGGCTTGTTCTCTGAGAAGTTGGATGGTTTCCTGGCAAACCCTGGAGTGGAAGTGAAAGCCAAAGGCAGCACAAATTCACTTCTTACCCTCCACAGCCTTAACCTCAAGGAACTGGTTCTCTTTAGTATGATGCCCATTGAATGTGAGCTGGTGATGCTTCCCTCTGTGTGATCCTTGTTTGCTTGCAGTGAGGTGGCAGCTGGGCTGCTCTACACACTGCCTTGGACCTTCCCCTTTTCCTTCTCTAAGCAGGGGTACAGTTGAACCACAGCATCTAATTTTATATCAGTAACAGGCCAAGCAACAGCTGAGCCCCAAAGACAAGCACATAGAAGGGGGAACAAATTGTGTGAGTCAGACTAAAAGCTTCATAAATATTGACTGGTTTTAACAGTCCCCTAAAGAACAGAGAATCTCATTTTATAACTACATCTCCCTCCCCATTATGCACTCCCTCCTCTCAGGAAGCTGCAAGGAGGGTTAGTCTCCTGCCTTAGGAGCACAATATTTTAATTCTTCTCTGCAGTCAAGTTGCTCTGGCTGGGACTTTGCACCACACATCAGCAGAATATCTGAGCATCTTCCAGTGGTGCTTTAAATAGCATTCTGGAGTGGGCTTTGTTCTCTCCTGTTGGCCCCAGCACAGAAGTGACTCGGTTAGAGGAGAAATCAGACATTAAATGCGTAAGGGGTGAAGGCTGAAGAGCACAGGGTGCATTTCAGTACCTTCTCCTCTGATTCCTACCAGATAAAGCACAGTTGGAGACCCAGAGGAGCAGACAGAGGCAACAGGAATGCAGACAGAAGAGACAAATGGTAATAAGTCTACAGTGGTGATACAGGCAAGAACGGCAGACACCATGGGAGAAAGAAAGTACTTGGCTACAGACAATGAAAACAGTTTGGTGTGCATGTGAATAGAAGGGATAGAGGCATCAGGTGGGACAGGTGGGAACACCAAGCCACTGCCCAGGACAGGGAGCAGGATGGCTCCTGTCTTTCTGACATTGTGTACAAAGCTCACTTCACCCCTACCATGAGGGCAGCTCTCTTTTCTTGCCTGCTAAATGCTCACTAACTTCTCCCTGTTTTGTTGGCACTGCCAAGCCCCCATTCTCTCTTTCCCTCTACAAAGCACGTCCACGCCCCATTTCCAAATTTCTTTCTTTTTCCTCACCCTCATCTTATTCTTAGGTTCATTCTAGGCAAGAAAACAGTGATACATGGATCTCTCCATACATACCACACAGTGTGAAGTCCTGCCTCTACCATCTGAGGGTACTTACATGCAGCCAAGTCCCACACTTGGTGCAGAGGTTATGGGACAGTTTATATGTGCTTTCTTAAGTACCTTAAGTAAAGGCACGTCCCTGACAGGTCCTCCCTCAGCAGGTTTTTTGCTTTGGGATGACACAAGCTATGGTTAAGTGGGGACCATAAGACCATGACAAAGTCTGTGGATGCTGATGAGGTTCAGCTGAAATATATGATGCATGTGATGTTTTACATGTTCTCATGAAGCTCTGAAAAAGAGAGAATATTATTTTTTTTTTTTTTCCCTCCAAAGCCCAAATGTACAGCATACAAAGTGATCTGGAATCCTGTCACTCCAAGCTGGCTCTAGAAAGTTGCCCTTTTACGTTCTCCTCTTTTCAGCAGCTCAACACTGCCTCCTGCATCAAGTCACTCAAACCCCCCACTGAATTCCACCTGCCTGAGGTTTGCTGTGAAACAGCAGGGATTACTGCTTTGGGATTAAACTCAGGTTAGGTTATTTGGGGACTGCAGCCCTACCTTCATTAGAGCTAATGGCAAAGCCCAAAGTAACTTCAGAGAAACTGGGATTTTATATAACATACCTGAAAATCTTAATTGCTGCAAGATCTAGCAATCCACCCGGCAGGGAAGAGGAGTCTATGCACAGAGAGGAGCTGAACATTTTGAGGAAGATGATGTCAGAGAGTAGCAGGGGTCAGCTGTTCCCTAAAGAACAGGGAGCCAAGTGCAGTGATGCTGACAGCAGGACAGGGACCCATCCTGAGAGTGGCAGGAAGGGCAGGATCAGAGACTGCAGCCAGGTTCAGTCAAGAGCCCCAGTGCTCAGGGAAGCCCATGATGATGAGGCAGATCCTGGGTCAAGATGGAAGTCAATACACTGGTCGGAATCAGGCTTCATGACAACAGTCAGGGACAAACACAGCTCAGTGAGCACCAGACAGGTCCACATGATGCCTTGAAGTGGCTACCTGAAAACAGAGGCTAGACAAGAATAAGAGAATGAAAGTAGGTATTTATTTGAAGGGTCTTCAAAGGTACACCTTGGGCAGTCAAGAGGCTCCACCCAAGATGGACCCCGGGTCATGGGTTTTTCACACTTTCATAAGTTTGGTCCATTTGCATATCAGGGTTAATTCTCCAATTATAATTTCTGTTAATGATGTAATTACCCCAAGTTTCCCCCTCCTCTCAAAGGCTTTAGTTTACACATTTTGGGGCCTGGGACAACAAGGTGTCCTTGAAATGCAAACCTAGAGAGGGTTTGTTATGTCTAACCAGCATGAGAGAACAGCAGCTAACAGGCCATATGAAATTTCAGAGTTACACACTAGGCAGTACAGGATTTGAAAAATATAGAAGTTAAAACCTAAGGCATCACACAGAGACAGGACATATCTGCAGTCAAGCAGGGAAGTCCACTTGCAGGTCTGGGTCCATCAATAGGGACCATGGGCAGGCAAAGACATAGCTGAACTCCAGACCAGCATTCCTCCAGCATAGCTCTGGGAAAAACAGGAGACCAGGCTGAGATTAAATGGGTCTTCTGAGCTGATGGGCAGAGAGGGTGGTGAGGCCCCACCTGAGGATGCTCAGGGACCATTAACACCCTCCAGGCACTGACACTTATTCATCTCTGTCACACTCAGAGCTGTTGCAGCTGGATCTGGTGGCACCTGCTTGGATCAAGTCTTCTCTATTCCTGCCCTCTGAGCTGGTTGGGTTTGTTGACCCTTGTCAGTTTTCCAGTTTGGTTGTGTTGGGTTACCTGAAGTCTGCGTAGCTCTGTGAAAACAGAAACTTCTACATGAAGGGACAAACTGGGACCATGGGAGGTAGACATGGAGCTCACATCTTCACTTTCTTGTTGTCCTTGACACGAGTGGTCAGTGGATGATTATCAATGACATTACCAGTTATCAGACATTAACAATGAGCGAAGTAATAGAAAGAATATGGAGACTGTGTTGTTTTCCTATTGAGAAAAAAATACATAACAACAATGAAATGTAATATTATTTCCAGCACCTGAACTAATGGGTTAAGAGCAAAGGAATTTTCCAGGTGGGAGCCTTAGAGAGCCCAACCGTGCAAATCAATTATCTCCTAACTTCAAAAAATACAAAAATTCCACTAGTGCCTGGCAGCAACTGCCAGGCATCTGTCCACCAACCCATCCCCTGAAAGCATCCACTCCTCACAGCATCCAGTCATCTTCTTTCTCATGTGTAAATGTAGCATGGCAGTTCCCCACCTTCACCAAAGCCATCACTTGAAAGGTCTGGCACACTCTGTACATGAGTTGCTTTGGGGCTGAACAGTTGCAATGATCCAGAACTGAAGTTTCTCCGCAGTGAAAGAGGAAATTCCAGGAATAGCTCAACTTCCTGAAGGAGCCTGCCAATAGCCCATGAGATGTTGTAGCTAAAGGTAGGGAAAAACAGTCAGAGATCTGTGGATTTTGCATAAACTTAGATGAGATGGTGAAACCCACCTTCTGTATCCAGGCAAAGTCGATTTCACAGCAGATCTCAAGATAGACTGAAATTTAGCCATTCAGCATTAAATTAAAATGAACTTGACCTTCCCTTAAGGATTTTTTTTTAAGTCAGAGCTGCTGTTGTCCACACTGGACTCCTGTGCAATGTGGTGCTCATCAAGTTATGGCCTCTGCTTCATGGGGGCTGCTCACCTCTGAAGACTTTGAAACTGGCACCTTAGGGAGACAGAGGTGGCTGGAAAAGTGTTCCAGTAGGACATAGGTGTCCTTCAGTCCAAGGAGAACTTTGTGAAGAAGGTCAGCACTTCAGCTGTTCACTAGTTCACAAGTCTGAGGGAAACTACAAGTTTGGTTAATCTGTACATATTATATCTCCAGGGAAAATTCTGGAATATTTTCTCAGTAGAGAACTCTTTGTTAATGGAAGCATCACAATAATTTTTATAGTCATATCCCACAAAAAATCTGAGCCTCTCCTCCTCCATTTTTGTTAATAATTTATCAAATAATAAAATATTACAAGGGTTATTAAAAGGCTAGTCATTCAATACCTATCCAAGGCACAGAACAAGTAGTAGGGAGAGCTGGGGACGAGAAGCCAAAAGCCCAAACATGGAAATGATACTGCCTTTTAGTTGAGATGAAGTACAGGTACCATCAGATGGAGCTATCTTGGGTAATCTGGAATGACGTGGTGTCAAGAAAGCACACACAGTGAGTCACTAGGAGTGTATGTACAAATCAGAGCTTGCCCTGATCCTGTCCCCCATCCCACCACGGGGGGAGTGAGCTGGCAGCTCTGTGGTGCTTTGTTCTTGGTTGGGCTTAAACCACAAGTACAGATGATTCAGTTCTGCAGGAAGAGGACAGAGAGAAGTGAAGAACAAAGCCTAGCACTGTTACTACTACAATATTTTTCTTGGTAAGGTTGTTGTGGAAAAGTAGTAGCAGGTCCCTCATCAACAGTGATGGATAGGCAACAAATGGAAGTCAAACCAAAATGTAGCCATGGCCCGAGAAGAAATGGAATATATGCAATGTGCCTCAGGACTTTGCTCTAAAATTATAAAACAAGGCTGTGTAGCCAGAACCAGCATCTGACCTTCCACTTCTTTTTTTTCCCCAAGAAAAAAACTGAAGACTCTTGCCCATCCTTGACGTATTCCATATCTACTGCCAAATCTGCACTCCCCCACTCAGACATAATCCCAAAATAGGGTGTGATGCCTTTCCCGTTGACAAAGCCATAAGTCACAGTGAGCAAGACACACTCAACATTCTCCAATCAGTTAAATGAAAAGAGCTCTCCCCCTCTGTTTCCCACCACTTCAGCACTCATTATATCTCACATTAATTAATATAGGCACCAGGAAGTGAGATGATAAATTACAAAACCCCATTAACCTGATTCTGTCCAAACTGGTAAAATATGGTAGCTTGTACATTAGACAAATCTTCCTTGCTAACGTGGGAGTCCTCATGCCTGAACTCTGTTAAAGCAGCAGCCCTGAAAAAGTATTTTTAATATATGTATGTACGGAATGTATATCAACGTGCGTGAACAGTGCACGCCTGTGGGAACATCAGAATTCATTAGACCAGTCTGATATGAGATATATTGAACAGGTTCCATCTGACATATGTTACTGGGTTGTTCTGTCCACTCCCAACGGAGTGAATCATATTGACAGGTTGAATTATATCTCAAGAGATATTTTTCTCCCCTCCTCCAAAGGCCATTTGCAATCACAGCACATCCACTGCCTCTTAAAAGTGAGCTCATCTGGCGCTGGTTGCATTGAAGTCCTCCACCGTGCCTGAAGGAAGGATGCTTTTGGGTGCTGGGAACGTGGAGAAGATGTGGTCTGCCCAGCTGTGTTTGGGAGTGCTAACCATCCTGACCATGGCTCTGTGTGTCCCATCTACGCGTGGAGACCCTTTTTTACTCCAAGGTAAGCTGGAATACAGGCTACATGACACAGGTAGGTGGTTGTCTTTTTGCTTTGCTGCTTGCCATGGCCAATGCAGCTCTCACTTCTCTGGGAAAGAAAACAAAATGAACCTCGAGCTATACCGAACAATCTGTTAACACGGGTGCTAGCGAGAGGCTTGTTCATACTAGCATGAGCTAAAGCTGTCCTTCTGCTCTGCAGCTGGCTGTATGACATGTTCTGCTAATCAGGGAGGATATCAGATCTGGTGAAATCTGGTAAGGGTAGCTCTTCCTCTCCCATAAGAAAACTTAAAAAAAACCCAACAAAGCATTAAAATATCAGAGAGTAGCAATTCTAGTATGTACCATATGAGATTTGACAGCTCATAAATGTCAGTAGTACGGTGATGCTGAACTTTTTTTTCTTCACAGAACTTCTTTTTATATGTATTTCTCCCATAATTTAAATTAATCTTAACTTGAATTTATACTGCAGGGAAATGTCAATCATTAGTGCTCTTTCTTAAAGAGACTTGGCAGAGGAAAAAAAAAAGAGCCGCTAAATATAGGCTTGAAAATAACATCGCTTTTCAAATGATTTTTCCTCTTATATCACCTATTTATTTTTGTAATTATAACCAAAACATTCCCCAGGCCACTCTCCATAAATCCTGCTTCTGTTTAGCTTTTACTGGAGTGTTTATAGCGTTGGGGTTTTTCTCCCTATAGCAAATGCTCCGAAAAACTAAAAGCAGCTATTTTAAAATTATAACTGTCCTTCATACTTAGGAATGAGGTTTATGGCACTCCATGCTAACTGCAGGTCGCTCTGCTCGCTCCCCTGGGTTCATTTCCAGAGATCACAATCGGGACCAGCGGCTTCAGCCGCAGCGTGAGGCAGGGTTGAGTCTGGCCAAATACTTGGAGCATCCCTTTGGCTGGTGTCCCTCAGCTTCTGCAGATTTATGTGACGTTAGCTAATGGAGCTGATTCCCACATACTCCCAAGCATCCTTCAGGCTCGTCTGGTACAATGTTTTGTTTCATGTGTATCAAGAATAATTGCATTCATCCCCTCAGAGGGGCTGATGGCCATATGAGACTGCATTGAGCAGAAGTCATAAAGATCCTGGAAGAAGAGAAAATAAGCCTTTCTGTGTAATTTCTTAGTATTTTCCACGGAATTCTGTAGGCACCTTCTAGGGATTTGTAGGGTCTGGCTGTGGGGCAGGGATGTTCAGACTGAAGATTTTTTTGAATGGCCACTCTCCCTACAAAGTCTGGCTCCTGTTCTATCATTCTCAAAAATTAGTGCAACATTCTAGTCTCAGATGACTCTGGAAATCTGTTGAGCAGAGCTGGGAGGGTCTCAGAGCCTTCAGAGCACTGATTAGTGCCATCCCCTGTGTCTGTTGGTTTCTGCTGAACCCTTGACCTTCACAACCATTCATTTGAGGGCATAGCCACAACCACTGAAGCAAAACCACTGAGAAAGTGCCCTAAAAGGGGCCTCTTAGAGAGATCCAAATTGCTTTAGGACAGCAGCTTCGGGAGGATTTTCCTAGAAAAATTCTGCATGGTCTTGCTTTAAGTTCCTCCACACTCTGCTCAGGAAGAATCCTTCAGTACCGCTGGCAATCAGACAGAGCAGCCCCAAGGCTGAGTGAGGACAAGAAAGGGCTGTGGGGCTGCAGGGCTTTTCAGCTGTGGTACCCACACCTCAGCCCTCATGAGGAGGGACTTCCCACCTCTGTCAGCCCTGGGAAGGTGCATGGAGTGAGTGGGGGAACACCTGCAGGTTTGAGAAGAGAGGATGTCATGGGTTCCTGTCTGGCTTTGCAGAGGCACCCACTCCACCTGCCTTGCAGAAGAGCTCGGGACTGTGTAAATCAAGGTGCTGTGTCCAGCTCTCTGCAGCCAGTCGTGCTGATGAGGCTGCAGAGGAACTGGCCAGCAGCCCGGGGCTGGCAGGGAGGGCTCCCCATCCCACACCCTTCCACTGCGCAGCCCTCACTGCTTGGACATTTTATGCTGTGCTCATACACCTTCTTTTTCCACTGAGCTCCTTCCACCGTGATGAGTGCTGACAGACATTTTCCTTCCACTGCTTAGCCTTCTTAATTTGATTAAGAGAATAATTGCACCAATTGATTAATTGATTCTTAATTTGATGAGATTGAGAAGGGTGTGTTTTACATGCTGCAGAGAACCGAGTGCTTCCAGAGAGAGAAGACACAAATCACGAGGACACATTGCTGACTCTGCTTCTTAATAAGAAATTCGCATGGCGGAGGCCAGAAAATATTGGTAAGTGAAGGGCAGGGGAGATCTCTGCTTCTTGAATCTGTGTTTGCATGAGTGCAAGGAACCTGCTTCTCAGGTTCTTCAGAAATACCAACGGCTCAGAAAGTGGAAGCAGCTCCCGGTATGGTGCCTACATGTGACTGATGCCAGATGCTCTCCATCATGGGGCTCCTGGACCTGCTTTTGCAATGCAAAATAAAGCTGCCAAAAACCACGTACCCTAGATCCTCAGACACTCAACATTTTGCTGGGAACATGAGTGTGTACATAAGTAAAAACAAGAAAAGTTTCTGCTGAGTGCCTGTGCCCCTGCTACCCCTGAGATGTTGTGTGCATTGCCTGGGGCATGGACCAGCTTTGGGAGTCACCTCTCCACCCACACCCCACACAGCCCCGTGTGCTTTTGAGAGACAGCTCAGTGTCTTTGAGACATTCTGAAGCTAGCAGCATCTTGAGAGCATTTGGGGTAGGGGGATTTCACCAAGATTTTCCAGAGAGAGTGTGGTGAGATCCCTTGGGGTCAGGTGTAGTTTGGGACAAGGGCAGGGGGAGCTCCTGCCTGGGCCTAAGCCCAGCTGGAAGAGGTTGAGACAACTGGCTTTTCCCACACAGACACCAAAGCTGGGCCAGGGGGAGGCTCTTCCTGTCTGTGCTCTCTGAACAGACACCAAATTTAAAGGTCACCCACCTGTGGCTAAACTCAGACCTGCTGAAGAGAAACTTAGGCTTTCCCTGACATGAGGCACAGTGATTACAGGCACCAAATGGATTACAGAGGTCAGCTATTCCCATGGCCACTGCAGCCAGGGGAGGGTTTGGGCTGGATGTGGTGGTCTTGGAGCAGGAAGATGCCCTTTCCTGTGAAAACAGCTGAGAGGGGGTCCCAGCAAAAATGTTGTTATGAAAATCTATTTATCAAACTCAGTGCTCTTCCCCAGACCCTTGTTAATGCAGAAAGGCCGTGGTTAAACAAGCCTGGGACAAATAAATAAACATAAATAAATCAAGCCCTTATACTAAAAAAGGCATTCTTCTTGCAAAGGGGATGCATTCAAGAAATAACATTTTTATGATAAGTTTATGGATTATTGCACTTATTACTCCTAGAGGAAAGGCTGCATTTTATGCCAGACAATTGAATATAATGAATCTCTGAGCAGAGCACAGACAGAGGATTTACAGCAGGCAGTTTCTCAAGACCTCACTCATAAATTAACTTCCTTCTCCCTGTCTGAGATAATCTGTTCCAAATTTCAACCGCTGTTCATTTTCTATTCATAGCAGTCATTGGCCAAACTTACAGTTTGCAAAAAAACAAGCCAAAACAGGCACTTGAAACCCTGAAAGAGGTAAAAATGTGAATAATAATAATAATAATAATAATTCTTAAGTGAGACTTTTGACTCATAGATATGCCAGGGTCTGTCTGTCTCTACCTTATGGGTATGTGAAGACATACTTAGAAGGAATCTGCCTGAGGTCATTGCTGATAGTGCCAGGAGCAGAGCCCACACCTCCTGACTCCATCCACATCCCCATCTCATCTCTCAAATCGAATCCTGATGTAATGGATTTGATTAGGAATTGCTGCTTTTACTGTTGGATGAATGTCAGAAAGTATTCATGATTTTCCAACAGACCTGTTTCTTTCTGGAAGGAGAAACCAAGAGGGCAGTCAGCTTTTTCTTGGCACCCTCCTGCTCAATTTCAAACATTAAAAAAAAAAACAAACCAAGTCTGGCAATGTGTCTGTGTGCTGAAGTCTTATCTGAAATCTGAAATCGAGGGGAATTACATCTTAAATCCCCCTGATGATCCAGACCAATGCCTGCTGCCACATTAGGAACAGAGAAAAGAGGCAGCTCCAGGACTGTTTCCTGGCTTGCTTGTGGGGCCCAGCAAAAACATTCTTTAGCTCTTTCCTGGCTCTTCTGCTTATTTTAATGCAATTTTTCCCAAACTAGCACTTAAAACCAGCTGATCACTCTGCACTCCCCTCCCAGGAGTACTACTGTAGCCAGCCACTCAGCTTTGACTAAGCTCATCTGTCTTATTAAAAAATTAACTGGTTTTGACATCAGTTTGAATCCGGAATAAGGTACCTCAGTCCTTGAGAGCAGTGAGACTGAAATTCCCCACCCCTGCAGCTTTCCCTATTGCTATTCCAGGCTCTTTTCAGTTCAGCTGGATGTTTTAGATCCTGTTCCTAGGCACCTAACTCTCCCCTCCTTGTGCATGGGATATCTCAGGGCAGTTCATTCATCCCTCTGCATAGTTTTTTGACAGTAATACAGAACTGATTAGTCTTGAGATCTCTAAGTCTGATCTGGGAGGCTGGGCCCCAGGTTCTCCTGCTTCCCTAACATGTAGAAGTGTGAGATCCGTGCACTTACTGCTATGTGATTTTTCCTGTTGCCCCACTCTGCCAGCCTGGATCTTTGCTGACTTATAAATCAGTAAGTTATGCTAGGCTAAATTTGTGTCTCCTGACTTCTCCCTGCATGGGTGATGCAGGGATAAACAAGTCTTAAAGGAAGCAATGAGATTTCATATAAAAGCCAGTGACAGAAAAGCCAGCATTAGAGATTTGCAGTTAGCAGCATAAAAATTAAACATCAGCAAGGAGTTCCACCTGAACTGGTATCACACAGTAAGTGACCTCATTGGGCCAATTCCCCTACGGCCTGGTGAGTAGTAAAGAAGCCTCCCTCATAATGGAGAATTAGGATAAAATCTCATAGGATTCAGCAGAGAAAACCTGCTTCTCTGTCCATTTCTGCTGTCATTCATTTGAAGATCACTAGCAGGAGTTAAATGATAACTAGGTCTTTGCTTGTTGAGCCCTGGAGAGGGCAAATGAAGAAAGGGTTTTTAATTTGAGCTTCAGGAAGCAATGCAGATACTGATGTTATTCTCTCCCCTCTTGCAGACTGGGAGCTGGCAAAGAAATTTGAAGAGCTTGAAGAGGTGAGAGGAGCAAATGCACAGACACACAGATGCATGCCCTTGCATGAGTAGTTAAACAATTGTGTAAGCTGTCCTTACACCCCATCCTTCCATCTTTGCCTCCTGCTACCCTTCCCCCTGCTGCTACAATGTAAGCATGAATCCAGAAAAGGGAAAAGCAGAACCTGGGCTAAACAGCTGCACAAGCTGGAAAAGGTAAAAGGAGGACAAGGCTATAGACTGGTGCAATAAAAGCACGTTTTTATTGTCACCAATGCCTCTGTCACCAGGGAAAGGCCAGTGAAGGCCGAGCCAGGACAGAATTGAGCACCAAAGGAAATCTCCATAGGGGAAAAGGGAGTGGGAAGAGGAGGTCATGCTGCCTTCCTAGGCACTGTATGAGCTGGCTGCATTAGGTAAAGGGTTGAAGTTGGAGGGAAAGCCACTGCCTACCTAAATCAGAATTTTTTCTGGACTCTGCTAGTAAGAGTGGCCCCACTCAAGGTCAGAGCCCTGCTGGGTTGATTGGAGCACACACACACACAGCATCCCCATCCCACACCCTGCCCGGGAATAGGGAAGTCTCTGCAGCAACCTTGGCATGGCTCCCACTGTGCCCCAAACCCTGTGAGTAGTGGAAGTGCTTTTTTCCCCTTCTCAGGTCAGGTCCACCTGTTCCAGCTGTTTGCATGAATGCTGGAGGTCCTGCTGGGTTCCACAGGGCACTTTTCACTGCAGACTGAAAAATCCCATTGCATCATGTCAGACAAGAGGCTGCCAGGTTGTACACTAGCCCCTTGCTCCAGTGCTGAGGGACATTAAGCTCTGACTTTCTGGGAGCAGCTTTGCCAGAGCAGAAGTCGGGATGATGGCTGTAGATGTTCCCAGTCTACAAGAAAAGATTAGCTA
Source organism: Machaerirhynchus nigripectus (assembly GCA_013397975.1). NCBI lineage: Eukaryota > Metazoa > Chordata > Aves > Passeriformes > Dicruridae > Machaerirhynchus > Machaerirhynchus nigripectus. The sequence goes on along the minus strand of VZRQ01003115.1, from coordinate 1,176,036 downwards.
CAGATAAGAAATGCAGTAGACTGCCCACATTATAACCAAGGGAAGATAGCAAGAACTGTGAGGGAGAGAGAGGAGGGACAACCCACGGCAATGGAGAAGCAATGCCCTCTGCTGCAGTGTCTGGATGCCTGGAGACCTCCTGCACCAGCACTGTCTTGACTCGTAGTGCTGCAATATCCTTCTACACAGCCTCCTCTCCACAGGGACTTACACCTGGGGTGGAGGGAAAGAGCAGGGGGTGCCTACACCACTGCCACCAAACAAGCAGCTTAATGAAGGAGGGCATGAGGAGCTATGAGTGCTCCAAAGGCAGATCCTCCAGGAACGGCCCTGCTCCAGGGAAGACCCTATCCTTCCCAGTGATGCTGTCAGCCAGTCTTTGTTGCTCATTTGCCCTGCACTTGCCAGCACTCTGTGAAGCTCCTCACGTTGGGGCCTTTGTTTACTGCCGTGTTTCTGTTTAAACAGCTGGAGAAGTTGAAGGATCAGCTCTCAAATGAGGACGGGTCAGAGGTGGCCTATGCCTTGGAAAGTCTCTCAGCATCCCAGCCCAAAAAACGCGGTAGGTTTTGAATTTGAGCCTTGCAGCCATCCTGTCCACTCTCATTTCCCGGGCTTCCTTTGTGCAACAAGGACAGTCACAGTAAACATGTCCCAAATATGCTGAAAAACAGCTGGTTAGCAGCTTTCTGAGGAGTCCTGGCCCTCTCTTATGGCTGGCTGGTTTAGCAGCTGGTGAGGATTGTGTCCCCAACCCTGTCTGCTGTCGAGGCAGATACACCAGGTCTGCACACGCAGGACCTCGTGGAGGCAGGCAGTGTCACATCCTGCTTTTCACAGAGGAACACGGGGTTATGTGAGCCATGAGTGCCTGCCCTGGAGGGGGGGAGTTCTGTATGAACATGTCCCCACAGTGCACCCCTCACTTTGCTCTGGCCTCAAAGCAACTGCTGGAGGCATAATGAGGCATGTGGACTGCAGCATTCCCCTCTGCCAAGGTCAGTGCCTCCCCACAGAGAAAAAAGGAGCACTTGTCTGCTGCTGAAAAACAGCTAAAAAGGATGTGGAAATCAACCAAGAATGCAGGGGACTAGGATCTGGTATGTCCCCCAGCTGGTCTCCAAGCTTTGTCCAGTCTGTATCCAGTGGTGCAGGAGCACATTGCACCAGTGCTCCTGTGAAGCTGCCCCTGACAAGCACATGGACAATGCTGCTCATGCTGGCTTTCCACGGATTCCTCCACAAAGCAGTAGCAGCTGTGAACCAGAAGTCACTGATGACAGATCTGGCCTAAAAACAAAAGAGCTGGTTCTGCCCTTAGCCCACGTGCTCTGTGCACGTGGAAGCTGACAACTGCCAGACAGCCAAGAGAAAATCCCTTTGTGCAAGGCTTGCTGATGTGCTTAGGTGATCCTTAGGCAATATGCAATTTATAAGCACCCCTGGAGGCTGTCATTAATTTGGCTAATGTAATTCATGCCAGCACCAGTCTGGAAGGTTTAATGTAGACAAAGCTACTTCCCTTTGCCAGGTTTAAATCAGATTCTGACTGAATCAGAAATGAAAGCAGGGAATCTTTGTCTTCATCTAAAGTCTTTCCAGTCTGGGAGGAGCTCATGTCTCAGCATGAGCACTGCTGATTCAGAAGTTTTCTTCCAAGATCCTGCTTTCAAAAACCAGGTAGAAATCTTTTCTCATACTTGATAACAGGAAACTCATATGGGATTCATGCTGGTTGTGATACAGCTACTTTTTCCAACACCAAAATATACATCCTTCCCTACTTTAGTCTTCTTAGAAGATTCTACAGAGGTCAGTGTTGTTTGGAGGATGCTTGGTAGCAGTGGTAGTGACTGGGTTTCAAAAAAAGTAAGAACTAGACCCAAGATCCAATCTCTCCAAGTCAGTATCCTGCTCTTCCAGTCAGCCGCAGGTGAAAACCCCTGCACACACCTCTGAAGCAGCAGAACTGCTGACCAGTAAACAGGAGAGAAAAAGCTGGTTCCTGACTTTGCCGAAGTAGAACAAAAGGAACCCTTTTAAATCCAGCAACATGAAGAGACCCCATGTTTACACTATGAGCAGCTAAAAGAAACATCTTCTAAAAGTGTTACATGAAGTCAAAGCTGGTTATTGAGGTGTGTCCTGAAAGCACAATGCTGGCTTCCTTCCCCAGCTCTCTCAAGACATGGGTCTTTTGAAACCTTCTCCAGGGCTAGTGTGGGAAGCTGGAAAAAGTCCCTTACATGCTGACATCTTTCTTTCATATATCCCTTCACAGCCTGCTTTTGGAAATACTGCATCTGAAGGCTTGTCAGGACTGGAGGATGAAGATGAGCCCTTCCCCAAACTGCCTTGCTGGGTATTAACGTGTTAAAAGTTTGTTCTGTTCTCTCATCGTGCTGCTGATTTGGATGCCACCCTCCTCCATGACTGCACCACAGCCAAGTCTAGCAGGGACCGAGACAGGAGCTGGCAGCCCACTGCCCTCTCTACTGTTCCTCCCTTCCAGGTTTAACCTACCATGATCTTCCACTTGGAAGATGCTTCCCAACTTTCTGTGCTGTCCTGTGTGTGCCATTCAGGCTGCTGCCACTGTACACTCTCCCCGTTCTCACCAGGTCCCCTGAGGCACCAAACACTAACTCAGCTTCCCTGGGCTTGGGGCTCTGCCCACACCTGCAGACATTGCTCTCAGTGGTGCCTGGGTTTCCTGTCGCCTCCTGAGCAGGTCTGTGCTGCCCTGGCGGCCGCTGCTGGGACAGGAAGGCAGGCTGGGTGTGATGTGAAGGGCTCAGGGCTGCCTGCCTCGGCTTGCTGAGCCAGAGCTGCTCCTCCGTGTTCCACAGTGTGCACAGGGGAGGGCAGGCAGAGCTCTGGATCCTTTGGATACCATTCCAATAAAGATTTTCTGTTGCACAGAAGCATGCGTTGTTTGTTTTCTCAGCCCCTGCAGGGGCCTGAAGTGCAGCACATTTCCCTTGATGTTGGCTCTCATTACCTTAATGGTTCATGTGGAGTTCACACTGGAAAAAAGGCTCCCATTAAACACCTAGGGTTTTAATGTGCCTGAGACACAGGCCCTTCCTTTTGGCCAGGATCAGGAATGAGAGCTGGGTCTTTTTCATAAGTATTTATGGGATACTGTCCTTATTGGACTGGACCAGACCCACTGTTTTCTACCTACTCATCCCAAAAATACCTTTTGAGCAGAGATTTTTGGTTCATCTGGCTGGTCAGTGCAGGTGCTAGCTGGCCTTTTCTACTGCAGAATTATATCTGGTCCTGTCCAAATGGAAAAGATCACAATCCATCAGTGATTTCTACATATATTCATCTCAAGTCACATTATCCACACTTACTTGCAAAAACAAAGGAGCTCATTCCCAAAAATATAAATTCAAAATAAATCCTGATGTTAACTTTGAGGTTTCCAACAACATAAATGAGAGCAGGATTTGGTAGCCACTGTGAGTATGTGGAATGATTTTCACTAGCACTGAACCATCTGTCCAACTCTGTTGAGCCATGTGATTTAACTGTAGCTTGCATATTACATAGTCTTCTAAACGTTACCTCTCTCAAAGCTGTAATTGCCATCCTACACTCATTGCCTTGGGCCCTGGCAAGAAGCACACGCTTACCACAGCAGTACCTTGCATGTACTTCATTAACAGGAGACCTTTTCATCCTATTGCAAGCCAAAGCCAGCATCTAGGGAATAAAGCCAGCTTGCTTGATTATATCAATGAAGTCTAATGACATGCAAAATACAGTTTCCTGTTACCATTAGTTGTTTGTTATTTCCTTGGTGGTGATTCAGAGCACATTTCCCATTTTCTGTTGCTTTCCTGTGAGTGAAAAGGTACATGGGAGCACACTTTCACATACCCTCACAGTGGCACCAAATCCAGGAAAAAATTATACCCTATGGACAAGAGTAGTCTCTCTCTTTAAGAGTTTGGTGCTCCAGCTGAAAGGGAGGTGTGTTCCAAGAGTTGCACCCAGTGCCCCAAGCTGGTGTTGAGCTCAGATGATTTCAGCTTGCAGGAAATCCCAGTGCAAGGAAAGGCCAGAGCAGCAGGCTCCATCTGTCACCTGTTTGCTGAAGCCATGCCTTCCTGACCTGGTGTGACAACTCATCAGCAAGTCAGGAAAAGGAATACAGAGTCTGCGGATATTTGACAGCTTGCTCTGACCCTAGACAGGAATTCCCTGGAGTGCAATGCATCATGCTGCTTAGCAGTGATTTTGTGCTACATCCTATCAGTGCAGTTACTTAAGTGCTTGTGGTGCCCAAGCTACCCCTATTTCCTGACAGGCACTCTGTGCCGCTGTATTAGCTGCTTCTGCTGCAGAGATCAGCATGCATTGAATGCAATTTATTAACTAATTAGAAGCAGAGGTGGTGTTGCTCCCCCCAGGCCTGCCCTCTACATGTCACTGTGGGGGTCCTGTCCTTTCTCCTGAACACACAGAACAGAAATTCTTCTCCTCAGAGCGGCTGCTCACACCTTACCCATGCTTGGGCAGTCACTCTTGCTAAAGTTAATGACCCACAGGCAATAATTAAAGGGATTTCCCTGAGACATTCTAGTAGACCCTGTGGATTTATTAGAAGAAAATCCTCACAGACATCTGAATGGATTTGCAAATCCAGGCAGCACAGGGCAAGTCTAGTGTGCAACGGATGCTGCTGTACATCCTCACCTCACGTTTGCTGATCTCCATGCTGTGCACAATGGCACCATGGAGCCATCCAATATTGTCTACAAAAACAAATGGTGGTGTTCAGCCTTTCAGACATCATCCTGTGTGAAACAGCACTTGCCAATTTACAGGTTTTAAAGAGTGCTTGTTGAGCCACAGGAATTCTCAGTGATGGACGAGGCAGAGGAATAGAAAGACTGTTGCTTTCTCAAGTTATCCATGCAGTGAGGCGGGAGCAGGACTGAAATTTCCAGCTCCCAGTTCTACCAACACCACCACAGACCGCTCTGTCCTGCTTTGCTTTCACACTTCCCTTCAGATGAAGGGCATTTCTGCACACAATTTTCAGCCTTTAAAACCCCTCTTTTTTTGGAAACTCAGGCTAATACTTGCCAAATGTTAAAAACTTCTATGATCCATCAGTGTCTTTGCAAAGCTGCTGTGTTAGCACTAGATTCCTCCGATCTTAGTCTCCCAAAATATGTCATGCACTGACTCTGCCCACGGTTCTTTTGACTGGCAGCTGTTTGAGTGGTCAGGTCACCACTTCCATAATCTGCCCATGCCCCATATATATGGCTGCTCTGCAAGCAAGCAGATTACCTGCAGCCTGTCTGGATGAGCTCAGTGCAAGGAGATAAATGTTCCCTGAACCGCAGGGCAGGCTCAGGATGGATGGTGGCACTGCACTACAGAGGACTGCCTGGGACTGTGTTTGCAGGCTTGCTTCTAGCATGGACTGAAAATCTTGAGTCAATCAGTCTACATGCACCCACTCAGTCCAGTTCTCAGACCCTTCAGCTGGAAGCCTGAAGACAGAAAATTACCACTGGGACCAGGAGAAGAATCGGAAGCAAAAACCCAAGATCATCACATACGGACTTACAGACCTTCTTCTTTTTCTCTGACCCCCAAGAGCTTGGTTCTAGAAAGCATCTGCAGTACTTCACCTCACACACAACCACTGACAGCTCAACCACCAAAGGGGGAATGATCTCCTAACTCAGCTGGAGTGCTCTGGCAAAGATAGGGACACCTCTTGATGTGAGTCACTGGTTTGTGCATCTGCTCTCAGCAGCATCAGCCTATATTACAGATGTCAAGAAAAGTGAAGTTTCTTGCAAATTTTCTGTGCCTGGGCCAGTCTTGGTCTCTGGGCAGGGCTGTAGGCAAGCAGGAAAATGGGAAAGGCCCCTGTTATGTCTGAGTTCATGAATTAGATGTTATCTGCCGTTCTGAGCGGGAGCCTCGTTGCCCACCGTAGCTGAACCGGGCAAATGTCCCAAAGCCCCAACACTCACAATAGCTTTTAAGTCTCATTGATTTCCCAACTACTTTTTTTTTGTTTTGAAGCTGACTCTATTGTCCCCCATTTAGCTAGCCGATGGCCAAGTGCTTTGTGCCTCATACAAGAGCAGGAAATTAACACCTAATTCCCAACTCCAGCATTACTCCCTGCCTAACAAAGGGTGTCTGGCAAGTATAATTTTTTTTCCTTAATCCTGTACAATCCCTTTCTCAATGGATCTTCTTTTGCAATGCTGAGGATGATTTATACCCAAGAATAGCAATCCAAGGAATTTAGCTGACATGGACCAAAGTCCAAGAAGGCGAGACTATGTGAGGTTTAGAAAACATCAGCTAGGAACCTGAGCATTGAGATCTCAGCAGACAGCTTTTCTCGGCTATATTTTTTAATCTCGAAAGAAGTGAAAAGGATGAAAGAGGATTTAAGATAACCTGTTTTACTCTGAAATGAAGTGGAGAGGACATGTTTACATTTTGCCAGAGTGAGAAATACTTGAACTTTTAGCGTTAGATTCTGATCATGCCCTGTGCACACATCAAGAGGCTAAAATAAGGCAAATGATGCAGATGGCCTTGGAAGCAGATGACTTCATATTTGGACGCTATCCTATGTTATGCATAGGGAGGAGTGAAATGTATTCATCAACTAAAAGTCTCACAACATTTTGGGATCTGCCATATGATGAAAACATGTCTAAATACGGTGCAGAGATAAGAGACAGACTACTCAAAACATCAGGACAGATGCTAAGGTCTTGCTGCTGTTCTTATTCAGACTAACTCCTAGTGAAGGCAGAAAACATCTCCTTCCAAACAGATCAAATGCATTCTAGCTTTGTCCCATAACTGTTATATCCTCCCTTCACCTACCAAACAACTCTCCTCCAGAAAGAAATGTGCAAAGCAAACTATCTGCTTTTCATGGACTGCTGTTGGCATCTCTGGAAGTTTTATTTTCAATCCAAAAAGTCTCAGTCCTGGCTAGGATAATAAACTTCTGCAAGTTTAACAAATAAATGCCATGCAATAAAAATATATACATATTCTCTGTTCCCTCCTATCAGTGACACTGTGCACAGCTGCGAGAGCATTCTGACCTATTGAACTGAATATGGTATTATTTGTAAATGCAACATTTGTAAAATGCAACTTGAAACAGATTTTGCAGGAGGTCAATTCCTTGAGTGCTGTATTATTAGGCAAAGACAAGACATGCTGTGAGGCATCTTCCATATCTCTGTAATGTTTCCAATACAGCATCACTCATTCAGAACAGAAGCACCTGTAGGCAAAAAAAAAGCAATAAACATTACATTTCTGAATGTCAGAAATGCAAGGCTTGGACAAACACGCTGTAAGGTTAACTAGGGGAGATTAAAAAGTTAGTAATATTTGTTTGCTTGTAGAGAAGTACTCAGTGATAAATTAGGGCATTCCATGTTATAAGAAGCCATCATTCCCTAAGCCACTCTTCCCAAGCCTGCTGGCATAACTCAGTACCTCCAGCAAGAGAGAACATGTGGGTTCTCCAAGCCTGCCCACACCTGGAACACTTTGGCTTACCTGCAGGAACTGCTAACCCCTGGTGTTGCCAAGGTGGCTCACTCCAATCCGGTCCAGAGGAACTCCAAACCTTCTCTTAGGCAGCTCGAGCACTTTCCTGCACAAGGAAAAAAATCAGAGAGGGAGGGAAACAAACAGGAAAAGACATCTTTGAATAATCAAAAAGTTACTACATGTTTGATTCCTCCATTCATCCCACTAACACCTTATTGTTCAGATAGAACGGTGGTGCAGAACAGCCAGAGATGTGAGTGTTTAAAAATAAGATGCTGCACTTGTCTTACAGAAGGCTGCGGTTGCAGCTATTTTACAGACTGGCTGAGCTTGATCCACTATCCCTATTTTTATCTGGCAGCAAACTAACTTCACAGGTTAACTGCTACTCATAAAAGAAAGGTGATACACTGCACTTAAAAAGAGGAATTGTTTCCTGCACAGTACCACATATTGCAGGTAACCCATTACCTGGGTCTTTGAAAGCTCCAGGGCCAGCTGGGACTAAGATAAGCAAAGAAGCAGAAAGTACTGGACAGTAATAGAGGGGACAAGTCAGAGATGCCCCAGCAGGGTTTTTCTATAGGCTCTCTGGTAACGTACTGTTCATCAAAATTGTATAGTAGCAATCCTTTGATGAGATTGAAAAGGGGAAGGTTTTGGAGTTGAGGTTTTTTTCCCTCTATATCGTAAATTTCCTGGCAATGTCATGAATGAGGGCATGAGGAATGTGTGAAAGAACTTTTATGCAAAACTATTTTTTGCAGTTTTTTATATAAAATAATAAGCTTTCCCATCTTAGTTCAGCATTTTTGAAGCATTTTTTCCACCAGCAGAAATTATTTTTTTTTAATTAACTGTGGTAATGGCAAGATTTCCTGCAGCTGAGAATAACTTTAACTTTTGGCCTCAGAAATACATGACAGTGAAATGCAAGTCCAAGAGAAGCTCTGGAAGATTAATTCTTTATCGGTCCTTGTCGAGGAACATAAATAAAAAGAAATTTTGTTCTGTAAGTTGGCAACTGCGAAGTAACAAGCAGGAGAGAATGCTGTGGTGCACTCAAGTCTAACTTTGTGCCAGCACTGTTAAGCTCCCTCCCCTGGGGCCCTGGGGCTGTGCACACCCCACCCAGAACTGTGCAGTCCTTGGGCTCATCTGAGCAGGCTCCTTCCCTCACACCTCTCGGGCATGGGCTGCAGTCCAGATGCATCATTGCGGCATCCACAGCCCCGCTCTCTCCTTCCTAGCTGCTTTTCGGATGAGGTCAGGGAACGGGAATTGTCGGTGTGTCCCGCAGGAGGGAGCACCACATCAGTCACTCTGGAGCGGCTGCAGAACGTGACAAAGGAAGGGGAGCCATTTGTTTGGCCCGTCCCTTCCCCAGGCACCAACTCAGCCAGCGCTGCTGCACCAAGCCCTAGGGAAGGCAAAGGGGAAGAACGCCGGGGTGCCCAGCCCGATGCCCCAAGGGCAGCACTGCTTCCCCCAGCGTGGAGGCACAATGCGGGGCAGGCGGGACGCTGGGACTGCCAGAGCCGTACTCAGCCTCCCTGGAGAAAAGCGGAATTAACTCCCCGGACTCCAGGAACTGGATGGCGGGGGTGGGGTGGGGCGGGGGCGGTGTTTCTGCCCCCGGAGCTGTAGCGCTGTCACGCTCTGTGGTCAGAGGAGGGGATGGCGGAGCGGTGCCGGGAGCGGCGGCGCAGCCGAGCGTCCCCTCTTGCGGCCGCCCCGCGCCACGACAGCCCCGCCGGGCACCCTCCGCACCGCAGGGTCCCCGTGGCGTCGCTTACCAGGGACAAAGTGACTTTTTCTACTTAAACAGCCTTGTCTAAGATTCCCGGAGTTTCTCTCTCTCTCTCTGCTTGTGAATCTTTCTACCTCTCATGCCTTCCTGCACGCTTTCCCCGTGCTTTTCGAAGTGTTACAAGCCGATGTTGACACCAGACCCGGATCTGGGCGCTCATGTAATCGGTGGGTGTCATAAGCTGTTAAGTGGGCTTACCTTTGATCTGCTCTTTCCCAAAAGTTTCTGCTTTGTGCCAGGCACTGCAAACACTGCATTGATTCGGGGGGCTCAATCTGTTTATCAGCTTTCACAAGTTAATTTCCTGGTCTCTAAAGGTGACCGGCTCAGCTCGTACAGGAATGAGCTGTTATCTGCTCGCTGAACGGCTGTGACAGGGTGCTCAGTCCTCTGTTTTACTCCTCTAACTGCAGCAGCCTCTGCGGGTTTCTATCTAAAGGTACTTTTCTATCAAAAGCCTTTACGCTTTCACAGCGTCCATCTGATCTGCGCTCCATGCTGGTGGTGGTATCAGACGATCACTGCAGTAATCAAGGCAGCTCAGGTAGTTCTAATAAATGACTCAACCCCAAACTCAGAAGCTAAACAGCTCCCCCAAAGTGATAATCCCAATGCAAAACTGCAAACTGTGCTGATGCTGCTGGCAAAGGGGGGATTTTGTGCAGCGTGTCACTCATTTTCATGAGCTCCTTATTCAGAGGCAAGCTGTTTTTCACCACAATTTCCCTTTGTTTGTTTGTTTGCTTTTGGTTGTTGTTTTAGGGATTTTGTTTGTTTCTTTGTTTAGTTTTTCCATTTGTACTGGACATAGAATGAAAGATTCCATCCAAAAAACATGAGAAAAATTTGGAATACCATGTACCTTTGCAAAAAGGCATAGCTTCATAAATTACCTTTCATTTCTTTGCCTGGAAAGGGAAAACATGCTAAAAAGCAAATGAAGAGTGAGCTGATTTTGGTATCTTGAAGAGGCGGACAAAACAGAATAATTCTACTTAAGGTTTTAAGAATTTTGTGTTTTATCACTTTTGGCTGCAGCCAAACAACCCTAGTGGCAGACTGGGTGGATAAATGGAAAAACAACAAGAAAATATTGCAAAACTTTGTTTGAAAAAAGTACTTGTATTATTGACTGGCTCTTGTGAATACTTTCCACTTCCAGATTAAGCTTTAAGTTATTAAATACTTTGTGGCATTAGGGATTCCATCCAAGAGAAGACACTTACCAGAAGAGCAGAACAAGGCAGGGAAGTCCTCTCAGATACAGGAAACAGCCCCTAAAGCTTTGCCCCAAACTCACTGTCTCTCCCCAGCCACACTGAGCATCATTCACTGCTTAGCCCTGTTATAAACAAGTTTATCTTCAAACACATGCTGTGAAGATCTTGCTGTATTGATTAAACCCTGATTTATCCAAAGTTGATGGAGGTCTTGAAGCTCAGTCTACTGTCTGCCTGCCCATTTTCATGATGTGTCCTTCATCTTTCTGCTCAAAACAGGCATTTCACCACACCTTCTTTCCATCCCAGTCTCAGGAGCACCCAGCCCTGCCCCTTTGCTTTGAACCTCAGGCACATCTTTTGCTTTAAAATAAGCTCATGCTCAGAAATGTAGTTTTAAACTGAACATTAGTTCACACCAGTGGAAAGAAATGTACTGGAAAATCACATATACTTGAGTGTTGTCTGGTAGCTGTGTAGCACTGTAGGGATAAATGAACTAGTGTGTGGATTATAAATCACTTTGAATGGTTTCTGATCAGAGGCACCTCACAACTGACCAGCAAACCTGCTGGGGGCTAAAGCTAACCCATCGGTGTCCAGAGCACCCACCAACAGCCTTCCTCCAACTTTCTCACTGGCATGAGCATTTAAGAGTTTACCTCTGTTTGCCTTTAGCATCCACAGAGGATGAAGAAATTCTGTCAATTGGGGAGCCAAATCCTGGGAAACTTCTTTTCTTCTTGGTCTCGGTCACCTCGTTCTCCAGAGACACCAAGTCATCAAGAAGGAACAGTTTGGCTGCCAGGCTGGTGGCTGACTTCTCTTCACTGGCAATGGGATGTGCTCCCACGCCCAGAGCAGCAGAAGGCTCTGGAGGCTGCAAAAGAAAGCAGAAAAATTTCAGTTTGCTGGCTGCTCGAGTCCCAGAAAAAAACCATTTCAGCCAGTGTCATAGCAGCAGTCCTGTAAATACAGAACTACTAGGACACAGAAAGTGGGACAACGTTTTAAAACAAAGTTCCTTCTCTGAAATGTGGCCTTTTTCCACCCACAGGATTTTGCTGTCAAAGTCTGGAAACTTTTTTTCATAGATCTGAACTTGCTTTCATTATTATTGGAAGAAATATTAAAATTTGTTATTTCACAAAGCCTATTTCTGCAGGCCATCCCACTATCTCTATCTCAGCACTGTGATTAGTATCACTTACAGCATGAGCTGAGTAATTTAAGCCTTCTGAAAAATACAATCACCAATGCCCAACTCCAGTATCCATCCTGATAGTTTCCAGGAAACTGATTTTTGTTTTTTAAATGAATGCTAATAAATAGTAGTGAAAACTTCTACAGAAGTTTCCATACATATCTGACAAATCAATTAATTGTTAAGTAAAACATGTTCCAAAATAAACTTGCTTAGTACTGACACTCAAAGCAATTATGCAGTAACGCTACATGGGAAGGAGGAAAGGAAAGGACACTCTGTTGAAGTGACACAACAATTGGAACCTTAGTTACAACACTAGGATTAACATCATTTCAAAACCACGCTTTGCTATAAAAATAGCTGAGAGTATTGGGGTCTATCGAGAAAGAAATGAAACAAATAAAAGTGAAATAGTTGTTTTGCATATAAGAGAAAAATACAGGGCAGCAGTTAGTCTACAAAAGCAAGCCCAAACCATTGTCTCTTTGAATGAAATGTTTGCCTTCTTGTTCCACTTGATCTTCACAGAATTAGATAGAAACATTACAAGATACACCGTCAAACAGGTTTTACTCTACCTTTAGAAGCACAGCACTATCTTTGTTATTCATACATGGTGGGTTTAGTACACGTAGGAAGGAAGGCATCACACGGATGATGCAATATCCTTGTCTACTCCAGTTGTGGTGGGGATGTTTCCCACTACTGATGGGTGGGATAAACAGTGATGGAGAGATTAAAACTGTGACCTTTATATGAGGAGAAGAACAGGACCACAATGACCACACCAATGGTGTAGCACTGCTGATACTTTTGTAAAGGATCTCACATTGTCCCCTGACTTGGTTTTTTTTGACCCTCAAGCACACAGAGCAGTCCTTTCTGTTCTCCTTCAGGGTTATAAAACTTGCACAGAGATTTGCAGCAGAATGAGGACTTTAAAAAAGACTGAATTCTTCCTTCTGGTTAGTGGGGGTAAATATCTACAATAACACTTGAAAGTAGAAGGGCAAAAATAGCCTCTGCTCTTGAATGCCTTTCAATCCCAGTTACTTTGTCTTCAGAAGATATAATGGAATTGTAAGAAGTAAAGTGACAGCTAAAATGATAATCAGAAGTAGAAAACAGTTTTCCTCTGGTGAACCACTGAACAAAGTACAACTTCACAGATACGCAGAGATGAGTGTGGGTGTAGGTGGTATAGTGGAGGGTTTGCAAACTTAGGAACAGCAATGAAATGAATAAAAATTAGAAATTTTTTCCTCAAGAGAAAGAGCTTCCCAGTCCACCCAATGAAGTCACCAGATGGTGGATTTAAAATAAATATAAGGAGTTACTTTTTAAATACAGCACACAGATGAAGGGGAGTGCATTGCCAAAGGATGTCATGGATGCTGAGTTTTTAAACTGGGTCAAAGAAAACTTATGGCCCATCAGCAGCTAAAACATGCCCTGGTCCAGTGCAAGTCTCTAAATCTAGAAGTCTGCAAAGATGATCTGTTCTTACATTCTTTTCACAAAAATCTATCCCTGATAAAGGTAGGATACCAGGTCTCTGTGGCACCAGAACAGCAGCTGCTGCAGCACTTTGCCATGCTTATGTGAAGACAGAGAGCAAGGTAGAAGGTTCCATCAGTATTTTTCAGTAGCCATCTAATGTTTAAGTTGATCTTAAAACTTACGTAAAAACCCTAGGGCCAAACAGTGCTACTTTGAGTAAATGTTTAGATACTTGATNTTTTTTTTTTTTTTTTTTTTATGGCATGAAACCATTACATAAATAGCTTTCCTGCCAAATCTGCCTTATGTCAAGATGATATAAAAATAGGGAATGCAGTAGAAGTATTTTCAGGTGCAACCTCTACATATCATCCTGGGTGAACCATGAGACAACTCTCCTGTTTCATCTGCTGCTTTCCTGTGCAAGCTTAGGCAAGTGACTTTGCTCCTTTCCCCTCCTGGTCTAGTCTGTCTCCTTTAATTTGTAACTTTGATGCAGGTGATCTCTCAGGGATCTCCTTATGGCTTCTGAAAGCTGCAGCTTTCTCATGCTATTATTTGTCTTTAAGAAGAAGAATTAAACTTTCCCTTCAGTGTTAGAGGAGTTTTCTTTCCCCCCTGCCATCATCTCCTTCCCCTCTTCAGGAAGTTCTCTATCCACTGGACAATGTTTCAACACACAGGAAAATCCCCAGGTGTTTCAGGAGAGGCTATGAGAATTTGGGTGAGACCTCATTCTGTCTGTGCCCCCAGAGCCATTCAATTTGCAACTCTCTCTTCTTGAGGCTCCTCCTCGGCCCTTACAGAGTCAATACTGATCCTTCAGCTTCCAGCAGTGTTTGGATACTTCCGTGTCTTCCTCACTCTGTGGCTAAAAGCACCCAAGGAAGAGCAGTTATGTGACAACCACCAGAAACCTTCACCTACCTCCGGAGCTGCCTCTGCAAGGAGCACAGAGCTGGAGTTCCACCACAGCAGGGCAATCACAAGGGCCAAATGCACCACCACAAGCTGGAACTGCAGCATCTGCAAAGGAGAACAATCTGTTAATGACTCCACAGCTGCATCCCTGAGGAATCTTGCTCCACAGGTCTTAAAGTAGTAAAAACCAGGGGAGACTCTCCTCATAGCTTGTTAATAAGTTTTATCTTTCAGAGTCACTGCATAAAACCCAGCAACCAGATAATGCCAGCTGAATGTTCTTCACCTTCTCATGCAGAATCAGCTCCCTCCTCTGCTCCTATGCAGCCCTGCCAATCTTTTGATTCCTTTCTGCAGGATGGTGCAATCCTTGCAGCGGCAGCAGTGAGGAATGCAAATTTGCCTTAAAACCAGATGAACTGGATCCTCACTTGTAAGCAGGGAGGCTTTGTCTTGTAGCCACCCAGGCTGACCCTGACCTCCCCATGTGCTGGAGGGGTGCTTAAAGCTGTGACAGAAGTCATATACCCCTCCAGTAGCATTTTGAAGGCAAGGCTGCATTCTGCTAGTTCTCAACGTGATCTAGTGGGAGCCACAACTTCCAATGGGATCCTGCAATGAAATTATTCACACACATGGAAAAAGCTTGCATGGGGGTGTGCTGCTCAGACTGGTGGTGGTCTGACCACGTGTCAGCTGCAGAACTGCAGAAGCCTACCAAGCCTTTAAATAATGCGGGGAGTTTTGGGATGGGCAGGTGCTTGCTGCAGGTCATCTCTGGCCATTGGCTTAGCCTACATTGTTTAAGCCCTTGTTTGGATCTAGATATTAAAACCTGATGTGCCTTCATATCCCCAGATGGGAATGTTTCGGGTGATGTTAATAGGAGCTAGGCTGGGGCCTTCTGCCAAAGGCATCTGCTGATTTGGTGATTTCTCTGTCTCCAGGTCCTGCCCCAGAGAATAATTCAAGTCTGACTCTGCCATTCTTCACTGACTCTCCACTTGGCAAAAGCAGAAACACAAAGAGTGTATATATATATATACACATATGTAATTATTATTACTGTTGTCCATAAGGGATGGGCAGTTAGGAAGAAAGCTGCTGGCTACTCTGTAGGAGAGAGGCAGACTTAGTTCACTGGAATCAAAGTCCAAGCACTAAGCCAGGTGGTACCACTGTCTCAGTCTGACAGCAGCAGCCATTGCTTGACATAAACACAGGGGTCTGTCTGGGTGTTTTTAGAGCTGTAAACCTCTACAATGTATATTTTTATATGTGGGTGTGCATTGAAATTTGAAGTAGCAGTCTACTACCTTCACAGGTAACCACATCCTGATTATTTGGATACAGAGATGTAAAAATAAATGGCAAGGTTAAAAACATATGTTTATTATGGGTAAAGATCTGTGCTGGTATTCATTCAACCCAAAGAATAAAGAGCTAAAAATAGTAACTGGTACACTAATGAAAATAAACACTGAGGCACCTGCAACACTAAAGACTTTTGATTAACTGGTCAGAACTCAACGCCAGTGAAATTGGAAGCGGAGGAAATTGTAAGGGCTTAAAGCTTGGCTCTACTTCCCAAAGAAATAAGCAGCTAAAGAGGTGGTGTCACTCACTGAAAAGGGAGCAAAACTTAAGTCCAGCAAGACCCTGTTGTACTGATTTTCATGCAGCAATGGGACCAAGGCAGGAGAAAGAGGCAGGGTAATTGCAGTGGAACCATTCAGCTTTAGGAAAGCATTTGCAAATCTAATGATGCAGTGAGCACTATGTAAATACAATTCAAATCACACTTTGTTCTGCCAGTCTGGGACTCAGTTTTACCACCTTCAACCATGTCATAGGACATTAGTTGTTAAAAGCAGTTATTGGTTCTCCTTAAACTCATTTGTTGCAATTGGTCAAGCAGAGCCCTCTGGCCAAAAAGGGGCTTTCCCAGCCATGCACTGGCTATTGCTTCACCCCATCCATATCTTACCTTGACACATTCCAAGAGAGACTTTAAGACAGGCTGGACAGTATTTGTTACTGAAGGAGAATAAGCAAAGCTCTGACAAGCTTTTTAAGATGCACCCTTACTGTATGTATTGAAATTCCATCCTTCGAGAAAATTCTTCACCACCAACTTCACAGAGCTAGGTCAAGGGATTGGTGTATAATTCCATGTCTTTAGTATCTCAGGGTCTGGTGTTATCTGACATAAAATACAGTTTACCTTTCTCTAAATTTAATTGCAAGTCTGAAATTCAGACATATTTATGTGTCTTAGTGATACTTCAGCTTGAAATGTGTCAAAACTAAAATTCCTCATATAATTAGGGATCTTTGTTGCAGGTCCAGTTAAAATAAAATTAAAGATAAAAGAAAGAACAGCGTTCTACCTTATCAAAGCAGGATAAACATACAAAACTTTTACTTAGGAATCTGTGCAGAGACATTTTCCAAGAAAAGATCACAAGAAAGCTAAATGCTTTACCAAACAGAAACTGTTAAGTCTCCAACATCAAACCAAAGGACTTAAAAAATGTTTTTCTTTTAAAGAAAAAAACAAAACCCAAAATGACACCCTGAAGATAAGTGGGCTGAACAAACCCCAGACAGAATGCAATTCATCACCAAGCTCCAAACCCATTCCCTGTCAAAAATGGTAACAGCCGTCATTGTTCTTACCCATTTGAACTACGATATTTCACATTACTGTGGAGATTACTCTGCAAGCATAAATCACAAGGGCCTTATTTTTCTTACTGGCCTGTTAGCAAGAGAACTGAGGCAAGACATCACGCCTTGCACTGCAATCCTTCACTCCAGCTGCCAGTCTGTATTGATGGCTGTGCTCTGCTTGTTGCTGCCACACCAGCGCGGGACATGCCCGCGTCACCTGCGAACGAGGACCTTGCCTTTGCAGGGAGCACCTCGTGGCCGAGTCCAGAAGTCCTTGAGGTTTTGTCCTGGATGCTCCCAAAATGACCTGATCCACAGCCAAGGCTCGGCTGTCCCATAGGCACTGGGAAGCTCCTGGCAGTGCCTCTCTGGTCTCCAGTGCTCCTCTTACAACACTGGGATAGCACTGAGATGTCTTCATCACCTGCTAGCCAGGAAGGCCTCTGGGACTGCAGTTCCAGCCAGCTGGGGGGAGTCAGGGCTGTGTCTACAAGCCAGTTACTGAGCTGTTTTGTTGCTGCCCCAGCGCCACAAAATAAAATATTAACTGCTGCTACCTATCTTAACTGAATTGATTAATTAAACTGAGTACTCACATTGGCCTCGCTATGCTCACACTGCACACCCAATTGGAATATACCTTGGCCAAAAAAATGATAATGGATAATTATCTTACCAAAAGAGCAACTTAAAAATGGCTTGTGTAAAGCTCTAAGAAGTCTGCTCCTGCTGGAACAAATCTGCCTTACTTTTAAAAGTTGTAAAATGGATCGTCTGGTCATATATATCACCACACAGACAAAAATACTGCCCCTGCCACCAGTCCTAGTAATTTCAGAACTGCTGAAGGACCCTGTGTATCTCAGGTGCAATTTTGTAGTTACTTAAATGCCAAGGAACAGGCAGGAAAATCAAAACAAATCCCACCATCAGAAAAAAAAAGCAGAGACCAAAAATAGATTAGAGTGGTGTTTTTGTTCTCATCCCTCAGATAAGATATGGAGCATATCTCACGTACTGCTTTCTAACAGATACTGAAGCCAGACATTGAAACATGGGACTTGTGTGGCAAAGTGAAATGTAAGCTGCCAGTGTTAGGCCCTTTATGTTATTAATAACGTGTTTTCTGGAGTAGGTGTAGATTTTTTTAAAATGCCATCTATTTTATTATACATGGTACAGACACTGACAACTTCTACAATATAAATTTTCTTCTATTTTCAGTTTCCTGACTATGTAGATAAATAGAGGCAGGTAGGTTTCATCTGATGGAACCAGAGAGAACTTAAAATTCATAACTTATGCAAGAGGCATATGGTTAGTTATTTTGGGATAACTAGGTGTTTTTGTGTCCCAAACAAAACTTCTTGTCAGACAGTATTTCAAGGCCCAGCACGTTCCACTTCCTGAAAATGAAGTTCCTTCAAGGTTTCTCAAGGCAGTCAAGATTCATCACTGATTTCCAGTCTTCATTTCAATAATTGCATTCCCTGTAACATGAATTCCAGTGTTTGGTCCTGACACGTTCTCATATCACCACCTTAGTCACCTTTGCCTGTTTGACAGCTGTGCTTTGGCTCAGAAGGTGCTCAAGCACACAGCAGTTCCTACCACTTATACTCAGATAAAAGAGATTCAGTCATGGTTTAGTTGCTGCAGGGCCTGGCTGGGCCCTGCCCGCACAGGACACAAGGTCTGTGGAAGCAGCACTCGCATCATGTGAAGAAAGGATGGAAAGGTGACCTTCTGGTTCCCCTGAGGAGTTCAAGAAGTTCATAAATGAACACAGCCCTGCCAGGGCACCTTTGCTGAACAGACACGAGCATGATTCAGGAACAAATTAACTGACAGGTGGGAAACACCTGTGAAAGACCAATCAGTCATGGTTGTTATCTATTCCTTTGAAAACAGGGCATGAAACCAAGTGGCCATACAGAACAAATGAGGACACTTTTCTTTAGAATGGGCAGGAAGGACACAGGTTGGACATCTTGCAAAGCTGGCTACACTTTTACACTATTACACTGTGTAATAAATCAACAGATTTCAAAAATTAAAAAACCCAAACTCACATGTATCCCAAAAAGTTGGAGACCATGAAGCAAGAGACAAACAGAAGTGATAAAGCCCATCTAGAAGCTGAGGGGCTATTGAAAAAGAAGGATGCTATGAAGAGTAAGAAAATACCTCTTAGTGGGAAAAACCTGTTTGCACCTTTCCTCAGAAGATAATTGAGTGAGCTGCAGTATTCCTGGTATGTGCAATGGAAAACAAAACATTATTAGACTATTCTTCACTGCCAACAAACTCTCAACCCTACGCTATTTACATACATACTGACTAAACATGCCAACTTTTTTAACATTTCTAACAACGTGACATTCAGTATTCTTTCCTCTTTACCACAAGAGCCAAAAACTTTTCATTGTTAGAGTGCCATCTTCAGCATTTCAAGCAAAAATAAGAAACCTTTCCATCAAGAAAAATCAAGAAATAGATTGTGGTTTTCCATATTAGAAAAATCATTTTCTTTCCTAACAGCATTGGAGTGATAAGTAGAAGATCTTCACGCCAGGTATAGAGAGTATATCAGCAAAATAGTTTATCAATATAAAACCAGACCATTTAAAGTATAATAAAATATCCCTCAAGATAAGCTTTTAAGAGACAAGAATAGCATTGGAATTTCTTAACAAGCTTCAAACACTGATACTGATTTACTGGATAAATACTTAAAACATTCTGATCAAGGATATTACTTGAAGAAGTCTTGGGGAAGATGCATTGCAAATGTAAATTAGAGAGTACCCTGTGTCTCTGAGTTAAGTAAGAAGAAAAGGAAAGCTGCAAGCACTTGCAGTCTTGGTCAGGGTCTGAAAAGGGAGCTCTTACAACTGTTGTATGTTTTAATTTGCTATTTAAGAAGCCCAGAAAGGCACTTGTCATTCATTCAAAGAGTGAAAACAAAGTCCTAATCTGCTGAAATCAGACTGGCAGGTATTTACAAAAAAATGAAGAATGCCTGGTCCAGTCAGATAGATTTTGCAGTTTTCCCATCATTTACACCATAGATTTGCTTGGTTTGAGCTGGGGGTTTTTGCCTCTTATTCCTCATAATGTTCAAAGTATTTTACAGGAAAAGGAGTTTGAGCTGCATTTTGAATACAGGTGAGCAGAGACAGATAAATGCAATAATAAGTTTCCTCAGTGAAGCAGTGGGCAGAGGCACAAAATGTCCTCTCAGCTCCTCAGCTTTCAGCTCTGCACTCCCCATGAGAGGACAATCATTTCAAATTGAAAAAACAAGTAAGAAAAGCTAAAGGCACTGCATGCTAGTGGTTCAAAAATTAGTGGATTCTGAACTTTACTGTAGCCTCTGGACATCTAAACCAAACGTTATTTGCATGTATTTACTTGTACAACTTCAGTGTGGGAGGAAAAAAAACCCCAGTGAAATAGTTTTGAACTCAGAATGGAGAAATTACAATGACTATCACAGAATCAGAGTCTGCCTTCACTTACAGTGGTGCAAAGCTGAAGAAGTCAGATCACTGGATAATGATAATTACTCTGCTAGTGTAGGAATGTTTTTGCAGTTATTCTATTATTGCAGGAATGCAGCAGAATCTGGATCAACATTTGTCTAATATGGGATATAATAAAATCCTTCTGCAGATCCATAAATCAAAGACTTTTCCTAAATCATTTATCTCATGCTTTTCAATGTTAGATGCAGCAAACTTGTCTACCACATATGATACTTAGTAATGCAAAATAATTATTCTGTCATAGCTCTTCAGCTTATTTTAAGAAGTAATATGCATTTGACAATAACTCACACAAAAGAAAAATCCGTAACAATATAAACAGACAGCAGTTTACTGCAAAGCACTGCAAGAGCATAAAAGTAATTTGTCACTGTTGTAAAAGGCACTGACACATTCTGTTTAAATATTGGCTGATTAACTGAAGGAAGTTTCCCCTGAATGTTTGCAGTTCACTTTTACTACCAAAAATCCTAAGTGATAGGCACCTTATTATCTTAATCCCAAACTGGAAAAAGTAGCTGTGCTTTTCCTGTCAGATCTGGCATCTTTATACCTTGTGCATGTCTGTTAATACAAAAAAAAAAATAAAATTGAAGTAAACATTAAAAGGAAGAAAACACAGAGGGAAAAAAGCTTGTGTAAAGAAAGCAGAAGACACAAAACATCCCCAACACATTCTGTCCTCAGTCCTCTTACCTTGCACTGGATGCAAGCAATTCCAACCTTAATGGTCCTGCTATGTTCTTCCTCCTAACTTATCCTTAATGTTCAGCTTTCTTTCAGAGTTTTTATAGTCTCTGGTGTAAGCTACAAACTCCAATCCCTGCCTTTGCTTTCTCTTACATCATTTCTAAAGATTTTCCAGTGATCCTTGCCCTAAACCTTTCTCTGTCCTGCACTCTCACACACATACTTGCCTCACATTTGTTATATTTATTGCTGTGATCAAAATGATTAGGTTGTAATTAAAGGTCTAGGGGTTTGTTCTGTTTTTTTTTTTCTTTTTCTTCTTCTCATTTCAAGATTCACCCATGGGAGTAGAAAGATTTTCAGCAGCATCACCATTCCTCTAAACTCTCACTATTGTAAACTGCAGTACAGAAGTCTCATGTCCTGAGTTATTACTGTTTTTTTTTTTTTAATTTATTTATTGAGGATATCAGAAGGACTGCATTAGCTACAGAAAAGAAAATTGTGTGTTTTTGTAGACCAACACCACTGTAACCTAAGCCTTAGAAAAGCAGTGTGCTTTGTAAAGCAAGTTACAAGAACAAGTTTTTCACATGCTTAATTTCTGTTTTTGAAATGTTAAGTTATTGAATTGTAAAGCATGAGCTGTGGAGATGCCTATCTTTCCTAGGCAGTACCAGAGGACTCATTTTTTTCCCGTTTGCCTCACTAGAATAAGTCTATCTTCTTTTTCCCCCTTTTTAAAAATCTTGAGTTTTAATTGATTCACAGAGCATTTGTAGACCTGTTTTAGGATTTAAAATTCTAACTGGTGCAGACTCCTTAAAAGTTAATTCATAATAATTTTATTCCCTAAATAGATAGGCACAGTACTTTCAAAGCAGTTTTCACTCTGGCTTGACAGAAGCTCTTCCTACAAGCCATGGACAGTTAAAGGAAATTTGCAGTATGTGGGAAAAAATTGCCAACCGGGGAGCAAATGCTTTGATTTCATCATTTATCTTGATCAGAGTGATTGGAGAAAAATAAGAGTTTAGTCATATTGAGGCAAAGCAAGGCCTTCTGCCCCATCCCTGCAGATGTTCCAGGCCAGGCTGGATGGGGCTCTGAGCATCCTGGTCTAGGGGAAGGTGTCCCTACCTATGGCAGGGGGGTTGGCACTAGACGATATTTAAGGTCCCTTCCAACCCAAGGCATTCTGTGTTTCTACAGCATCTTTCAGTGCAGGCAGATGTGGGAATGTGGCCTAGAGCAGAGCTGCAGAAATACACAAATGTGTTGGCCACAGGAGCAGCCACACCAGTGTCAGGCAGGCTGAGACTCTTCTCCACTGCAGGGTGTAACAGGGCAGTGATGGCAGCTGCAGACGTCCAGATGGGCTCTGTGGGTACTAGAGGAGCAACAGAATCAAAAGAGAAGAGCCAAACACCACCAGACTGCTGAAACACAGCTGAAAATGCTGCTGCAGGAAGAGAACTGGACTGTAGTCCATTTTACTGCATTTAGGTAGTGGTTTGCTGCTGGAAGTCCAAGGACACAGCAGTACTTGACTGATGTGCCTAAAACGAGCAAGCAGGATCTCAGGGAAGAAAAAAGAGAACCACGATCTAACAACAAGATATTAGTAGATTTATGGGGTACCTTAGTTACATATGACCACAGGGTGCTGCTGACCAGCTACTGCCGTTCTGGGCACTCAGTTTCCTCTTCTTTCTTCTGTTGGAAAGACACAAGGTGGCACTCACAGGCATTTACTCCTCTTGGGAGTTTTTACAGATCCTATCTTTAAGCTCTTCAAGCAGAATCTCTGCAGGACTCCATTCTGCCACCACGCTTGGTGCTGGTGTGGCTGGTAGGACACCTGGGCTGTGACACTGTGAGTAAGCTGATGACAGAGAGATGAGTGCTGGCAGCAAAGGCGTTTCAGTGTTTCACAACACAGGGGAAAGTCTGGGGAACAGCCAAGATGCAGCCACCTAGAGCTCAGCACCTCACAAGAGTGAGGGAGAGGGGGAGGGCTGCAGAAAAAGTAGAAGTGCAGCCGTGTTGTCACCTCATTTGGCTCCAAGAGGATGTCTAAGACCTGGCATCAAAATTTTCTTCTATGCTCTCCATGGATCAGTGATGCTATAGCAAAGCTCCAGTCACTTTTATTCTACCTATTGGACCTACTGTGAGGTTGAGGTTCTTCCTTTAACGAAAGTTATTTTCAATTTCAAAATTTATCACTGTATCCTTCCTTCAAAATGTAAAAGATTTCAGAAATGGTCGCTGATACACACAGCTATAATGAACTCTGACTGGGAGGTGGGAAAGACTCAGGTCTGGGTAATTTGTCATCTTCACGGGCTGCTTCTGACTAGCACATGTGTGGGTTTTCTGTCTGGAGAAAAAAACCCCAACTAACAAACTAAGCAAGCAAATAAGCAATCAAACAAAACAAAGTAAGAAATACTATTAATAAAAATGAATACTGTGTTAGAGTGTTAACATTTCATTTCCTGCTCTAAATTGACTTTGATTTAGTAAAACCTTTTCGACACCTTCTAGTGAAGACCGCCAAGGAAGCTTCCCAGACAATGAGAAAGGTGTATGGTGGTTACTCTGCTGGCAGAGCATCTAAGGAAAGGATATCCTCAACACTACTGTGGTTTAATTATACTTACAATATAATTAAGTTAGGGCAACCAAGAGTTTGGAAGGAGTCTTTATTGTCTTAACCATGAATGAATAAAGAAATATAATGTGATTATTCTCAACTATGAAGACAAAAAAAGAAAAGAAAATTGGAGGAGGTAAGGACACAAGACATGAAGCTCTTCTTGTTACCATCCGAGAGAAAGACAAACTTGCCTCCCTACTGCCCTCATGGTCTCACAAGAACTTCTGTAAATCTGTCAACACTGGTTTGCAAATCAGTTGAGCTGGCTGAGTGTTTTCCTTTAAGTAGACAAGTTCTGATTCAGAGAGCAGGAGTTACTAGGGGTTCATTTGTGTAAGCGTTGAGCAATTTTGCTCTTCAGCACCCTTCCCTGTGGAAACTATATTTGGGGTTGTCAGACCTTGTCTTTAAAGGCTTAAGAATGGCACATGAACACACCATGCTTGATAGTTTTGCTCTTTCAATCCTTCCCTTCTCCCACTAAAACGTGCAGCAGTGCTGTTATATCCCTGTGGTTTAAGCCACAGGAGCCTCCTCCTTCTGTCACTAGGTTGCCCCGTGGGAACTTCACCTTCCAGCAACCACTGATTCCTCACACAGCAGCACACATCTGTCACTCATAAATCAACGTGAACAGTGCAGGGTCCAGCAGGTGTTGTGGCCAAGCAGTGGACCTGTCCTCAGGAGTTTTGGTTGACCTGGCATGGAGTAAAGGCTTGTGACCTGAGGCATTCTGATTACTGGGGTTATTCATACTTTCACTAAACACTGAGTGTGTCATCAGAAACAGTCCTGTTCTGGGTTTAGCATGGGAAATAAACACCACACTGAAGCTAGCAAAAGTGGACATTTTTTCCAGGCTTGGAAGGTTTGCTCCAAAATTCTAAGAAATAATCCAAGTACTTTTTTTTCTTTTCAAATTAAAAACTATACTTTCTAAAATAAAGAGCTGATTTCCATGAGCCAGCTGCTCAGCTCATACTTATTCACATAGCTCTGAGATAGAAAACTGAGATATTCCAAATCACAGTGACTTCAATTTAATTTTACTTCTTGAGACAATAAACACTTTAGATAAAACTGGCCCAATTCTGACACCACTCTGAAAGAGGAATAGCATTCCACCAGATTAATTAAAACACAGCAGTTTACAGCTACGTTATTGGTACAGGGAGAACATCCAACATTACTTTTGTTGCATTTACATTCATATTGTGTCTGGAGAATGGGAAACATTTTAAAACAACCATTCCAGATTTTCAGTCAATACAAAAGGGAAAATTTCAGAAAGCAAGCTGATTCCCACCTATTTGCATGCAGACAAACAGAGCCAGAGAGCAGATGACTCACTGTACGACAGACTATGGAAAAGAGGCCCTATATTAACAATGTGCATGAATGTTTTCCAATAGAAGGTACATTCTACCTTGGAAGGCAAAACTGTGTTAAGACAGCTATTTTTAAATCTCCAAGCTATCAAAGTAGGTTTTGTTGTGTCACTTCCATTTAAGATGAATCCTTGCAGCTAGATAGAGTTGGAGAAACAAAACCCACAAAGTGAAGGGAGAAAATAGCACTGAAGACAGTAACATTCTTTAGGAATGTTAAGCTTCCTACTAGCAGTTTCTATATATGTACGTTTAAAAAGTCCTTTGTGTTGGAATTATGTGCTTGCAATAGGTGCTGGGTCATGACATGTAGGATTCCATAAAAAGCTCTCACAAAACAAAGCAAAAATCCCAAAAAGGACAGCTTCTTGAAAGGCAAGATTTTCCTTAGGAGGCATGCTCTGATGCAGAAGGTTGTGCTTGGAAATAAAAGATGTTTTATCTCTGGTGCCCATGCCGCTGGCTCCCAGCCCAAGATGGACGTGAGGAGTGAAGATGGCCAAGAAAAGCAACAGGACCTTTTGTCCCAGCTACGGGCACAGCGGTCCATGAGCTAATGGGCAAGGGGTAACAAAAACACACAGATGTTTCAATGTACCAAGCAAATGGTAATCGTTCTGGGCCAGTGTCAGCCTGGTCCTGACTCAACTGGCACCACAGAAATGAAAACGAGTAGATTGTGTTTCCATCCCCTCTAACTACGCTCCTTAGAGTCAATGCTAAATATAAAGATAACAAACTGGGAACCAGCCCCCTCTTTCTGCACTAGGAGGGAAGAGTGTTGATGTTTTCACACTGCCTGCCTTGTCAAAGACGTGTGTGCAGCCGTCCCCTGTCGTCACTGAAACAAACTCTTTGTGGCCCATGAACCCTGGTGCCACAGTACTCAAAGCACAGAACAGCAAGTGTGCACCTTGGCAGAGCACACAGTTCAGCTCCAGAGCCAGGTACAAATGTGGCCAGGCAGCACAGCACTGGAAGTGCAGCAGCAGCTCAAATTCAGATACTCTCAAAGAAGAAAAAGACGTGTTTGCCTCACCTCTGTCCTCACCTCAGTTTACTTCAAACAACTTTTCACCCTTTTCTTGCAGAACTGAGAAGTTTGGTGGAGTTTCATTTACTGCCATCAGGAGAGGAGATATGGAAGAAGTAAAGAAAGCAACTAATCAGCAAAATTATGACAACAGACTGGGGGAAAAAGAGGAAGGATAGTGATATCCTTCAGTCAGAGGCAGAGGGGTGGAAACTGGGCAGGGCCACATATGGACCACTCACAGCCCCACAGGATGCTGCAGGAAACCTCACCGCCAGTTTCTTACCTGACATGCAGGTAAAGGAAGATGAAATAATGTGAAAGGTAGGGCTGGGAAGCGGTTTCTCCATGGAAATAATTCCTGCACTGAATGATGTTAATAAAGAAGGTTCTGTCCCCTTGTTCCTGGGAAGGCGATCCCTGGCATGGTGGCTTGCACAGCAGGACTGTGCTGTGCTGGAAGCCAAACAGAGCATGCTGTTAGTGTAAACTCAGGAGTTCAGGGCAATTTGTGCTGGCTGATTTGATTTTTTCCCTGCTTTGCTCTGGTTTAAATGTCCTTATGGATTGGACAGCAGAAACCAATGCTGTTACAGAAATGAAGGTCTCTGCTATTTCTAAGAATTATCGATCTCACAGCAGTTTGTAAATTCATCCTAATGCTTGAGCCAAATTCTGGTACATTACTTGTCCACTTCAACTCCTCTATCACTTCAGCTGGACAGAGACCTATCTCTGCTAGACTCTGCACCTTTCTGCAGCAAAGCTGCAATTCCCTAAACAGCTGCAGTACCGCAGCTGGATTAGTCCAGGGTATTTCAGGAATCCTCCCGTTACGGCAGAACGTTCATCAGTCAATCACCGCCCTCTAGAGGTGGCCACACTGTGCTTGGGGCTGAGCTGGGTTTGCTGCAAATGAGCCATCCCACAGCCCAAGCATTCCTGCAAGAAGCGGGAGGAAGGTGTTGGCTGGTTTGGATAGATCCAGGTGCGCTTACGGGTACAAAGGACAGAGCGCTGATTCCCAGCTCCTCCGTTATTCCTTCCCTCTCCCCCTGAGAGGTCACCCAACTGGCAGCATTTTGCCTTCAAACATTTTGCAGTCATGCTACTTCAGAGAGGAGTGAAACACGTAGAATAACAGACAACTGTATGACACAACTACACTACAAAGCAGTAAAAGTAACTGCCAGACTAAACTCTTGTTACAGCTTATTTTTTTTCTCAAGCAATGTGCATAAACTAAACCAGTGGCACAGATGCAGGAATTGATTGTGCCCACATGAGCTGGATGTGCTGGTGTGAGAAAAGCAGCAAGCCCTTCTGCACAACTGCACACTCACATTACTTTCATCTGACTGGAATAGCTAGGAAATTTTAAAGAGAAGAATACAAAGAGTGATGAATAGTAAGTAACCTACCACATAATCAAGTAATAAATGTACTGTTCCTGGCATGCAAAGACCCTGTTTGAATAGGTGAAGAAACTGCTCTGTACAGAGGCAGGACAAGATCCCAGAAGCAGGAATAGCACACGGCCAGGCTTCCCCAGACACATCCTTCCTCCTTTTTCCAGCTGGAAATTCTGTCTAGGTGGAATTTAGCAATTTTTTACGTTTTCTTCTGACAGGCTGGCTGGGTGTGCTGGTTTGCCTGCATATGGAGGGATTCTGCAGGTAACCACACATATGTGGTATATGTGCAGCCCGGTGCCTGAACATATACTTCTGCTGGCAACATTTAATCAAAATAGAGCAGATGCTCAGGATCCCAGCAACCATTTCATTTCAAATATTACCCTGGAATTCAAGAGAGCTGTCTTCTGTTACAGAATCATTGCATGGTGGAGCTTGGAAGGGACCTCTGGAGATTGATTAGTCCAACACCTCTCCTCAAAGCAGGGTCAACAAAAGCAACTTTTTGCCTGTGCTCTCCACAACCTCTCTAGGCAGTCTGTTTGTTCTTCAGTCACTGCCACAGTAAAAAAAAAAACCATGAAAAATCTGGTATTTAAATGGAACTTCTTGTATTCAGTTTGTGCCCTTTGGATCTTCTACTGCACACCACTGAAAAGACTCTGGGTCTGTCTTTTGCTCCCCCATCAGGTGTTTCTATGCATTGATAAGATCAACTCTGCTCTACAACCCCAGCTCTCCCACCCTCTCCTCTGCTCACATGTGACAGATGCTCTGAGATGTGGCCCTCCCAGTACGCCCACCCCTCTCTTGTATGGGAAGCCCAGCACCCCATGTGTGCACACACCCACTCAGCCCAGGGTGCTGTTGGCCTTCTTTGCTGCAAGGTCACTGCTGGTTCATGGTCAATGCACCCACCAGGACTCCCAGGTCTTTTCTAAAAGCTGTTTTCCAGACGTTCAGCCCTCAGCTTGTGTAGGTGCATGGGGTTAGTCTCAGCTTCACTTCTGCCTTGACTAGCTGGCCTTGGATTCAGCTCTCTGGACTTTGCTGTCCACGGTGTTGATGCCACTGATCTCTTTTGTAAAGCAATCTCAAACTTTGGTTATCTGTTATAGGTGTCATTTCGTTTGTCCTTCATAGGTAAATATCTTCATCTCTTTTTAATGTGTGGCTCCTCATACTGACAACATTCACTTCCATTTGGGCTTTTACAGCAGTCAGTCCTGCTGCTCAGGTGCCTCAGACTGTATTTAATTTATGCTTTCTTTAGGAGCTTATGCACACATTATTATACTTCAACACAAGTCCAGAAACTGAGACAGAAAACTGAGCACTGTATGATATCCTGTGGCCAGGGGCTATGAAGTTCTGTTCAGAACATTATGACATGAAAAACGTCCTTTCATTTTACCAGCTTTTTTCCCTTCTGTGGCTGCTGTATTCTAGACAAAAAGTGAGGGAGAAGCCCCGTTTCTAATCCCATATAGAGTACAGGGCAGTGAACATTATCCAGTTCCTTCTGCATGGAACTGAACAATTTGTGCTTGATTAAAACTCAGACTGACAATTTCAGAAAACTCAAGGTCCTAACACTGCCTCCTTATTATTGCTGTGCATTTCCTTGTCCACCTCTGCACTGTGCCAGCCACACAGTCAGACCTTTCCTCTCTGCAGGCCCAGGTTTGTCTTGCACGAGGATCTCTGGGTTCCTTCGTGGGTTTTTCTACCCCGTTCAAAGTTAGTGTCCAAGCCCTTTGGAAATAAACAACGACTCATATATTTTCATAACACCTTCAGGGGCAAAGGAGCACAATGATCCCCTGCCAAATTTCAAAGCCCAGCTCTAGAAGTGCAGGTTTGCCACAGCTCCTCAGCGTAGCTCTCCCCCTGGTCACACGCAGCGGGAAGCAGGCTGGTGCCCTGCAGCAGTAAGTCCCTGTGCCTACAGGCAATGCTGCTGGCATGCTAACCAGCTGCATAAATCACCAGAGATCCATGTGAGCCATGTAATCCTCTGGGCTTCAGTTCCTCACACCAAGCTGCACGATGTCCAAAAGCCGCGCACTGCACTGCCCTCCCTGCAACGTGGCTGCTTCCTGGAGCCTGTCTGGTGCCTCTCCCTACCTGTCCCTGTGTCTTCACCTCCACTGAGGGCCTCCACATCCTATACAAGGACATTAGAAGAGGAGATAAACCACCTTCCTTGCAGTTCCTTGGCTCATTAATCCCAGGTGTGAATCCATGGAATTGTGTGGAAGGAGGTTGGCCCTCCACCTCCACAAGGGCAGACACACTGCATTTGTGCTTACTTTACAATTACACTTGGAACCACGGAGCAAGAATATAATATAGTTTCTTATGTAACCATATATTTATTTTGGTTACGTGCGACAAATCTGAAATGGTGCTGGACCGTGCTGCTGCCCTCAAAAGAAGTTTGTCAGCAGAGTAACAATAATGTTCTGCTCCTGAAAATGATGTGCTGGGCTTTATGGTCAGCTTTTAGGTCTGAATGCTTTTTTTCCGCTTTGATATTTGAGCCCTCCCCTCAAAGCAAATCCTTCGAGTGTGTTCATGGTTCTCCAAGCAATGGTCATGGGAGGACAGAGACAAAGCACAAAAAAAAAGATGCTGACGGCATCTGAAAATGATTTTCAATCTCAGCCGCAGGAGCTCAGTGCACTAACACAGTAATTTATATACCAGGGATGGCTTTTCTGATGTTCTATAAATTTCTTGTTGGAATTATTAGGCATCCAAAATACACTTGGAACTAACCAACCAGAGGAGTGAGACAGAGCAGATAATACTGACTAAGCACCCCAAGCTCTGCCTCGCAGCCCCAAATCAAGCACATTGCCACCAAGCACACAACTGCAGTGACCAGTCAGGGAGGATCTGGAGCTGGGCTACTGAACTAAATCACATAACACAAGCTGGGATGTTGCATCATAAGAGGATCCTTCTGGGATCTGAAGCATCCGCACTCCTCACAGCCCAGCCTTGCCACAGCAAAGTCTGGCTGTCTTTGAGAGAAAAATGGCATTGGGAGAGTACGGGAGCTTTGCACATCAGATGTGCTTAAGGTAAACATAGAAGAAGTGGCTGAACTTTTTTGCAAATACTGCAATAAGATTACACCTAATAAAAGTACATGATAAATAACACAAGGAGAATTTTAAACACAAAAATTGAGGTAGGCTACTCAGGCTGCTGCTGAAGGAGCAACAAACCCAGCACACAGCCATAGATAACTCATCTCTGCTCATCCCATGGGGCAGAAACCCTGCCCTGGGTGGTGCCACATCTGGCTGCACACAGACATTCCTAGGCACACAGCAATGCCACTGGTGTAAGTCCTGCTCCTACAAAATGCCTGGAGGGCTCCAGTGCTCTCAGGAGCAGGGAGTGCCTGTTTCATGGAGAGATGAATTTAGTTCTCAGTAGACCGAATAAACAACCAACAGCCAGAAAAAACAGCCAGCTACTAGCCATCCCTGGTTCTTGCCATCGCAGACAAGGGACTGGCTTCTATTCAGGGAGGTTGTAAGTGGAATAACTGCTCTCCAGTCAGTACCTTGATAGCAGAGAGTGCTGCCATTGCACTGAGGTCAGCAGAGGCACCTGTGAGTGACACCAGTACAAACCAGACCAAAGCCTGGCTGCAGAGACTGAATGGAGAAAAAGTCAGAGCTTTTTTCTTCAAGGCATTTATCACACACAGTCACTAACTGAAGCACCTCAATCCTGCCCTTCTTCCATCTCTTTTTTCCACCTGGTCCTGTAAGTTCCTTGGACCAGGTATTTCCTGGTCCAAGGAAAGGAACCTTGGAAGGGTATTTCCCCCCCTCCCCTCCATCTCAAGCAGGTGCCCCACTCTCCTGCCTCATGGATAACTCAATATAACCACTGTCACCCTGAGGAGCAGCCAGGGTTAATGAACTGAAGCCTCTCCCTTCTCCTGCTGCCTGCCCAGGCTCTGAAGCCTCTGGGCAGCCAGGCACACTATCCAGAGACTCTCCAGGTGGTGTTCTGGGGGTCACAGGCAGCACAGCGTCAGAAAGAACTGTCTGAGCCGTGCAGCCCCACGGCTGGAGAGAAGAAACCGCAGCCCAGGGCTGACAGTGACTGATGACTGTAGGTGCTGCGAGAATTCGCTGCTCCTCACGTTACCCAAATGTCAGGGGGTTACAGTGATGTTATTAAAGCACCACAGGAGTGCAAAGATCTGTGTAAACTGAGAGTATAATTACCATGCAGGCAGAGCAGAGGCTGTTTGACAGTGTTGAAATGATGTTCTCTAGTAGCCCTCTGAATTGTCACGTGACTTGATACACTAAAAACACCCATATTGTGTTTTTATGTTCTGGATCTATGACAATTGCTTTTCCTGCAGCAGACAATGACTTGTAAAATTACTTTTCTTATTCTCAAGCCACCCAAAATTTTCCAAATTGTTTTACACGAACTAGAAGTGGTTTAGAAATAACCTTGGCTCAGGAAATGGCTCTGTTATAGGGCTTTTGCTGCCATGACAGCCAGCTGGGAGAAGATGGTTATTTCTAAATCACTCTATTTTTACATTAATATCTCTTTTAGAGCAAAACAGCAGCAGAAGCAGTATTATTTCCGCTGTGTACTCTGAAATAGGACTGGTTCCTAGGAACCACAACTTATTATCCTCCCATCATAGGCATCCCTGGTCATTTCATATGGCAGTATATCCACTGTCTCCCCTGTCCCAAGCCCTGAGATCACTGTGGGGGTGTAGGAGCAATCCTTTTCTCCTCTGTACTGGTAACTGCCATCAGAAACACAGATCCCACTTTAAAACAGACAGCCTTGCATGGCCAGAACCCTGCAGCCCGATATCATAGAATGGTTTGGGTTGAACTGGGCCTTAAAGGTGATCTAATTCCAAACTCCTTGACACTGGCAGAGAAAAAGGAAAACCCATCTATGCATGGGCTCGAATCTCAGCTTTTCAGTTATGAGCTGAACATGCTGATCGATTCTTCATAATAAAAAATAATTTTCCTACCTAAAACAAGATTACTTTCTGAAAAGCATTGATTCCAAGTAGCAGAAATATCACATAGACCAAGGGGGCCTTTGTCATGACATTATAATGGTTCAAAACTACAAGGCCAGGAGTTCTCCTTTCCCAGACAGCCATCAGCAACTTCTCCATCTGCAAACCAACCAGCTCAGATTGACAGCTATGACACCTCTGGATCAAGGGTTAGATCCCACATTTTCAAAGCTCTTGTTCCAGTAGCAAAGACACAAATTTAGTGTCTTCTGAGGACCCAAGCACTAACATACCTCAGCCATTTCATTGGGCTCTTCATATTTCAGGAAATCAAATGTGCAATCCTAAGATTCCCAGAGAAATTAAAGAAGTGATTTAATAGATCACTTAAAATTTTAAAATATTTATCATTAAAAAAGAAATCTAACTTCTTAATGAGGGAGGAGCAGAAAGAGGGCAGGGGAAAAAGTAAACAAATGAGAAGAGGCACCAAACTGTATTTCAAGTACACACAGTGGAAAATGCAGGTCAGTGCCAGCAGCCTAATAATCCAAATTCTCTTTCTATGCACTGACCTCTTCTGAGGAAAGGAAAGAATTTAAAGGAGCATCAATGATAATTGTACATACTCTGGAAGCAAACCTAAAAGTGCTGCCAGGAAAAATCATCCTTCTCCTTTCAGAGCCATTAACACATTCCCTTCCCCTTCCAGTGGGGCAGCAGAGGTCACACCTACGGAGGGAGGGGAGAGAGGGAATGCTCCTTACCTGCCACACACAGCCAGCCCTCAGCACAGCAGAAGGATGAGCATCAAATCTGAGTGGCAGAGATGGATTTCAGGGTTGGCAGGATCAATGTGCATTTCTCAAAAAGCCCCTGTAACACTGAGCGTTGGCACCCGGGCAGGCACTGCAGCTTTCTGGAGAGCATGGGAGTGGAACCAGCACTACACCTCCAGCAGTCTCCAGCAGACACACTGCAGGTCACTTGCTCCTTCCCCTCCCACAGAGAGCAACAAGAACTGCTTTGGGTACTGCCGTCCGAAGAGCTGGGAACTAAGGAAATTGTCCTAAATGCTTTTTTTTAAAAAATGACAAGTTTCATCCCTTTTACATGCTCCGGATGGCTGTAATAGCAACAATCATTCACCAAAATACCAGCAGTTAGATCCACCAATAGCATAATTCTGTACAGGGTTTATCTTCCCTTGTTCTTCATGCAGCTAAGTGCCCACACACACCTCTGCATTATACTTCTCCTTTCATGCTGTTCAATACCTCTCCTTGGCCCCAGTGAAATGGAAGTCCCACTCATTTCCCACACCCACTTCATACCAGCTTTGTTTAGATACTTTTTCTGGCCAGCTTACATATTGATGTGGTCTGATTTGCACAAAGACGAATGCAAAATCTGCCCCCAAAATTTCGAATGGAGGATGTTCTTGCCCACCCCAACTTTGCCTTTGGCCCATCTATCACAGTTGTTGCAGGGTTGAGGTAGTGTCAGTACTACGAGCGGTGAACTAAATGTTCTTTGGAGGGGATAAAAATCCCGAGAAATTCACGAAAATCAGTGGAGATACTCCAGATGAGGGAGGTATATGGCTCAACAAAAATAATGAAGCAGAAAACACCCACAGATGCAGGAGAAGTTGTCCGGACAGTTAAGCTACCCTGGCGTAGTCTGCCAGAAGCACAGCCCTTAACATCCATGCAGAAACCTTCTGCACTGCAGCTTAACCCACAACACTTCTCTCCCTGCCACTGGCCCCAAACTGCTCGCTTTGTTGGCTCCTGCTGACTTACACTGGGGGAAAGCTTAACCCCTGAAATTACCTAAAAATGCATTTGGGGGATGTTCAGAGGGGTGCTCTGAGTGCGCCTGTGAGTGACTCCAGAGCAAGCCCCTGTCTGGCTCAGAAGGATCACTGCCAGGGGAGGCTTGAGGCAGCAACTTTGAGGTGATCCTGTTGGACAGGGAAGGACACTCGAGGACACATAAGCACAGGTTGAAGAATAAACGAGCAAAATAAGTAAAAGGTTTCCTGTATCTCACAGTCTTATTTTAGTGTTACAGCTTTTCTGTCCTCGGTAGCATTTACTCTGATGTAACTGAAATGAAAACGTGGCTCAGGAAGGTTGGAGGATTCTGAGACCAGCTGAAAACAGAGAAAACACTACTTTACTCCACCAGCTTAAGCAGCTTTCCATGGGGCACATATCCTGAAAGGGGGAACAAATCACTGTACAGAGCTGCAGAGATTTTCACGATGACTTTAAATCAACTAAACTTTCCAACAGCTGAGCTTTTGGGCAATAAACTTGGCTGGAGCTGAGCCAGCCTAAGTTAGGCTGGGATCCTGCCCTGTCCTTTCTGAACAGAAAGCTAGACCCACCTGTGCTGAGTGTGACAAGGAAGATGCTGAGGGGACAGAGGCTGAAATCAAGCCAATAGCTCCAAACAGAACACAGATTTGGCTGCAGCTGCAAAAGAAAGGACACACAAAGTAGGGCATTTAACCATCAGCCCTCTTTGGACAAGAGCACCTGGACTAGAGAGGTGAGCTGGGCTCTCACATCTCCTCTGGGAACAAACATCTGCATTTAATGTACACACTTTGCTCACGTTTGAGAACATTAATCCAGCACAACAAAAAACCAGAAAAGTCACCAGCTGCATGTTGATGAAACCAGGCCCTTTGGCTGGAGTTCAGGGGCTTTACTAGGTGTGTATAAATAAACATGGAAGATTTCACTGCAGCAGTTTAACAAAGTGCTAGAATCCCTTCTGAAATCTTTATGAGGTGAAAATTAGCAAAGGTGAAAATTAGGCAACCTCTGCAAAACCAACTGACATTTTTCAATTTATGAGGCTTCCCATCTCACAACATCTATTATTTTACATGAAGATTTTAGTTTAAAAACTGCCTCTCTGAGCTATGCTGAGATGGGAAGGCTGCTGAGATCCTGGGCTGACATCCCAGGAACTGCAGTAGATTGCCTGGTATTCACAGCCAAATTTTCTAATAAGGTGGTGCACATTTCCAAAATGTCACTGCACAAGTGGCCATTGGTGGGGTTATTTTAAGGCAGTGGCTCAGGAAGGCACTTCTTGTGCCTCTTCCTGAATCGACAGACATGCATGCCTTGAACTTTCTTAAGACCCTGCTGTGAAGAGAGACTTTAATGGCAAAGACAGCTCCAGGATCGCTTACTGGAAGAGATTTTTATCACTTGATTTTCATCTCTTTGTACTGGTGCCAATTAGAAAAATAAAAACTTCTGAAATTCAAGGAGTTAGTCCTGGATAAAAGCAGACTGAAGCCTGAATTGAGCCATATAAAGCAGCTTCTGCCTTACAGAAGTGGCATTTTCCATGGAGAATCTGCACTAGAATAGATGGAAACGACCATTTTCTATCTCCCTATCCAACATCACGTCCTCAGGGACAGCTTTGCGTTCCATTAAAAGTGCAGCCAGCCAGGTGGTGGGGTATCAGAAGCAGTGTTTGTAGTGCCAGGCAGTCTGATCTGAAAGGCATGTCCAAAGAATCCCCTCTGATCCTTACTTCAAGGCTCTGAAAGGCACATACCTTCATTTCACCATCCCTCACATCCTCTCTCTGGGAATCTGACTCACTTCCTTGGGTTTTGTCTTTATCTCTCTTCCCTGAACATTTTTAAAGTTAGACTAAATGCTCATGGAGTTCCTGCTGTGGGGGATTGATTTTCTTTTCCCAACTAGAACTGTGCAAGATCCTTCACCCACTGCTGGTAAGTCTTTGACAAAGGTGCTTATGAAGGTTAAAACATTTGTGTTCCCTAAGTACAAGGCAGAAAATCCAGGGAGCCTTGAGGTATCTGCTGTTGTTCCTTAAGACACATTGGAAAGAATTTTATTTCTTTTTTTCCCCATTACTCAGTATTTCATCATTCCTTCCTCACTGCTCAACTTCTGTAAGAACATTTTGTGACGGACTTTGTCATAAGCCTGAGGGTGCTGCAAACAAATCAGACCAGCTCCTTTAATTATTATTTTGCAAAACAGAAAAGGCCAATCATTTTCATTTACGAAAGAAAGTGCGCTCTGGTGCCTTTCTTATCTGTGTAAGTGTAAACTTTAACTGCCCTCTACTATGGAAAACAAACTAACAAACAAGTCAGAAACAGTGAAATCATAGCTCGTTACATATTCTGCTACTCATGAAAATGACTACAGGAGATGGACTTTGGAGACTGAGGAGCAGTGTCCCACCTACACTCAAATACTACACATGCAGAGTCACAATTGGTGTGGAAAGGATGTGGCAGCAGAGGAGCAGAACTCCTTCAGATCTCCCTCACACTCCCTGCCCATGCTTTCTCACCACATTTCTTCTTGGATTATTTAAATTCTACCTTTTTATCCCACATAAAATGAGCTTCCTGTCTCCCCTTATCTCCCTTCCTACTGAATTTCAGTGAAATCTTACTTTGTTGTATTCCCACAAGAAATTTAACAGAGGAGCCTGGAGAATGACAGCAAAAATAATACAGTGGAAGGCAAAATAAAAGCAGCAGGGACCATATAAAGGGAGACACTAGAATTATTTTAATTCCTTTTCTACTAACTGAAATCTCTTGCTTCTGTTGTTATTTCTTTTCTTTTATGCTGGAGGAAAACTAACACATGAAGAAGGAACAATGACTGCTGGCAGACTTGAAAATCCCCTGTCACTGGCAAGTGAGGATTGGAAAGTTCATGTGAAAGCTGCTAAGAACTGACTAACAGCTGCCCTGCTCAGATCTTCTGAGCATCCCATCTCTACTGAAGATATTCACCTCCTTTAGAGCTCGAGAGGTTAAACTGACTCAGCAAAGGAGCCATTTTTCTGGAATAGATTTGACAAAGGATTGGAGAACAGGAGGCTTGGGAGTCCCCAGTTCCACTGCAGGGGCAGAGGGTGCTTCACCTCCTGCAAGGTGGTGGGTTTGTTACCTTACAGTCCCTTCTCCTCCATTCAGGTATTCCTGCATCTGCCTGACAACCCTGCAGAGGCAAGCCAAGTGCCATAGAAGCCACTAGGACACTTTCATGAAGAACTGTCTGGAAAAGGGAATTTCTGATCTGTGGGAAGTTCCAACATTCTGAAATTTGCTTTTCTTCCACATACAAACGAGAGGCCAAAATTCCATGGTCTGTGTGGAATGGATCTCCTGGAGAGGAAGAGGGGGAAGGAATGGAGAAGATTAAGAAACCTTATTTTGAAGGAAAAAAATAAAATCCTTTTGATACTTTTTTGGTGAAATTTGCCACTTTTTAACTTCCATGGGTACCAAACCAGACCCCAGAGAAGACTCTCAAAGTCTGCAGCTCACAGGGAATCTGGGAGAGATGCATGAAAAACAAGCAAACAGCTAATGATCAGTCAGAAACCCCCAATAAAGAAGTTATTTTCAAATTGGTTATACGTTTCAAACAATTCAAATAAATTCAATATTTGCAGGCAGCTATACAACTCCTCAAAGATTCCAGCAAAGGATTTAGGTATGGTTTTCAATTTCGGAATATGTGTCCCCACTGAAAATATTTACTCAAGCATGTACAGTTGAAGGTTCATTTAATTCTTTCCCTGGACTAGTGCCCATTCATTCTTAACCCAGGAACATTATTTTTACATTTGATACAACACCCTACTGATTTCTAAGCAAGTTTCACTCTCAGTTTCAGTCAGCTCTGGGTCTGCTATTTAATATTTTAACCAAAATCTGTTGGCCTTTGGTATCTCAAGTCAGCCCTTTAAAGTTACATAAATAAAAGGTACTTATCTTTCATTGAAGCAGAACATCTGCAGTTTTCCTTAATCACTGCTGTCAAGAATCTGCAGCATTCCCTTTTACACAACTCACAAAACTTTGGGATGGTCATGGGCATAGAAATATGCATGTTCCTGACAGTCCCGACTCCCACCTTCCTCTTTTTTATCATATGACATGGCTAAAGCTGCTCAAAGAAAACTCTTAATTTTTAACTGTAGGAAAACAAGCTTCGTGCAACGATGCAGAAAAGACAGACAACAGTTAGAAGACAGTTTGCTACCAATAATTAGGTATTCCAAGGCACTAAGGAATGATTATAGAAAATTTCAGATCAAAGTGACAAGGTGGTTTCTCTGGCCAGAAAATGGGCAGATGACATTGAGTGTCAATAGAAGTGAAGTGATGCACACAGGAAGAAACAATCTTAAATACTTCTACTTTGTCTGCATAGCAAAGGGCTTTGAGCTGACTGTTCCTGATCCAAAATGAGGACCAAGAAGGGGTTTGGCAGAGGCTGGCCCTCAAAATGATTGGTTCCAATATAAGAGCTTGGGATCTTCAATTGAAAATGACAGGAAATATGCTTAAAACCCAGAAAGGACCTATTTTCAACCAGAGTGTATTTTAACAGTGGAACTCCTCACCAAATTACATTCAAGATGCCAAAAACTTACACAGA
This sequence comes from Machaerirhynchus nigripectus, assembly GCA_013397975.1. Classification (NCBI taxonomy): domain Eukaryota; kingdom Metazoa; phylum Chordata; class Aves; order Passeriformes; family Dicruridae; genus Machaerirhynchus; species Machaerirhynchus nigripectus. Next base: position 1,136,883 of record VZRQ01003115.1, on the reverse strand, counting down.
TTCAAAAAGAAAGTCACCAAAGAAAAATCCCTCAGGGACTATTAAACGCAAAATTTTGTGTCTGGTTCTAAAATCCCTCAGCCACAAATTGTTGGAGGCTGTGAGAATATTTGAAGGAAGTGTCAAATATGCTTGCAGGACTGGCCACTGTCAGAGTGAGTATCCTGAGCGAGACAGACGCCTGGTCTGACCTGGTATGACTGTTCTTGCACTTTTATATCACATTTTCCTGTTGCCTCGTTCTCAGAAAAACCTAAAAAATAAATCACTGAAACGATCATTTACGTTCACACACACCCCATATTTTGTTCAATAGACAGAGCTGGCATGGAAAATTTCAACACAAAGACTTAAGGTTTAGTAAATTTATAAGCAACCAAAGAAAGGGAAATGCTAAATGCTTACAAGTTAAATAAGAGACAGAGCTATCAGCCCTACCTTTAATTAAAAAAAATTATTTGGAGTTCAAGTGGATAGCACATATCAGCAATTTAGGGTAATACACAATACAGCAATGATATAGCTGCTCATGAGGTGAGCTGAAGAAAATCAGAGATAATCTTAAAATTTAAAGAAACTCAAATATACTGACACAGGAAAATACATACATATTATGCATCCATACATAGTGTGGTGACATTGCCAATGTTTCCCACAGTCTAAAGGGCTCTAGTGGTTTTAGAGCTATCCTTTGCAGTTAAAATACAGAATCCTAGTAAACCTACTAATATTCCTCAGTTTGGTTGGAATTTCTTGTGTGCACATATACATGCAATGTCTTTGTCTGAGAAGCCAGCATCAATTAAATTTAATCACTTCCCCTGTGGACCTAAATCAAGGCTGGATGCTAAGTTAATGTATTTCTATATGTAGTCTGTTTATAAGTCATTCTTCTTCAGCAGTGGCACCTTTTCCATGTAGTTTAGAATAGAAGCTGCCCTTGTTCTCCAGCACAACCTCTACCATGAAAGCATCAGAAGAAAGTCATTACATTTAGCAGGCACCTCCCTTGTTTAATGGTGTGTAAATGTCTTGGTGCCAGTCCTGTGCTTGGCGTACAGGGAAAGGTTAAATACATTAAACATCTGCAGCTCAGCTAAACCCCAGTGAAATGCTGCAGGACGTGATAACCACAGACAAGCACAGGAGAAATGGAAACACTAATGATGGAAGGGCTCTGTTTAGGATAATTTCTAGTCATAGAAAGATGCTTTAAAAGTAACTGCAGGGAAAATTATGTTGGAAATCTTTCCTAATGGGGAGACATAATAGGCTGTGGAATAATCACCCAAGGGAGAGGAAGGAAGTCCTTTTGACTGAGTCATTTCTTTCTGGACTGGGCGAAGCATTAAGCACACTACAGGGAAAAAATGTCCTGGCAGACAGCAAGACTACCAGCTGTACTGCTCAGAAGCCCAAGACATTTCTGTTCTCAACAGTAGCAGTTTTATTCAGAACAAAACCAAGCTCATTAAAACTTTTTGAATTGTGCATGAGGAGATGAGTGACTTCTGTAGTCTCACCCTTCTCTTTCTCAAATTTAGTTTATTTACATGCATTTATGGCTCTTTCTTAAGCTGCATTTCCAGAAGAGAGGTTTCCAGGGCTGCAGTCATGTATTGCCTTTGTCCATCTGATGCTGTGTGGCAAGAACAGATGCAGCTTTATCAGGAACTTGTCCTGATCAGGCTCTGGCCAAGCGTGACTAGTTTAATGTGACAGATTATAGAATGAAAGGAGAGTGAGAGGGGAGGAATAACAAGTGCCATGGAAAGATTAGATTCTCCACACATTTCTGCATTTATTGACCTTTTCTTCTTCGCTAGACCATTAGTTACCCAGATTTACAGCTCGAGATGGCAGGCAAGCTGTCAGGTGCACTGCTTGGGTCATTGATGATGTTATGAACTCTACTGGAAACTGATTTCATTAAACAAAACTATGTGGTTTGGCATTTGATATAGCCAATATCTAACTGATGTTTTTATTGCTCTTTGTACAAAGTAATTAGTGAGATCTTTTTAATAACTTGTTAGGGACTTCAAAATTTAAAAAAGTGCATGTGGGGTACCAACAGCTGGTAAACAGCATCCATCCCTGATGAAGAGTCAGTGTCTGTGAGTGCAGCCTGGCATCACTGTACATAAATCTATAGACCAATCTGCAGAGAAACAATATTTTATACTGAAGTTTCTTGAAGGCTCACTTGGATGGTTTTCTTTCAGCACCCTCTACATCAAGTATTCTGTCATAAACTGGACTTGAGTGGCAATTTACTCATGAATAAAATACCACCTCTGGGACTTAATCCAGAGAGAAAGTAAAGAACCTAACCCAGATCACTGCTGGCCAGCAGAAAGAGTTCAACGTGCAGGACACCAGTCTGAAATGATGCAATAGTCTATAGCAGTGCAAGCAGGATTTCATAACCTTTAGACCCACATTTCTGAAGGCAAAAATCTATACTATGTTTAAAGCATGTGGAGGTCTATATCTTTGTTCTGAGGTCTGAACCCAGGCTGTTACTGTGTGTTCACTTTACTTGTTGCTGTCATGGTTTAAACCAGCCAGGAACAAAGCACCACACAGTCACTCCCTTACTCCTTGACCCCGCTGGGGGGAAAAGAGAATTGAAAGGATAAAAGTAAAAAATATGGTGAGCTAAGATCAATTTAACAATTGAATGGCAACAATAAATTTCAATGAAAAGGAAATTAACAAAATGAGAGAACCCCAGGAAAACAAGTGATACAAATGAAAACAATTGCTTACCATCAACAGACTGATGCCCAGCCAGTCCCTGAGCAACCTTGCCTGACCCACCCTTCTCTCTAGTTTCTTGCTGAGCATGATGTCAGATGGTCTGGAATATCCCTTGGGCCATCTGGGGTCACCTGTCCCAGATGTGTCCACTCCCAGCTTTCCGTGCACCCCCAGTCCTCTCACTGCTGGGGTGGGGTGAGATGAAGAAAAGGCCTTGTCTCTGTGTAGGTGCTGCTCAGCAATAACTAAAACATCCCTGGAATTCTCAACACTTTCCAGCACAGATCCAAAACACAGCCCCACAGCAGCTACTGTAAAGAAAATTAACAATACCTTAGCCAAAACAGCTCAATTACATCAGTTGAAGCAATGTAATTCCAATGATACACAAGATCCCCACCACTGGATCTGGGAAAGAGTTTGATCACTGCTCAACTGTAGCATGCTGGAGGCATCAACACATTCATCCATCTTCTTAGAACACTTTCAGTGTACAGCACATCTCCTAAGAAACCCCTCTTGCCCCTCCTCAAACCTGGTAATGCTTTACAAAGGCGAGCATTTGGAGGAAAAGGGATTCTCTGCACCATGCCAATTGCCTCTGGAAGGGATTCTTGGTTGGTGTTTTTTAGACTTTAGCTAGAAGGGTACAAGTGTCATTTGCCATCTTCAAAGAGTTGAATGCAAGACCAGCCACTAGCTCTGCACTCAGGTCTGTTTGACTTTAATCTCTGCACCTGTGTAACGTGGCTGTCATGTTTTAGCACCATGAGAAGAGCTGAGTCTCAGCTCTGGGTCTCTTGCTGCTGATGACAGTTCCATGCAGCTCATTTTCCTCACGCCACATGACCTGGCTGGCTTTGGCACATCCTGTCTATCTGCTGCTGACTGAAGAGGAAATATTTACCTTGAGCCTGAGCACTAAACACCTCCTCTGTGGTTAGGAGAGATGCAGCTTTCTCCACGGTGGGGTGGTGATTAGATGGAGTGTTACCTCCATTTTCCACCTTTGCAGCAGTAATTGCTTTCCCTTGTGCCCCTTGCTGGACAAATGAGCAAAGGAAATATTCTGGGAACAGCGTGGACTTTCAAACACTGTGTAACGTGAGCACACCGGCTTTTGGACAAGGGGTTGGCTCAGCAGATGTGCGAGTGGGGGAAGTTTGCTATCCCACCCTGAGGTGAGAAATTAATTGCTCTGTGTCCCCTCTTTGCTATGTATTCAGCTGGCAAACCCTAACCCATGGCCTCCGTGTGGGGTCATCCAGTTCTGGGCTTGTTTGTGGCCTAACATTTCACACCCATGCTTTGATACTTCACAGAAATATTCCTTGCAGGGCAGAACAGGTCCCTCTGCCTCTACTAAGGGACAAGGACGTGAATGGACAGCATACATTTTATTTCTTGTGCAGAAAGCTGAAGGTCACAAGCCAATTTTGCTTGCATGAGAGATGCAGAAGAGTAAGATGCCAATGAGAAGCTAAGCCACCCACCGTGGACCCAAAACAGGTCACAGCCTCACCATGTCAAGAAACTGCATAAACAGAACAGAAAGACCCTGCCCTGTCCCACAGCATTGCAGGCAAAGAATTTGGGCACAGTCGAGTCAACTTAACTGTATATTAAGCTGAGTATTTCTTGTTGTGTACTCTTACTACAAGTCTTAGTTGGCACTGATCCTTCAAGTCACTGGTGCTCCCACTCCAAGGTGTTTAACTGATGTTACAGAAGGAAATGCTGCAATCTTGGTCTACAAAAGGGATTGGTATAAAAGTAAAGCCTGAGAGAATGAGTTCAAGAATGAAGGAATGCTTAAAGCAATTCCTGGGGAAACATAAATTGGAGCTTGAATTTGGAATCTGCTGTGGCATGCAAATATCCCTATCATTGAAAAGACTAACAGGATTTTTTGTAGTCTAATAATTTTGATAACTTTCTCAAAAGTTTTCTGCAGTGACTTAAAATACTCCTCCCCTTCCTCAATGAAAACAAACTTGTTTTCACACTTACCAGCTTTAAGATTTGCAAAATTTAACCCAGCTCTTACTGTATCTAATTTTCATATCCATGCAAAGAAAGAACCAAACTAAACCCAACAAGTGCCTATGGAAACCCTGCAACATCTTCTTGGATGTCTGCATCATCTGCTTGGATGTCAATAAGAAATTGTTTGTACATTACAGAAGATAGAAAGAAGCTTCTGAAGACTTCATAGACTCATAGAGCATCAGACCCCAAGCTGATCTCTACAGTTATTTACATTTTGCTAAGCCATCATCAGTTAACTTGTGTTAGGATAAAACAGACATACACTTCAAATATGTAAATATAAATAAAAATAGAGATAATCCAGCACTTTTCTTGCTAGAAAACCAAGGAAATTTTCAGAAATCTACTTTGTGCAGATGCAGTACCAATCTCACATCAGAGCCAATAAGTGTGAGACTTGGACAACTTGCACATTTGCCTTTATACAATCAGATGGCAAGAAAGAGCTCATTTTCCAGCCACCTGCAACAGAAGACCAAAGTTTTGGGTTCTGGTTTTCAGTGTTCCTTCCCCATGAAGATTCTGACCCAAGAGAAGGTTTGTCATGGAATCTTTGACTTCAGACGGCCCATGGATGGAAGGAAAAACCTTCAGGGATAGGGGAATAGACAGGGAATGGGAGAGAGGCAGGTAACAAATCCACACTGTGAAAATTTCTTACCCCTTTTTGAAGCAGATGGAAGAAAAAAGTGTCTGGATATTACTGAACTTTACAAGAACCCTGCCAGAGCTGTAGAGCAAAAATATAACTTACAGTACCAGAGAAGTATAATCATTTTCTGTGTTGTGTTCCAGAAGCTGAAGGGCTGTGATTTTATTAGAACCCTGCTGTTGCAAGACCACAGAGTAATACACTGACATTTTCAGCTGCACTTAAACCTAATATATATATTTTAATACTATATTTATATTCCATCATGAACTGACACTGGACAGAATAAGTCACTATTGCCACTGTGACTGCACTTGAACTTCAAATGGAAAAGGCTCTACTATGTGGAGCCTTGCAAAAGGCCCTTTTTCTATGTCAGGGTCTATCCAGGGTTTTGCAGCAGTGCCAGTCTCTCTAGTTTCTGACCACCTCCCTCTTCACTAGACTACAAAGCAAGCTGCCATTAGGGCTTCTGGGAGCTTCAGCCTCTTTCCTTTCCCCAGTTACAGGATCCAGGGAATCCCCCAGTTACAGAGAGAGGATACACAACACCAGGGACTGCAGTGCTGGGAGAAACCCAGCCCTTGTTCAGAAACCTTGTCAGAAAAGAAAGCTCCTGCTGCATTTCATGAGGATGATCAGACTCTCTCTTAGCTTTATACAGCAGTTCTGCTGCCCTGGGAGTACTTCACCTCTGTTTTCTTTGCTCGATCTCATCCGCCCCATCAGCAGCTGCCAGGGCAGTTTGGTGCTATGGTACCCAGTGGGAACTCACATGGTCAGAACTGAAAGAAACAACAGGAAAAGATCGTGTAGAACTGAGAAGACTCTGTATTTCTAGTACTGAACAGCCACAGAGACATATTTTTTTCTTTACTGCTTTTTTCAGGGTGCCCTTAATATGCTTCCTCACATGTGGAGGGCATATACTTAAGATGTCACTTATTTATTAATCTGTATTTTTTTTAAAAAACCTGAGGACTAAGTCAGGAATCACACTCACTCTCCTAATTTCTCTCCAGATACACACCAAAAAATAGGCTGATGCACAAAGCAGCCTGCACTGCTCCATACACTCACTCTGGGGAACTGCATGAATCAGGCTGGTGTGAGTCCTCCCTCCCTTTGTGTAGAGACAAGCCTCGTTTCCTGGATCAGAAGCTGTCTTCTGGTTGTGCAACTGTACTATGAGATCTTGCCTGACAAGTAGGGTTCTGGGACAATACAACAATTGAAGCACAACAATAAATAGATGCTAAGTGCTCAAGCCACTGTAACAATTATGTAAAAAAAAAGAAAAAAAGAAAAAAAAAAAAAAAAAGAGAGAGAGCTAATCAGCTTGTAAGGCTTCCTATACCTTATTGCTTAGTCATTCATCCTGAAGTGATAAAATAGATATTCCTTACTGAGACATAAAGATAATATTAAGTGCAGTACCATGGCCACTTTCATCATATGTAGAAAGGAACAAAACCACAAACGTAGAAGAGGGCTGAAAACCAGATTCAAGAGCTATTTCTAAAGAAATCAGAGATATTTTCAGGATTGCTGTAATTCCTATTAGTGTTTCCTGATGTTCATATTTCAGTACTCCCAGCGGTTTTAGCCAGGGAACAGGGTTGCACTGAACATTATCTACACACACCTCTCAAAGCAAGACAGTCCCTGGACAGGAACCTTATTCTCTTGACAAAGAGAAGCTGAGTGCTTTTCACTTCACCTGCCAAAAGAGACAAATTATCACACTGACCATCACAAGGTCATGAAGACAACAAGAAAAAAGGTTAAAATATATATAATAGCATGGGCCTGAAAAAGGAAGACATTTCACAAGGGACAAAAGAATCATAGAGCAGACACAGGACCTAACTGAAGAACAGATTTGTCACATAAATGCAGTGTGTTCCAAAAGACCCCCAATTTAATACTTTAGAAAAGAGCAGTATCTTCTTCGTGGCTCACTGGTACTCTTTGAGGAATTTTGGAAAACATTCTAGAAAGACATGCTTTGGCTGAGAATATAATTGGTTTGCTGGGATTTGATGTTTTCATTCTTTTTTTCTTTTTGGTTTCTTGTTGTTTTGATTTATGAGAATGAACACTTGTCTCAAAAACAGGATCTTGGTTACTGAGGAATCTGTTTATTTCAGGCCCTTTTTCCTAACTTGGTATCAGTTGGAACCAGTCACTACTCTTGGTATTTTTAGGGGTCTAATTTTAGGCCCTGATTTTTCAGATGTTGGCCAGAGGCCCCACTTGGTCTCCACACAGAAAAACTGTATTGGAAGATTTTCTTCTATGTCTGGTGCAGATCCAAAGCTTCTGAAGACATATGGATTTCTTTCCATTGAGTTCCATAGCGCCAGGTCTGGCCTCCTGCTTGTGACACCAGTTAGCAGGAGCATCTGTGAAGGGCCTGAAATGGATGTGTGGATCTGCCTCACTTCAGGCACTTGGTAAGTGAAGAGCTGCCTCTGCTCAGCTGCAATAAATCTAGTGCCCATGGCTGCACAAGCAGGTGGAATATCTTCATGGAAAGGGTTGTTAAACATTGGAATGGACTGCCCAGGGAGGTGGTTGAGTCACCATTCCTGGAGGTGTTCAAGAAATGACTGGACATGGCACTTAGTGCTGTGATTTAGTTGACAAGGTGGTGTTTGATCAAAGGTTTGACTCCGCAATCTCAGAGGACTTTTCCAGCCCAAATGACTCTGTAAAGGCCATTCCACTGCCATCAGGAGCCAGCATCCCAGCACCTTCACAGTGCAAAGAGCCAACACAACACAAAGGGAAAAGCCTGGTTCTAATCTTCTCCTGACAGACTTGCCGTGAAATCCATGCCAGTTCTCTGCATCCTGATTTAGCTCATACCATCCCTGGTACCAGTGTAGCAAGAAATCTCCGAGGAAAGGCTCTTTGCAGGAAAGGCTCTGCTCCTTGACAAGAAGAATAAAACTTTCCCATAATAAGCAGACATCATCTTCGCTATCAACACCAAGTCTTAATCTCAGGAAAAAGATAGCAGGGCTGACTTCTCATCCAAAAATCCTCCCATGTCTCCCCAGGGCACTGATATACTCCTGGAACTTCTCCCTCCACGCAGTGTCTCAAGCTGCACAGCAGCACAGGTCAGCCCCCTGGACGTGGCAGTGCTTCCTCCTCTCGCCACATCCACCCAACACATCACAGGACTGAAGTCAGATCTCTGGGGGAGGTCAGGAGTCTCTCAGGGCTTTCTCCATGCACGAGCAGCACTCACTGCACAGGGGTGGGCTTGGTTTGTGTTTGCCACACAAAAGCTGAGAGCTGTTGGAAAGCAGGATTGTCTCCTCACTCGGGGGCTTGCACATGATGAATGTGGGATTGCACTGAGGCAGAAAGAAAAGGCACCTTTGGAGTGCAACTGTGTTTTAACTACTTTGACTGCTGCTATTCTCTGCTTTTGTTGCAACCATCATATTTCCTCTGTCAGGTTGATTGTCTGCCACATTTGCTTTCTTTCCCCCCAAACAAGAGGCATGAAGACCACTGATAACTAACAAGGGCTGGGAAGCAAAACACTGAAGGACCCTCTTGTAACCAGAGGAAAAGAGACGGTAGAGAGGATTATTTGTACAGAACTCAGCTTGGGTTTTCAAACCAGCATTTATAGGTTTGGAAAGAGCCAAGAACAGAAACTTTAAAATAGTTATTAGGGGTTTTATGGAAACTGGATGAATGGATGGTTTAAATGGGAAGCCAAATAAATATAAAAAAAGAGATAATCTAAGCCTGGCAGGAGATCTGAGGATCTTGAATAATAAAGCTAAAAAAAGTAGGAAAATAAAGCTTTTAAAGTGTGACACAAAGCCTCTGGGGTCCAGAAAAAAATGTTTCTCAGTAGCAGAGATGCTCTGCTTGAATCAAGGGACAACAATCACTAAGGTACTGCCCTATCAACACAAACTCTGCTGTCCTGTGCATTGCACTCTAACCACAGCAATACACTCAGATAAACCATCCACTAAGCACAAAGATGGCATTTGAGAGAGAAGCTGCAATCAGCCAACAGTAACACCGAGTTATATCCACCGAGTGGCTTCTCCCACTTTGCTTTATCTAGGAAGCCATGCGTTTGGATTTCAGTCCTCAGATGGTCACAGTGGTGCCTGTGCTAACCACAGCACAGCCCTGCAGTCCTGACCTCGTCTCACTTGGAGCTGTGGCTGCAGAGCCTCTGTAGCTGGACACCTCTCAAAACCAACCTACAGTCTGGGGGGGAAATGGAAAGCTCCTTGCTCTCATCTCTTTTCAAGAAAATCAGACACTTACTCCAAGAAGAAACTGTGGCTTCTTTGTACCTGAGCATCTGCAACATAAATGATGCCACGGTCTTTTTGTAGACACAACTACATGGAATAACAAATTCATGACAGAGATGATAATGCTTATGATGCAAACAGGTTTTATGCCAACCAAATTGCACCTCCTGTGGAGTTTCAAAAGCATTTTACAAACCAGTAGTAGATGCAAAGTGAGTTTTGTTATTCTAATTAAATTAGTAATTAGGTGAGATAGCCTATTATGCACTGATAAATAGGGGAAACTGAGGCTGAAAGCAGTGAAGAAATCAGCCAAACAGTGGGAACATCAGGAATCAGCCCAAAACTTCTGACTCATGTGCTTGTGCTCATTTGGCTAACTCTCCTTTCATGTAAGCCAATTCCTGGTTCTGATCTCATTGAAGCCAATGGTAAAACTTCCATATATGTGAAGAGAACAAAGATTTGAAATTTCAATCTGTCATCTGCACTTTATAGGTTTGTGCCTTTATAGAGGGGGCAGATATTTCATTCTGCTCTGTGGTTCAGCCAGCTGGATGGTGCTATGTATATTTAGGGCACAATGAGAAAAATAAATAGCAATTAAAAAACAAAAAAAAAGAAGTCAACACTTTCTTCCATATGGAAGATTTTAGTATTTTTAATGGTAAAATTACTCTTCCACATTTATGGCGCTTCCGCTGAGAGAACAGTTGTTTGTAACCATTAGCAGCAGCAGCAGAGCTGATCTGGTTCTTCCAGAGGTCTGTTCCAGGAGCCTGGCAGCTCCCCACAGCCACAGGAGGCAGTGGCTCATGCCCATCTGTACCATGGGAGAGACAGTGCTGCACCCAGTTATCCCCTCTCTCATCTTCTGGCTTTACTTTGGCTTTCAACAGCAATTAAATGCTTTAAGACTGTTTTAAACTATCAGCAGGTGACTACTCTTGCTGATATCCTCGGGGGGAAAAAAAAAGCATCAAGAAAGTCTTAAAGCTCATACAAGCACAAGATGAAAGGAGATCTGGTCCCATCTACACATCACCTGCAATGGAGAGGAGAAAGAGGGACCCCGTATTTCACACAACTCACCTCTTCACCAGGGCCCTCACTCTTCAGTGCAGAAATACTGATGGGTCAGTCAGGGATTAGCTGCAAAAGGCTCTACACCTTCCCAGTGAAAACTCAGCTATTTCATTCCAGCATATGCACTGGTGAACAGCACCACCACTTCGGCCATGGAACCCCAAAAATGAGGGCAAATCCAGTGTCACTGCTTGCTCCAGCCATTCTGGAACACAAAAAGATGTCAGGGGAAAAACTGCTTTGTCTGAAAGGGATGCCAGCAGGACAGAAAGAAGAATGGATCCCTACTGCAGCTGAGACTGTCTTGGCTAGACCAGATGAATGATCCTGGTGAACATGCTGTCTCCTGCTTTCACAGGTGAGGCTCCAGTCAGCACATTGCCTGGGTCTGCTCCAAAAGATCTGTACAAACAGAACTCTCCCCATTTCCTTTCTGCATTTGAGGGAACCACAAGCAACTTCACCTGGATCCAGCTGACTGTGTCACCATGCCATGAGGACAGCACATGTTTTATTCACCCCTGCAAAGGAACCAAGGCCCTGTGGGTCAGCACGGTGGGGCTGGCAAAAAGCAAGGGGAGGGAATTGTCACCTTAAAAGTTCTTCCACAATAAGTGCCTTATCATTCCCCCCATTCGCAGATTCTCAGAGTGAGAACTGGTGGGAACATCCTCCCTCTCCCCCCGGGGTAGAAGGTTTCAGTCACTGCACAGCTCAGGCTTCAGCAAAGCAGGATGTACATGTGCAAACATGCTCACACAACACGGATGTCCAAATACTCCCAAACCCAAATGACATCAAGATTTTCTTTAATTATTGTATTTTTAAACCCTTGATTTTCTTGTGGTGGAGGCCTGAGAACCATAGGAGACCTTGGGGGGTGGAGGGGTGCCAAAGACAACTGTGGCCTGGGAATACTTGCCAGCTGGACTATGTGATTCAGGTTTTGTTCTCAAAATTTTCCCCCTGTTTTCCTTTCAGATCCTGCTTTCTGGCTTGCTGGGGTCTGCAAATGCCCAGATCTAGAAACTGCAAACCCAGACTGCACTGCTGCATCAGTCCCTGCAACTGAGAGCCAATGCAGCAGTGAGCAGCAATTTGAGATACCAGGAATCCTGCCTTTAATGGACTGCACTCCCTAGCCACAATTCCCATGAAACTTTGAAGGCCCAGGTTTGCTCCTGTTTGCACCCTTTCAGCTTTAACAGCTACTCCTGATTTATATGAGGATTTTGGAATCTGGGATTCACTTCCTATTCTAAAGAAAGAAAAAGAAAATAACAAACACAGTTTGGATCCAGCTATCTTGCAGGCTGAAATTCTGTTCTGCATTTTTTCCTTCCCATGCTGCAGCCTCCTCTGCTCCTTCTGCTTCTTTTCAGATGAACTGCTGAGATGCTGAAATTCAAACTACATGAATGTGCATCATATCTATCACTCACAAAGACTGTGCTGGTGCAATATCTCCCTACCCACCCTTCCTACATCAAAGTAAAATCCTCTGGTTGCCTGACACAGTGAAGACTACCTGGCAAGTATGACAGGAATCCTGCACAGTGGAGGGTAAGTGCTGCAGCAGCTGGTTCTTGAGGCTGCTGCCCACCTTGGAGATGTGCAATACTATCTTGAACTCAATCCCCAGCTGATGTGCCAGCACAAAGCACCAAGACCCATCCTTTGGAAGAGATATAGGGTATGATGCGAAAGATGTTTATCTGCTCCAGCTGGCAAGGAGGCAGCACTCTCTACCAGCTGCACACAGAAAGGGGAGCTGGAAGAGTATTTTGGATCCCACAGGCCCCCACCATGGAGAAGGGTTGAGAACAAAGCCCTTTTATGTAATAATCTTGAGGCACTGACAGCAGCAGAGGTCTGAGGGGAGTGGCCAAAGCAGGAGGAGGACATTACAGATCCTAGTAAGTAGCAATTGTTTGGGACAAACTGTGGCTGAAGATGAGCTCCTCCATAGAATCTCATTAACATAAGCTACCTTGCCAGGGACTGAAGGGACACATGCAGCCTTCATGCTCTCAGAACAAGACCTCAGATAGCATAGGTGGAGAGTCTGAAAATTCCCATTTCCTGAAACTCTTGCAAAAGACTCTCTTTGGCCACTTTGTAATCAGATCTGTGCCATCTCCTTTCTGAACTCTTTATCTTTTCCTCATGAGTCAGCTCCTGCAGTACCCAGAGCAAAACAGATACACCTTTAGGATAAGAGAAAACTTGTCCTATACGCTGGTTTTATCTTTAGTAACCTGAGCCAGCAAGATACCTAAAAGCCAGGTGGGTTTTCACAATCTTGTTAAGGGAGCAGGAAGGGAAGGCCTTACTGGAAGGGAAGGCAAAGCCTGGATATGCATTGCATGGCACAGTATGGACATCCCTCCCCCATCCCCTGCTGTCCGCAGTAACTTTTCAGGACTTGATCCTCTCACAGGCAAAACACTTGGAACCCATGGTCTTACTTGGAGACTTTGTCTTATTCTTCACCCAAATCAAATTGTTCTTCTGCGAGCCTTACCAGCAGTGCCCCAGTTTCACAGCACCTCAGTCACTCCTTTCAGAAAGGAGGAAAACACTACATCATCTGGATTGCCACAAACATCAAACGAGGATCAGCTTACATGAACAAAAGCAGAAGCACGCTACATCTGTGCTTGTCCAAATTATCTGGCAAATAACAAGTATACTGGGAAAGAACAGATAGACGAGGACAAAACAGAGGAGTTATTTCCTCACAAACCGTATTCTTAATAAATAACTTGACTCACTTTGCTAAGAATAATTTGACTGGAACATTGGACATAAACTGTTTAAAACTTTTATTTTCCACTTGCTCTTCATGCACAGCTTCTGTGAAAATTTAACTTGTTTTACTGGATTGGGGGACCAGAATTAGACCCCAACATTGCACTATTAAGCAGCAAAATTACCACTGTTCCTCTTTGTGTGCCTCCTCTTCATTTTAGACTTCTTTACTGGTATGCAACATATTTCTATCCATACAGAAATCCTTAAATACAAGTGTAGGGTAGGAGATAAAATGCCCTGCATGGCTGATCAGGACACAAAGAACCACAGCCCATGTTGCTTGCTAACCTCCTATCACTCAGCACCAGAATTAATTCAAGAAGGCACTTCCTTCCCCTCACCACATCCCCTCATTTTTCCTTTTCCTCCAACCTATACAGTTTCAATGTACACAGTTTTATTTGCAGAAGTTTTTAGCTCATCCATCTGGGTCACAGAGCTTGGGTGATACTAGCACAAGTTAAATATCCCAGAAAGAATTGTGGGGGTTTGCACTGCATTCATCTCCAGAGCAAAGCTCCTGATGGCAAGCGTAGGCTCAAGCACATGAGCAGGATTTGGACATGCAGGCTCCATCAGCAGCCATACACCCCCCATGTACTGCCCAGGCATAGAAAGCAGACTTCCTTGCCATCTTCTGGGCCTTTTTCTTTTCCTCACGAGATCTGTTGTCAGAGAAAGGGAGTTCAGAGCTTCTTTCCTTCCACCAGCGGGTTGGTTTCACTCTGTTACATTAATGGGAATTGCAGGTGCACTTCAACCCAAATATCAATTTCTTCAAACAGCAAAAAAGGCTACATGCACTTCGGGAGACAGAAAATCCATCCGTTCATGCAATCTTAGCTTTCAGGGGGAAATGTGCAGTGGAAAAAGAAGGAATGATAGCGGAAATTAAATTAAAATGCAGGAAAAAGAATATTAGTAACAGAAGGGAACTTTTACCTGTGATGCTTGCCAAAATGCTTTCATGATGCTCAGTGAGAATACACAGGTGTACAGGAAGCCCAGCAGACTATCCAAATACGATGCTGAGTAGCCGGGTTCCAGGGAAATTGTCCTGTAACCGAAGCCTTAGAGAACTTAGCAGCTCAGTCCAGCTCTGATCTCGGTGGCTCTGTGGTCCCTTATTTCCCTAGGCTGGCAGGACAGCCCCTGGGGCATTCCTGCAGTATCTCCCAGTTCTCCTGCCAAATGGTCTGTGGCACCTTCCAAGGCGCGGCGAGGGAAGAGGGGGTGCAGGGCAGGACTCACTGACGTGGCAGAGGGTGCTCTGGTAAGAGTCTCCCAGGCACTTTGTGACAAAGAACACGGGAGGCTGTTTGCTCTTGCAGTCCAAGTTGCTTGTTCAGACCTACAGAACTGCCCAAACATGGCCAGCCTGCACTCAAATAATTTCCAGAACCTTACTACTGTGCACTGCAGTTCCATTTCCAGATATTTCACCAGTTCCTTATACAGCACCATGAAAACATCCCTATCTCCACAGGTCACGTGCCTAATACACCTGGGTTGTGCTTAGATTAGCAGAGAACAACCTCCAGTGTTTGAACATCCAAGGCTATGCCACTGGTGTTTCAGTTCATTTAAAAAAGAGAGAATTTACTAAAACTCCAAGCACACATAAATATTGTATAAAAATTCCTTTCCCATCCTCTTCCACTCCTTTCCACAAGTTCACTGGCATGGCAAGGTTTCTGATATGGATACCAGTCCTTTGAATAAAACTTGGCAGGTTCCACATCACTCATTTCCCGCAGCACAGTGCTGCATGACATTAACAGCTTCCAGCCACACCACTGACAAGAGGAAAATAATTCCTTCTGTTAGCAGTGACCTTCCAAGGAAGTGTGCTAACAGCCTTTCTTTATTTCATTTATTTTCCCAAATCATTGTCAGAATTTCTGGTAATAGGTTCATTAGTCTCACAGTGAAGAGATGATTAATATATCCACCAAGAAGGGAGCAGAAGGAGCTACAAAGAACATGAGGACATGAAGATGTTGTGATGTGAATGATAGATCAGCTTGGGTCACAGGTGGTGCTGCCCAGTGTTGTTCTCCCCTCTGCACTGTTATAAATTGGGGTGCAATCAGGCTCACTCCCATCTGACCTGACCATTCCCCAGTCTGATCATGGACCCTGCCCAGCTCTGGGCTCTGTGCACAGAGTTTATTCTTCAAGACCTCACAGTTTTACCACTTAGCTCCACACAGTTCAGCTCACTATGTGCTGTTGACTTTCACCCAAACAAGCTCAGTTGATCTGTTTTGTCCCAAATTCCCTATGTGGCTGAGGTCTCTCTCTCTCCTCCTTTTTCTTCCTATTTCTGGGTAATCACCTTGAAACAGACAGAAATCCAACTGAAAACTTACCAGCCTTGGCATTCCCTGAAATCACTGTTTTCCATTTTTGTCAACTCCACATCAGTCCCCCCATCCCTAAGTGGCTATATTAGAAATAATATCTCTTGATAAAGTCTCCTGATTGGTTTGCTTAGAATGCAAACCAATCAAAGCACATGTTGATAGAAATTATGTCTTACTTTCTCAAGTAAAGAGCTGCAACTTTGCACACAGTTTGCAACAATAAAAATTTAAAAACTGATAGAAATTGTACTGAAATAACAATTGCTGATACCACGGTATTGTACCCTATTGAAGACCTAGACCAACCCCATCTAACCATGCTTTCATTCCTGCATATTTTTAATTTCACTCTACTTTATCTACAACCTACCAGACTGTGGACTTTCAAGGGTGTTACCTTTCCATTTCTCTTACAGGATGGGATTGTAGAGAACAACAAACGCCTCTGTTCAAATCAGAATCTCGAGGAGACAGGAGCACGCCCAGAGCGAGCCAGGCTCAGGGGACTCAGCAGCAGCTGGACCATCTGTACTGCTCTCCTCCCATGGTCATGTTTAATGCTTTCCTGAAGCTAAACCTGCATGCCAAACTGGACATATTCACATCCTCAGGACCAGAGAGAAGCAGATCTAATGCTCTCGTGCAATCTCCTTTGTCTTGCTTTGCTATTTGTAGTATCACTAAGGAAACCAAATATGACATGGGTGATCTTTATTCAACATGTGCCTTCCCCAGACATGATCTCAGCTAACTTGTGTATCACTTAAGCCCAGCCCATTCTTTCCCATACAAATGCCCAGGAAATCAGGTTGAACTGGAAGGTAAGCGATGATAGCTGTGACTGGATAATTTTATGTCCAGTCCATGACGAGCTCCAGCCCTTTGCAGCTGCAGCACCTGTGATGCTAAGCAGAGTATATGGTATGTTTGTTATAAAGTTAATAATAACACCTCTTACTGGAAGGTCTCACTGCACTTTACAGCAGTGGGATGTAATTACCTACCAGAAATGGAGAAAAAGGGATGGGATGTGACTCCTCTAAGATTATCTGTCTGATCTGCAACAGCCACCAAGGTTACAGTTCAGGACTTCTATGTCCCTACTCAATGCTTTCTCTAAGTGAGCCTGGCAATAAAGCACACTGGACTAGATAAAAATACAGCCAATTCTGTCTTAAATCCAGGCTCTGCTCTAACCTTCCCTGAAAGCTGAGACTTTCTTTTCAAAGCATTCACCTTCATTTCTGAATAAAATTATCACAGTGTGCCAGTCCTTGGTGTTGGTTTCCATCTGTGGAAAAGCAGAGTTTTAGTTTTGTAAAATCTGAGGGGGAAAAAACCCCAACAAACCAACCAAACCATAATTCCTTACTTTTGATTCAAATTCCCCCAGAAATTATCCTTAGCCTGTGACCCAATAATGGGTATGGGATGATTTTTTCATGGCAATATTAGAGTACAAGTAACAGTTTTCTGAGCTTGATATTTTCTGCACTTACCCTCACAATAAACCTGTTTTCTGGGGATTTGTGACCTTTCCCACTTCAGAGGTGGATTCACACTTGAGGCCGAGCTCTGTGATCACCCACACAGCCACAACTCACACTCTGGATGCAAAGTTCAGCTGATTGACACAGAGAAACACCAGCCATGTAGGGCAGACCCTTGGCTTATGTTCAGGCTGGCCCCTCCTACATCTGACTCCAGCTCAGGAATATGAAGGCAAATATGAATTTATGTCACTTTTTACACAGGGTAAGCAGTGGCATCAGTAAGCCACGGTGCACCACCCAGTCTGGAGAGGCTGCCTCTCACCTCTCTGCAAGTGCAAAGTAGCCAGACACAGCTTAGCATGCAATAAAGGAACCTTCACTAAGGCAACAAGACCTTACATGAAGAGAGAGCTGAGCACCTGCATCAAGGCAGTGATCGTGACTCAGTGACATGTAATAATTTCTCAAGTCACAGCAATGAGAGCATTTATCCAAATCCAAGCGATTTCCCAATAGTTACAAAAGAAGCCCAGAGCACAACAGAATGAAAAACTTAGCAGTTTCCCAGAATCTCAAATACCAAGCCGAGGTTCCCCTCCCTCACGTGATAATGAAAAATAACATTCGGGTGTATCCTTTTATCAGCAAACCAGTACTTCCCTAATTGCTCCACCGTGAGAGTTTTAAAAGCATTGTTCATTGAAACATTTCCTGGAAAGCACTGAATCTGTATTAATGAAGATTACTAGCAGATTTGCAATAACAAAGCTTGGAAAGGGTACTTTTAGAAATCAGCATCTCACCAAAGATACATTTTCAGCTTTACATAACTAATTCCATGGTTTTCCACTGCAGGGTTTCTTGGACTTCAGAAGTAAATGTATTACAGGCTATGGTGTATAGGACTAGATGGGACATCAGTCTGGCAATTTCTGTGCAATCCAAAACTTCTCTTTTAAAGGATTTGCCATGTTATCAAAGCAATTATGCAACTTTTTGAAAGGGAAATATAGTAGAGTTTTACATAACTGAGAATCATTATTCCACCTCGCAGCACAAAGCTGTTCTGCACTGGTAAGTGATCAGTGGGAAGAAAGCAATTCTGAGATTTCTGGTGACATTTGGGTTTACAATCCTCATTTAATATACACACATCTAAGTGGGAGACCCTGAGTTCAAGCTTTATGTCAGGCACTAAGAGAACTGTGAATTATATTAGTCAGAAGTCAGATGCTTTCATCATATGCCAAAATTGTGTGAGGCCATTAACTGTCTGGTGCCACTCAAAATGGTATGCTACACCTCATTATTCATGCATATTCCTTATGGCTTGCAAGAACTTAGGGTTTAAGAGCTCCCAGTGAAAGCCAGCCCCACTGCACAGGAAAAGATAACAGGCATCACTGTTGAATTTCCCAGAAATCTGAACCTAAAAGTTTCCACAGATGTTGCAGAAAGTAAAAAGAGTGGGGGTAGGATGCCCAGCAGTTGCCAGTTCCAGCATCCACCAGTTTTGCTCTCCAGTTTGTTCTGGCTCAGCAAATGCATGCACGGTGCATAATGGCTGGAGCCTCAGCCTTTGCTAGAAAGGAGCAGCAATACCGACAGAATAACGTCCTGCAGGCAGCAGCAGAACTTGCTTTGGTTAAAGACTTGATCTTACTTTGACCACAGGAAAAGCTGGAGGGTCTTGTAGCCAACTGTTACCCTGAGCAGTGGGCAGCGAGCGGCTGGCAGGACTGAGTGGAATTGGTGTGAGTTTCTACAGAAAATGTCTCTGTTGATACAGTTTCCTGTGTGCCTGGGTAGGGAAGAATTTAACCCCAAGAAGCTCTGCCACAGTTTCTGTCAGTAAACCCTACGCTGCTGACGAAGGACCTGTGACAGGGGAAGCACATGAACAGTAGTTTTGCAGAAGGGGGATAAGCAACTTCAGTTCAACTGCAGCAGGAGGAAATGGGGTGACTTGGCCAAGCACTTCTGCCACTTTACACTGAGTGCCCAGGGCAGTTACTGCAGGTGATTGTAGGACCAAAGAAAAAAAAGACAACACTCAGAGAAGCCTACCTCTGGGTTTCAAGTGTGCTCTAACTGCAGAGCTCCTACATAATTTACCCTTTCAGGTCTTCTGCCAAAGAAATCCAGGTACAGATTATGGGGACATAGCCTGGAGAAACAAAGAACCTCTAGATATTAAAGGTGGATGCTGATTTCCCTCTCTTTCTCTTGTTAGAGAGGTCAATCCACCTGATTTCTCCCACATGTTGTTCCTGCTCAGGCTTGCACTTGCATCACTTGCAGCCAAAGAGGAGCATCAAACTGGTAATGTTCCATGTCTGGCAGCAGACACACAAACAGTGAGGTTGACTAAATGCCCTCAGTAATATTTGGTTTATGTATGAGTTGACAGCACTCTGACACTTTCAGGAGGTATAAACACCTCATAGAAGTGGGCTAATGGCCAGGGCACAGATCTGGCACTTGGAAAATAATAAGTGGAGTATCTCTGTGTAACCACAGCAACCTGGATAACACAATGAAAACAGAGCATATCCCTGCAGAATTACTGAGGATAAACAGACATACATTCGTGAAATAGTGAAATAAATATTATAATGATGCTCCTGAATTGCAGAATAAATCCTACTTCACGCAGACGTGAATGTCAGAAAGCCAGATGTTGTCTATTGATACTGAAACTTCCTATAATCCCCGAAAATTTGCTGGATAGCATACAGGAACTGATTGTACCAAAGCTGAAAGGAACAAGAACAGCCCTGACACTTACACAACTAAACACAGGGCAGTACTGATAGTATTTCAGAACTTGTTCTTAATCAAACTTTAATGCTTTTTGTTAATATGCATATTTATTTACTTCCATGGATTGTGTGGTAAGAGATCTCATCCACATTACCAGAGTTTACATCAAGATAGACGTGGGTTTGTAATGTAATGCCAAGACAGAAGGGTAATTGAATATCTTGACATGGGAGCTCTGATGCAGAAAATAGGAAATTATTACGCACTCCATCAAGTTCCTCACAATAGCTGGAGAGCAGAAACGATAAACTAATTCTTGGAGATAAACAATGTGATCATAATAAAAAAATACAGTAAGAACAGCAGTGTCTGTGGTCAGAACCAAAGTGACAATAGTTAGGTGGAAGACCCTCTTGGGTCTTGCTGAGTTACAACTTTCCGATATTGTGTCCACCTGGATATGAGGCCAAAATGAATTATTTTCTCAATCAATCAGATACTACAGCAATACTTAATTTAGTCTACCTAAAATTCTCCACTGAGTCTGTCTGATTTTCTTGTCACAGTCAGGGTGGGGCACATTCAATCAACATGAAGAGGCAGATGAATCTTTATCCAAAACTTGAATAAAAGCCTTGGGATTCATGAACTTTTCATTAATATTTTCTTCCCTAATGGCTAAAATTTCTGTTTGCATTTCCTTGATTTCAGGTATTACTCTTATTGAAGGTAGGCATTACCTTGAAGATATGAATAGTATCAGGTTATGAAGAAGTTTGTTGCAGTACAGAGTTCTTTAATATGTGGGTTTACCCAGAGACTACGAGAAGTCTCAAATACACATAAAAAACCTAATAATGATAAATAACCTGCAAGGGGTTCAGTTTACAAGAATTTCAAGACAGTATTTCAAGACAATCCATTTATGAACTGTTCCATGGTAGTGGTAGGAAAACCCAAGGGCATGGCGTCATTGTGCTTACCAGTATTTGTCGCAGTTCCACTGAATCCAAGGTTAAACAAGGGCAGGGAGGAATCCTATGAGGTCAACCTCATCCAGACAAACACTTTCAGTGCTGCAGATCCCAGACCCCTCTTGGCCAACTCACACTTGAGCTTTGTTGCCTTTCCAAAAGAAACCTTTGCTGGGAATTGCAGTTAGACACAACACAGTGATTTGCACATATGTGTTGCTGTTCCACACTAGTGAATCCACTCCAACCTCACCAGATCCTTCCAGAGGCTCATAAAAGAGGACAGAGATCCCTGCTTTATGGGAAATGGATGACAGAGATTAAGCGAGATGCCCAAAAGAAAACACACAGCCTGCAGCAGAGCCAGAAAAAGTCATCGAAACTAAGTGTTGTCAGGTGTTCATTGAAAAACTGCAGTTGTGTTTCCCACTGGAGAGCTTCTGATCCTAAACCAGAGATCCAAGGAGAACATAAATGCCACATGCTGTTAACAAGGTCTGTTCCCATCATAAGCATGCATTTATCTCATCACCCTTGCTCTCAGACCTGGATTTTTTCACTGTAAGTCACTAACATGTCACAACAACTTCCTGAATTGATGCCAAAGGAACTGTTGCTTGTGATTGCTTTATATACATCAAAGCTCTGCCTTACTTTTTGGTTTGTTTGTTCTTTAAAAAATATCTTTTACCTGATAGATTTTGCTTTGGACATGGCAGTTCAGTAAGAAAATAGGCTAAAGCAGTTCTTCTAAGATGTGAAATGAAAGTCCTTTTTCATTTAAATGTAGTGATTCTTTAAGCAAAATAGCTGAGAAAAAAAATATTTTTTTTGGTAGATGAAAACTGTGGTGACAGTCACACATCAGGGGAGTGACTCTGAGGCAGGTCCTGGTTTCTGCACAAATGCCTGTGCTGGGAATGGGGAGTGCCTGGTACACAATGTCCTTTTACCACCCCCACAGGAAGAAAGCCAGGACAGGCTTTCATGCTGGACTTCCAGCAAGGTTCCCTCCACGCTGCGGGGCTGTTCTCTTCCAGGTACTCATTCCCTGTGAAATCCAGGGGTAAGGACCCTGCTGCAAGTAATGCAGAGCAAATCACTGTCAGAGCCCAGGAGACAGAGCAGCAATTCTGTGCTGACCAGACACATGGACAGGTCTTACCTTTCATCACAGTATTGATGTCTATGTAACTCAGGTCACAACAACAAGGTGCTTACACAGCTTGAGATATAAGATATCTATGTAACCTTAATATTAATATAACCCAAATCATTACTTTTATCAATATAACTTGAAGAATATTAATATAACCTCATACCTATAACCCGATGCTTATAATCTAAATCATAATTTCTATACCTATAACCTGATGCTGATAACCTGAATCATAACTTTTAATATCCCTATAATCTAATACGAATAACTTCCTATACAATGTAATGGCTCGTATATAGTTAACTAGTTGCTTGTACGCAGAATAGAGAAAAAGAAAAGAGATAAAAACTTATCAGGTGTGTTTTAGAGATAAGTAAGTGTAGTACTAATGAGAAATTGGCAAGCCAAGCCAATTATCCACAAAACCAAGACTTTAGGCCGGTTAAGACCAGATAGACTGAAGGCCATCACAACTGTGCATGCCTCGAAGACAAAGTTGAAAAGTTTAAGTGTGAAGAAGACTTTAGAAGCCTTCATCAAAGACCCCCGAAGACCCCCGAATTGGGGACGTGCATGCGCAGTGCAAAGAATTATCTAATAACCATGAGATCATGTTATGTAAATTAGTTCCGGCGCGTATGTGATGATGCTGTAATAACATAGCAACATTAAGCAAAATTTTACTGTATAAATAAACCACCACACTTGACAAAGGTGGGTGAGTTAGGAGGAAAGATCCCCCTCACCACCAGCGCTGCAATAAACAAATACCTGCTCTATAGACATCGGTCTATGGGGATTTATTTCCAGCCTATCTTTCGGGCATCAGTTTCACAAGGTAGAACACAGCTCACTGTCACTTGGAAAAGAAGCAAGAAAGGATTCCAGTGCCTCAGCTGTCTTGAGACAAGCATATGCAAGGGGCTGGTAGATGCAACCTGCACCAGGTTGGTACAGGTGTAGTTAATAGCAAAAAACCATCCCTACTTATGGAGAGGAAAAAGGCCAAGAACAGCCTTCGAACATTTCAGGAACGGTTAACAGAGTTTTTTGTTTCCATCTATTTTTAATTCCTTTCTGGTTTGTCTTCTTTTAAAATGTAAACTTGTGAGGCAAGAACCAAATTAAGTCAAATTGAGTAATTCAATTTATCAAGGGGGAAAAAACCCCAGTGAATAAGACAGACCCACACAGCAGCTCATTTATATTGTAGACAAAATTATGCTACAAACTCAGCAATGACTACCCCATAATTTAGAATAAAACATATCAGAGAGGCATGGTAATGGTCACCTTATCAGGTTCTAAAACAAAAGAGGAAGTGCTGTAGTGGTTCAGTTGAAAAGATCTCTTACCATGTGGAAAGCTGAAAATGTGCAGGTTGTCATTAAAAAGCCTTGTGGACTGAAGGGAACCTGACCAGTCAAATTTGGGAATGAAATTGGGTCGAGGCAAATAGACCACAGAGATGGCAAAGACCCAGTGAGACTTACATTAAAAAACAAAAAAACCCCAAAAAACAAAACAAACAAAAAACCCCAAACCAACCAAACAAAAAAGAGTTAATTTTAATAATACTGGTTAGGAACATTAACACAGATGTATCTCTCTAAACTAATAGAATTATAATCATTTTTCATGTTGACAGCATCAGTTTAAAGATGACTCCATGGCTGTTAGCCAAAGGTTTGGAGAAGTGTTATTCAGCCCTGTAAGTCACTATTATGGAGACAAACCCCACTCTTTCAGGTTACTTGGTGTACATGGCCACAGATGTGATTTTTGCAAGGCTGGCTCTGTCTTTGTAGTTAACTCTGCTCTCTCCAGTGCAAAGTTGACATCTGCCAGTGCCAGCCTTCCTTCACTTTGGTCAAATCCCTCTCGCAGCTGATACTGAAATTCTTAGCTTGCTGCTTTCCCCTGAAATTCTTAGCTTGCTGCTTTCCCCTGAAAGAGTTTCTTTCTTCTGCCTTTCACCTGTGAGCAAAGGGAGAAATCTAAACCTTTCAGTGCCTTAATTTTGCCGCTCTGAAGTGCTCCATCACTCTCAAGCACTACCAGATCTAAGCAAATCCATGCCAACCCTCTGGAGTGANGGTTGTCATTAAAAAGCCTTGTGGACTGAAGGGAACCTGACCAGTCAAATTTGGGAATGAAATTGGGTCGAGGCAAATAGACCACAGAGATGGCAAAGACCCAGTGAGACTTACATTAAAAAACAAAAAAACCCCAAAAAACAAAACAAACAAAAAACCCCAAACCAACCAAACAAAAAAGAGTTAATTTTAATAATACTGGTTAGGAACATTAACACAGATGTATCTCTCTAAACTAATAGAATTATAATCATTTTTCATGTTGACAGCATCAGTTTAAAGATGACTCCATGGCTGTTAGCCAAAGGTTTGGAGAAGTGTTATTCAGCCCTGTAAGTCACTATTATGGAGACAAACCCCACTCTTTCAGGTTACTTGGTGTACATGGCCACAGATGTGATTTTTGCAAGGCTGGCTCTGTCTTTGTAGTTAACTCTGCTCTCTCCAGTGCAAAGTTGACATCTGCCAGTGCCAGCCTTCCTTCACTTTGGTCAAATCCCTCTCGCAGCTGATACTGAAATTCTTAGCTTGCTGCTTTCCCCTGAAATTCTTAGCTTGCTGCTTTCCCCTGAAATTCTTAGCTTGCTGCTTTCCCCTGAAAGAGTTTCTTTCTTCTGCCTTTCACCTGTGAGCAAAGGAAGAAATCTAAACCTTTCAGTGCCTTAATTTTGCTGCTCTGGTGAAGTGCTCCATCACTCTCAAGCACTACCAGATCTAAGCAAATCCATGCCAACCCTCTGGAGTGATAGCGACCCTTTCCACATAAATAGTTTTCCAGGACTGTTTTTTCCATGGGGTTCTTGATCTCTTTGGCATGCATTGTTCTGACTTTACGAAATGAAATCTGAAACTTCTTCCTCTTGAGGAAGAAAAGGCTTTTGCATGCAACACAAAGCACTGCTGTTGCAAAGGGGCAGTGTCTGCACCTGTGTGTACCTGCCTGCACATGCACCACGTCCCTCTGCCAGAAGGCAGCAGGAGCACTCAGCAAGAAGCAGCACATCAGCGATCCCAAAGCAGCAAAGAGAAATATCCAAGCTATCCAGACACTTCCTGCAGCTGAAGAAGCTGCATTTGACTCTCACTCTCCCTTTGACGTTCAGGTGTTGCAGCTGCATGCACAGCTGTGCAGAAGCAAAGGTAGCTTCTGCAGCCTGGGTGGCAGCGCTGGGAGGAAGCTGAGGAAGGGCTGTCCCAGCTCTCTGCAGGGTGGGACAGGATCGCAATCTGGGGGCTCTGAAGTGCATTCCTGCTGTCTCAGTGTGGTGGGGAAGCAGTTGCAACCAGAGCTCAGAGCTCCAGGGCAAATAATGACTTTGCGTTGGCACCCCGTGCTAAGGAAAGCAGGAAGTGCCGTATCTGATCGGCCCAACAGATAATTCCGACCACGACTCTCAGGCTGGGACGGGGCCTCCGCTGCGGACAGTGAATCACCAACCAGCCCAGAGACATTTCTTTCCATTAGTCAGGGGAAAGCCAGAAGAACAAGAGTTTATTCCACTTCTGGTTTTAATTTCCACTTTGTGGTTAGCCTTGAAAAACTAATAAACATTTAGCATGTCTACCACATAATTCTGTTTGCCTGCCTGTATAGAAGCTGTAGGGAGCAAACACTCACAACAATAGCCTTTAAATCAACTGACAGTCATTTGTCTGCACCAAAGAAATCTTTTTTTTTGTCCAGTAACAGTTTTTCAATCCCTAATAGATTTGAAAGCAATCACATGAACCTGAAAACAGAACAGAAAAATAAATTTGCTAAAATACACGTGTGTGCGCTTACGTGTGTGCGCTTACGTGTGCAGATTCAACACAGGCTGGAAGTCTTCCCACAATTAATTAATTCTAGGTGTTTTCCAGTTTTTAAGAATGCTGCTCTCCTGCAGCCAGTTCAGCCACATAGTGGGAGGCTCCTGGAATTACATCAGCCTGTTTCTGATCACTTCTTCTGTATTGATACTGAAACTCTCTTCAATCACCAAGATGCTGCTATTCTTCAGTCGCCTATAGGTTCACCCCAGGCTAACAGTTTGCAATTCAAATGACCTATACTTAATACCTTTAACATCCAAAAGCCCAGGACATGGTTTCCCTCAGCTGAACAGCCTTTCCCATTTCCAGATCTTCTCTGCCCCCATCACTCATGAGCCGAAATAATACATGACAGTTCACATTAAGCTGCCTTTCTGTGACAGTTCTGAGATGATTCCTCAAAGAGCTGCAACTCCCTTTGTGCAGCAGGCTTTTAATGAGCTTTGGGAAGGGCTTTATAACCTCTCAGAATCAATCTGAGCCCTTATAAACACTCTTCAGTGACCTGCTTTTCAAATAAAAGCTTGTGGTTTTCGGCTAGGAAAATGCAGAGCTGTGTTGGCTATCTAAGCAGTTGTTGCAGTGAGAGAGGAAGGAATATAAAGACTGCCCCAACCTGAGCTGGCAGCTGGGCTTCCCAAAAGGAGCACCAGGAGAACCACGGAGCATGGTACAGAGGGTTCTGTAGGACACAGAAGCCTGAGCAAGGACAGAGCCAGCACATGAGCACGTGAAGGGATGTCAGTGAGCCAAGGTGTTGCCATTATCTCCAGTTTCCAGTGAGGATGTTCTGTGTATGCCCAGGCTGCAGAATATCCCGAGGCTGTGCCATGGGCTGTGCAGGGAGAAGGGCTGGCGTGGGACGTGAGTAATGGGACACAGAACAGCTCATCTGAGAGCCCGGGGTTGTGTCCATCGCATCCCGTTAGGGGCCGTGGGTGGAATCACTGCTTCGCTGACGTCAGTGGCAAAACTCCCGCTATTGTTCACCTGGGCCAGGATTTACCCACAAGAGTTTCTGACACATGAGAAAATCTTCACAACCAAACAGGTGGGTCTCCCCTGTGATCTGCAACACACAGTTCACTGTCCTACCAGCGTGACACAACATTTTGCTGAATGTGTGAGAGGCTGAACTACACGATGCTGCATCAGAGGGGACAAAACCTGGTAAAGCACATATACACACACACAAATGCACTGTTGCTGCTGCTGTGGGGATGGCATTCTCTAGAGCTGGTTAGGGCAGGAAGCTGAACAAAGTCCAGTGCCAGCTGTAAAAGAAATCACACCAAAAGCAGCTTGATAAATAAACATTGAATGAGCATCAGAATTTTGCTAAGCACATAGGAAAGATTCTGTTTCAAAAAACCCAACTGAACAAAAAACAACCAACAAATAGCATCAACCAAAATAAAAGCAAAACCCTAAAACCAGAGTTCTCTGTGTTTTAGGCACTCCAAAGAGCTTCAGTCAAAGGACTTCCCCAATAAATGAGCTGCATACTCATTTACAATAGTTGACCAGGCTTAGAGCAAGTCACTGTAACAACCTGACTATAATTACAGCAATAGAAAGCACTGACTGCAACACTCTTGTGTTACACATTCGTCACTAAACATGCAATAAAGCATCTGCAGCCAGTCCCAGCACTCAAACCCTCAAACCCCGTCATTCACTAGAGCTGGATGGAGGCAAAGTCTTTATTACCATGATAGATTTGAAGATCTGCAGGTGCCTAACATGCCAAGAAAGCACTATGCATTGTGTCACTGAACCTGAGAGAGGTGACACACATTACAGTAGACTATTGCCATGCAGAGAAAAGGCCAAGTTACTCACAGCTGTAACTACTATCCCACTCTGGAGCAGACAGTCTAACAAGGCAGCAGGAAAACAGGGCTGGATATTTAGCCAGTCCCCAGTTAGATTTATTTCTAAGTTAAATAATGCAAAATGTTGCTTGCAGTATTAAAGGCACAGTGTCTTTCCCACAGGTCTGTTTCTCTGCCTTGACACACAATGGATGTATGCTCCTGCCTCAGTTGCCCTCGGGTGAGCTAACTCATCATAGTTGATTGTATATCTTCTTATAGATAAACTAACAGTGTTTGAACTAAACTCTGGCCTGATTTTTGTGCAGAATTTAACACTGACTGTAAAGGCTGCTTCAGAAAATGGTCCCCAAAACAAACCTGCATGTTTACACTTCCTGCAATCCCTCACTGACCGGAATTTTGCTTTAGCAATTATATGGAGGCTAAATGAGGACAAGCCAAGCTCATAGTTTGGGAAGGGCTGTAAAACTCTGATAAAATCTGATCCATATTTTAACATTAGTCTGTCTTGCACTTACGTAAATGTAAAGCAAAAGGATCCCTGAAGTATGTTTTTCCTACACAAGAAAGTTACAAGAACAGTGATTCAGGTTTGAGTACCAATAACATCTCGCACAATTCAAACCTATGTTTACCCCAGGCAGCTCTCAGCAGGCAGCAGAGCAGTGTAAGGCAAATGGAATTCTCTCTTCACCCCTTTCACATACTCCATACTGCACAGCAAATTTCAGCCCCGGATTTCCACTTTTAAGAGCTATAATCTGAGCTCACTTTAGAAAAACATACAGAGGAATTAAACTCTAGACTTGACGGGCTGCTCCAGGAATATTCCTTTCCTGAAAGCTTCCTGTGAAGCAACTGAAAACCCAGGATAACTGAGTCCTGTGCTGTCACACTCGGATGTGCTGCAGTTAAGTGTTACTGCACATGGGCCCACCAGCTGGGGGATGGTGATCCAGGGGCTCTCTGTTTGACCTCCGATGGGCAAGCGCCCCTGAACTTGTTTGCTGGCAGCAGTGTCTCCACAAACTCTTTGGGATTACATGGCTCCTGCAGTCCTGATTCCCATTAGTTGGAAATACACAGTACTCTGCTGCCAGTGAAGAGTAGGAATCAGAGGAATGCAGCAAAGGCGATTGGCAGGGGCTGGGAAGAACAAGGGAGCCTTCTCCCTTCCATCAGACAGCTCTCCCACTAGACAGGTACCTTATCCCACTGCAGCTCTGACACCCTTAGAGAGCCCAGGTGACGAGTTAAAAAGTAGTCAAAAGTAATCTAAAAGAACAGGCAAAAGTTAATGCTTTCAGCATGCACGACTGATGGCACACTGAGGTGAGAATGGCAGGAAACAGGGACTACATCAATTACACTTCCAGTTTTCAAATACATTTATTCTGCCCTACTGGATTAAACAATTATTCTTTGTAGCACTCATAAGAAAGTATAGGTTTTCCACAACAGTTACTGTATCCAGTCAGCACTCACATGTGGCATTTCAGTCATTTCTGTTGATACCTAATGATCCGGCAGCACATGGGCTGCTTCCAGGAAACATGCGTTTCTGCCTCTCTAGCTGTCCACAAATTAAAATGGGGTCCCAGAACAAAAGAAACCTGATCTCTGAGGAAATTTAGATCCAGATTTGAATTCAAGTCCAAACATCACATCTGGTTTAAAGAAAATAAAAGAATCACACACACATTACACATACAGAGATCTTCATTCCCCTGGGGTTCCACACCAGGGGCTAGAATGTATTTTACCTTTATCCAGTAGTTTGCCTAGATAATACATTTTCTATTAATTTCTATCTTTACTCTCAATGTTTTCAAAGAAAATGGTGTATGTGTTACCAGGGGAAATGGGATAAAGCCAGGGGAGAGTTCATACACTATGAAAAAGACTCCCTCCTCCCGGAGCTGCTCCCCTTTTCCCAGGGCTTTTCCTCCTCTTTTCCCAGGACTGCCAGACTGGATCATTCCCTTCTAAGGCCACGTAAGATAAAACGTTGCTCCCCTGAAAGCCCCTGGCTCCCGGGAATGCCCTCCGGAGGCGGCGGCCGAGCTCCGTGTGCGCAGCGCACGCCGCGCCGCGAGATGGGGCTCTCTGCGCACGGACACGGCGTGCACGGGGACAGCCCGGGGCACTCCCAAGGGACACCCAGCACTAGCGACAGGATGTAGCAGCACTGAGGCTCATATTCCACCTGCACAGACAGGCTGCCCGGAGCCCCTTTCTGACTGCCGGAGGAAGCAAAGAGCATCCGCTGTTTTTGGCTGTGGGGTTTCGCTGCACGAGAAATCAGAACCCAGGGTCAGAGCTGCCTCTGGAGACTGGCAAGTGCCAGTTTTCCCGCTGAAATTCTAACCAGGAAGACGAGATCCATCTAGGAGGAGAGGCAGATGGGAGCTGGCTACTGATGCTGAGACCTTCTCGCTGAGTCCCTGGGAGGAGATGACAGGCAGAGGTGTCCGAGGGGTGTGTGAGACAGCATACAGGGGAGGATGGACCTTGTCTGGGAGTGTTTTGAAACAAAAGACAGCATCTGACTTAAGAAACAGAAGAACACGTTCACCAGTAGTGGACACTGGAGACAGAACCCCTGGCTGGGCCCGCCACAGCAGGGACAGATGGGACTGAAGATCTCCTCGGCAAAGGAGGCCTTGCCCAGATGGGGTTCTGCACCGTGGCCTGCCAAGGAAAGCAGTTCCATGTAAAAGCTGCTTTTTTGCATAAAGGAGAGAGCAGGATGTATGTAATGCTCTTTTATTTTAAAAGGACTAGTAATAGCTAGAAAGATATGTAAAAGAGGAAAAATGAAGTGCGGTTAAGCCTAGAAGGCTACTCTAAAAGAACAGGCAGGCTTGTGTACAGAACACTCCTTAGTTGTTCCACAAAAGAGAAATATGAGTGAAATGCACATCAAATAACTCCATAAGAGAGGCGAGAGTGCAGCAGATGTCTCCTGGCCCTTAAACAGGCTCCTGTGGCAGAGGCAGAGCCACAAGCAGCCCCCTTGTAAAGCAGCCACCTCAACTCCCTCCAAAGTCTCTTGTGGATACCACCCACACCCTACTGCTTCCTCCCAGGTGCACCTCTGTCTCTTTCTTTGCTGTTTGCTCACATTCAGGGTAACTGCAGAAGAAGGAAGAGCTGAGCTCAGATGATCTGCTATCAGGGAGAGCTGAATGTGTCCAGGTACACACTGCAGGCTTGTGGGTTATCCAAACCACCCAGGCATCCAAGACTGCTCACAGGATGTCAAGTCCCACCTACGTTTGGATTCTGCAGTTTGGTGATTTCACATAAGGGGTCTGGTCTGTGTGGAATAGCTCCACACTGGCAGCAATACACAGAGGTGAGGCAGTACAGAGCATCCCCCTGTGATTCCACACTTCAAAGCATTCTGCAGGGGCTGTCTTTAGTGATCTCTGGGGTGCCTAGAGATATATGCACAGTGATGTGAGGTTGGAGTAGAAAGAGATAGAGACCAGAGAGCTCTTTAAGAAACAGGAACACGAGAAAATTCAGCAGACACAGTATTTTTCTCGCACCAAGGCTGAGCCAGTAGGTGCCTCCCAAGGAGGTTGTTCAGGGTGCTCCTTTTCCCTTGGCAGCAGGACAAGTGCATTTACTAATGAATAGGACCCTTAGAAAAGGCAAGGAATTTTTTTCCTCCCTACACAAATTCAGAGAAGCAGAGAAGTTTTTTGTTGTTTTTTTCTTCACCCCCCTCTTCAAGATTCTTTCGTTTGTGATTTCTAATCATCATTCCACTCTTCTTTCCCTCCTTTTCTCCATTCCCCATTTGTGAGTTGCCCCCCCAGGCTTGGCACCGCTCCAGACCCAATGAACTCCAGGAAGGCTTTTTTTCTCTCCTTTCCTCACCACCACCACCTTCTCCTCCCTATTCAAGCTGAACTTGTGGACAAAATAAACGCTGGCACTGGGTCATTGTCTTTCCCCTCCCCATCACAGGATTCTGAGAGAGGATTAAACTAATCTCATACATTGACTCGCTCCTGGGTGCTGGCCTGGACTCCTGCCATGCAACGAGATGGCATCAAGTGCACTGTCCCAGCAACGTGTTTCTGCAGTGACTTCCTATGTAAAGGCAGCAAACGGACCCAACTCAGGAGCTGGTGGTTCTATATTGTGCAGTGTCAACACAGTCATCACATTTAACACGCTGCCTTGATTTAAAAAGAAAAAACAGAATAGAAAAAAAAAGAAAAAAGTCTAAAAGGTTCAAGGGAATGGATAATCCACCCAAACCAATCACTTAAGTGCTTCTGCATTGGCTCATATGTTAATTAATACTTAACCAAAGAATACCAAAAGCTGTGCTGAGATGGGAGGGAGGCTACTGGGAGTGGGATTTCCTGGAATTACTTGGACTCTCCTCTTGTCTCCCATATATTCAGATGATCAGTACCTGCAGTAGCCTCCTAGGAGCTGGCAGTGCCTGTCTGCAGAGAGCCCAGGATCAGCAGCCTTTGAGTGTTTCACAAAGGAGGACAACCATCGCTGCTGCCTCGCAGCAGGTGGGGAAACTGAGACTCCAGAAAACACAGTGATTCCCACAACCCTCACGGGTAAACAAATGGGTTACTCCGGAGCTTTAGTTTCAGAAAATCAGCTCACTGCTGACATCCCTGAAAAGATACTGCTAGGGTTCAACTGCCTGGATAGCTCTAATGAAATAAAGCTGCTGGGCTGTGTGTGCAACTCCATCATCCTTCACTGACTTACACAACGCTACTTCTGTCCAAGGATGTCAAAACATGCAGCAGACAAGGCCACAACTCAGCAGAGTTTGTGAATCCTGTGAGTCCCATGTGACAACAAGTTGACTTTGATGCAGCACATGTTTTAAGAGCTAGTGGATTTTAACTGGTAAAGTTAAGTCAACCTCAAGAGCCAGGTGAGCATTAAAGACAAAAAAGCACAGATGACTGAGGATCACAGTTTGCCTCACCCTTCGTGAGCAAGCTGGCAGAAGGGTAAAGGCTGTTGGGAAGAAATAACTGGAGAAAAATTGAAGAGGCAAGACATGACCAGAGGACCTTTCAGGGACCCTTCCTGATCCATCTCAGGCAGTAAGTGCTAGGGGAACAAATTCTCATTCCTGCATCAGTCTCGCAGCTGACGACTGAACAGCTCTGAAACAATCCACAGATAGCAAACAATTCCAGTCACAAACACCCAGGCACAAATGTCTAGGTGGTTTGTCAGTGAGCAATTAAATCCTGTGCTGAATAAAAATGTTAAAAATGCATCACATTGTGGCTTTAAATAGTCTCTTATTGGAGAAATTGGTCTCACTGCCAACTTGCGCTTGGGTAAACTGTTTTTGCCACTGCTGGGATTCTCTGAATGCCCATCAGGCAGTTGCATCACACACTGAATAGTTTGGCATTACCTCATGCCTTAAGGGAAAGGCAGAAGAAAATGAACTAGCAGACTGTTTTCTCTGTCTACTTATTTATTTATTTTGGTGAGGGGCTTTTCTATTTGCTTTTGTTTTGGGAGTATTTTTCTGTCCTTTTCCCTCCTGAGCTAAGGGTAACTTGAGTGCACAGCAATCAAAAAAGGTGATGAGGAAAGTACTTTGTAAAGTGTAAGTGGGAATGTGGAAGGCAAAGGAGAGAAGGAAAAACGTGAGTCAAAGGATTAAATCCAAATTCCAGTCTGGGACTTTTTAACGAAGATGGAATACTGACTAGTTGAGCAAATTAAGCTTTTTCAAGGGGGTCTGGGGAAGTGATTGGTTTCTATCCAAGCAGAAAATGTCATTCTTCTCCATCGGTACCAGAGAAAAAAAGAGACAAAACACTCTCAACCCTGCTCCGAGAAATCTGAAAAGGTGGGAGAACAGACAAGGACAAACAAGCAATTAAAAGGAAATTGCTTCTCTCTCCCCAGCAATCCTTTTGTTTCTTCCCAAATGAAAGTGGAAAAAATTGATTAGGGGGTCAAAAGGAGGAAGAACCAAAGAACTGCATCCCGTGCAGTGCCACGTGAAAATGGCCACTCTGCTCCACCAGGGTGTGGGCAAAAACATGCTGCAGCAGTGGGGCTAAAGACCTGCAGGAATGGACAAAAATTCACTTCTCGACCTGTTTGGGTTCCACCCACCTCTGAAGCTTACTTCGACAGTTACAGTTTCTCTGCCTAAGTCAACCATGCCATGACGGAAAACTTAAAATATTTTCACTTGTGTTGTTACTGCCTCATCAAGCCACCCTACCATCTTTCTCACTGTGGTTTCCCAGGGGACAGATAGCACACACTGACCAGCAGCTGCTCAGATATTCAGTTGGAGTCCCTGCCTGAACAGCAGGTCAGCAAAGGGGAAATGTGCCCTCATCTCTGTCACTGCAACAGCTACTCCCACATCCTACTCAAATCTGGCTTCATCAGTGGATTAACTGATTTTAGGCTGGCAAAGTGGATAAAAGGGATGCTCAGCATTCGTTCCCTGCTGCCCTTCTAGAGCACAGAGCTGCAGACAGCAGCGTTGTCAACTTTTCCTCTAGGATTCACACAGGGACTTCCCTTGGAGCCCAAAGCACAGCAGCCACACAGGAAAGGGGGCACAATTAATGGGACACTAAGTATAAAGTTTATTTTCTGCAGTGGTGCAGTACTTTTTAAGGAAGCAAAATCTGCAACAAATCTAGATTCCCTTGTATGCCCAGTGGTCTGCATCTTCAAAAGGTTCATTCAGCTGTGGATGGAAATACCTCAATTCATACCCAAATTATCTGAGAATTCAGTACTCACCAAGACTGGAATATAAGGTTAGGAGAAAACTATGTTAACTTAGAAAGAAGTTTTATACAGAAACAATGTTTGCTGCATTGGATCAGAGCGAACACCTCCCTAAGTAGGCAGCCCAGCCTCAACAATGGTCTCAGTAGCTAGAGTACACAGATGTGTGATCCTTCTCCCTTAAATTCCTCTACTCTCAAACTATTTTCAGCCCAGGAACTTCCCAAGTCAGAGGGAAATTTTCAGTGGTTGGTAACCGTGGCTGGATTTCTCCTTTCTGAACTTTTCCAGTCTTCCCTTGAACACAAATCAAACTTTAGCCCCTACAACATTTTTTGGCAAGGAGCCCCAGTCTCTAACATGGGATGTCTTTCAGGAGCTATTTGAAAAACCAGGCAGCGATGTACATGATCACTTGGTGGTTTGCAGGGCCTGCAAAACTCTCAGCTCTGCTCTGTTAAAAACAGTCTTTAACACCTCACAGGTGGGGAAATCAGAACCATCTCTCCTGCATATCCAAGCTGTCTCATAGGATGAGCCGTGGTAATGCGTATTGGGCAGCTCAGCTGAGCAAAACTCGGCATCAGAGATCCGAGACAATATTCTGCCAAAGCAGCTGGAAACCGTCTCCAGACACCCCCTAATTCCACCTTACACTACAATATGGACCTGTGCAGAGCTTGGACAGTGATATCCACACAACCATGACAACTGTGAATCTGTCAGCAAAACAGTGTGAGAAATCACATCGAACCCACCAGCTTTCTCGAGAAGCTTGAAGTTGGCACATTTGTAGGTGTTTCCTAGAGGTCTGCATATTTCCAAGGAAACCCAAGAGAAAGTATCACTGATTTGGAATACAACCACTCAGAATTTTGATCTAAGTGAGAAATCTAGGACATTTTGTTAAGCTCCACTTCAATACTTCAAACTCATGTGTGACTGCAAAAATGAAGTGACAAATTCATTGTGAGAAACACACTGGTAACGCAAAGGGAAAAGCCAGATGAATTTCTACAAAGTGCGAAGACTGTTTCCAGCATCCTTCCTGTTGGACACACATAACCAAGAAAGCTTTCTATAGTAATTTAAACTGAGCCAGGAGACCCATGGCCAGCAGCAGAGCCTCATCCTTCTGACCCCTGTTTTCATCACATTGTCTCTACACACTCTGGTGCTGAGAAGGTTTATCCTGGGAAACTCCTCAGGCATAAGGCATTACTGACACCAAATGTTTAGAGGAGTTCTTGCACATATAAACTGAGAATGCATTTTTATATTAGACAAAATAAACATTTAAACAGACCTAACCTCCTGCACATCAGAGAACAGGCTGAGGACTCATTACCTCCAACTCAAACTTCCCTTAAGAATGTTTGAGACCATTTTTCTCCAGTTTTCTGTTTTTTCTTAACTAAAGCATTTTTATTGATTTTTGTTGTACGTAATATACTTACCTACCTGAGATATTCATCCTGTACATTACTGATTTATATAATTAAGTGATGTCATTATATACAAGTGGCTTCATAACCCACTCGAAAGTGCCATGCAGGCAGACATTCCTCAGCAAGCTGAGCAGGGGCAGGGCAGTCAGTCTGCACTGGGATTTCATTTTGCCCTGCAAGCCTTCTGCTCAGAAGGGCCAGGTTCAGTAGCCCATAGGTCCTGGGTAAGCCAGAACAACGATGCCTCACTCATCTGTCCCAGGCTTTGACTGGTACTACGGCAACAGCTAAGTCTGGCCGGGACATTTTCATTATACTCAGTGCTAGAAAACAAACAAATTTGTACAACGCATACAAACAGTCTTTTCTAATCTCTTTTAATGGCACTCTGAAGACCAGACTGTCAATTGTCTGCTGTGTTCTCAACAATTTGCTAATGATAATTACAGATGCTCAAAGTTTGCCAACTATTTCAGCACTCTATTTAACCAAGAAGATAAGGGTTCAGGAGGAAAGCAAATGAAATGAACTCGATCCAAGGAGGAGGCGTTACCTACAAAGGAACCCATAAGGACATAAAGATAGCAAAGGCAGAGTAAAATGTTCTCTAAACTGCACAACAGATACACAGGGAGATGATGCCAAAACCCTGGAATGAGATTACAAAAGCAGGAGAGTGAGTGGATTCTTTTTTCCTTTCTTTCTAAAGGATTCCATCCCAAAGAAGTTGCTTAGACAACAGCAACCCCCTACCATGCGATCCGTGTGTGAAGGAAAACAAATCCATGCTGTAGTAATAGGAAGATCAAAACCTGGGTTATGGTACTTTTGTTTGGGTTTTTTTTCTTTCAGCTGAGAGAAATGAAATACTCCTTGCATGCCCATTTCTGCAAGAAAAGGGCCATATTTCCCCCATGGGTTGTGGAATACCAGGCACGCAGGCCCCAGAAACTGGAGAAAAAGAACAGCAGGCACCTGTAACTGGAAGCACAGCTTTGGGTGCTCTGAAGTTCTGCTGAATTAAGAGTCCTGTATAAATTCTCAATTCCAGAGAATCATTCGAGGCATTCAGCTCATCACTTGGCCACTAAAGCTGTGAGTTTGCCAGTTTATTTTTAATAAGATCTACTGTGGCAAATTCCTTGTGTCAGCATGTGCAGCAGGTAACCAAACACATTGTGAGACTGAACTTGTCTCACTTGTGACCTTGTGAGACTGAACTCGTTGCCTTACAGGAAACATCTTTCCTTTCTGAAGGTCACCAACCCTTGCAGAAGTTCCCCTACCATGATCCAGTGTGATCACATGCCTGCTCCCAAAATTTTTACAGAATTTTATCATATTCATACTTTCTGCAAGCTCCATACATGCAAAATTGTCGCTCTGACCTTCTGGCACCCTTAACTATTAGGCTCTTTGCACTTCTACTGTCTTATTGCATTATGTTCTAAACCTGTTTATTCCCTGAGTGTGCCCGTGTTCGGAGCAGCATAACAACTTCCCAACAGAAAATTAATAACATGGAAAACACGTTTGTACCAAAGGGAAGGAAGTCTTTATTGGGAAGACCAGTCTGGCCTTACACATGAGGGATCTTTACCTGTCCACCTATTTTCTGAGAGCATCATATTCAACTTCTGCTCAGTTCAGTAACTTTAAATTACTTGAGCAACATCCACATGGCAGGACTATGTCCCCTTTATGTGAGAAAAATAGTAATGGTCCTCCAGCAGATTTCCCTCCGTATCATTCTCAACTAGAAACTCAGTGAAAACACTGTATCCCTTAATTCTTAAAGCACACTCTTCCCTCCCCAGTTGGTTTGGGACTACAAACCAATTATCAGAGAACATTATTAAATGTTAATTTTGAATCTGGCCATATTGATGCTCAATTAGCTCCTACTATCTGAACTATTTTTTATAAAACACATTCCTACTAAGTTTCAGATAATTACATTTTCTCAGAAATTCAAAATTTTATAGAAAACAATGCAACAGTCAAAAGCAAATGGAAGCCTACTGCCTGTAAATGTCTATTTCCAATGCAGTTCCACTTTTAGTGTCATTTATTTTAAAAATCTTTTAAATTAGTAGTGCAAATTAATAACCCAGGAAACATTTCATGTAAATATTTACAGGTTTGAAAGCTTGCAGCATTATGTTCACAGGTTTTGAAGTTAGCACTTAGGGGCTAAACTGTCTTTTATTTTTTTACTCTTTCATGCTCCCAAACTCACCTGAAGTAGGAGTCAGTTGTCTACCAAAAAGCCAAGTATTTCACATTCATCCCAGATTCTTTCTGGCCAAGTGGAAATAACTCCAGGAAGCAGGGGGGACTCAGCCCACAGCACTCCTTGTTC
This sequence comes from Machaerirhynchus nigripectus, assembly GCA_013397975.1. NCBI lineage: Eukaryota > Metazoa > Chordata > Aves > Passeriformes > Dicruridae > Machaerirhynchus > Machaerirhynchus nigripectus. The sequence continues at coordinate 1,098,133 of VZRQ01003115.1, read as the reverse complement.
AGAACGTGTTTGACTTGAACCAAGTACTTAGCTCAGCAGTGACAAATCAGGACATAAGGTGGCATTATTGCCCTTCCTTAACTGTCTGCAGGGCCAGAGTCCAGATCTGCATGTCAACAGTGCTACAACCTCGTTGTTTGGTATTCCAGAAACAGTACAAAACAATAAAAAGGGGCCCAATGAGAAAATCAAGTCTGCACCAAGATGCATCCAGAATACTACACACAGCCAAATGCTGACTGCTCCCTGACCTAAAATTTTCCCTGAGTACTGTGTGTATAAAGTGGCCTGACTGGGGGGGAAAAAAAAAAAAAAAGTCATTGTTATGCTTTTAGTGCATTAACTGTACAGGACTTCTGAAATAACATTTTAAAAATCTGGACTTCATTTGTATCCTTGACTCACTGTTCAGCTGCGATTGCCCACAGCAGGAACTCCCATCAAATTCATATAGGTGCTTGGAATAAGAAATGAGAAAGCAACTGCAAAGGATACAGGAACTTGGTTTGCATGTTCATCTGTTTTCAGTTCACACAAAAAATTTAAGGATTTGAAGCTATTTTTTTTATTAAAGAGAGCTGATAGCTGTACATTTCACATAGAGACGTTAAACTACAAAACAGGGGACCAGTTTTTCCCTGGTCTTGTCCAACACTTCTGGTGTATTTGGGTTGAGAACCATCTTTTTTGTCTATTCAGACTCACAAAAGAGCAATGTAGCATGAGACCAACAGCCACATGTGAGCATGTTTCCAGTTCCAGGTACATACAGGACCTTTCATTCAATAGTTAGAAGCCACTACTCACAATAGAAAGAAGGGGAAGACTTCAAATAAATCCAGTAGTTAAACACTGAAACTGCTTCCCACACAGTGGCACTGTCCCTTACAAAGTGACACTGTCCTCTAGTAATTCAAAATCGGGGCAGGTGCCTTTTGGGAGAGGGTGTTTCAGTCACATACAAAACCTCAGTGTAGAGAGAACTAAGAGAACTGACAGAGCTATACGGTGTCAGAGGCAAGGTGGTCCCTGTCGGGTTTAAAGCTCTGCAAACGCTCGATTCTACAAAACAAAATTCATTGCAATATCCCCAAATATCTCATTCATTCATTTCTCCTTACAAAATAAAGTCATGCCTATATTTTTTATTATGCATCTAGCATGAAACTCACCAGTGTAAGGTCCATGTCTGTATGAATACAGGTTTAAAGATGAAAAGCTCTGCAGGTGTAACACAGACTGTCACAGTGTTCTCCTCTGCAAATCTTGCGCCACTTGAACCCTGAGACATGGGGGCCATAAATAAGCAGAAGTGGGAAGCATTTAGTGAAAAACCATCAGAAACTCAAGACAGCTCTGAAATGGATTTGTTTGTGCTTGGTTACTGTGGCGGTGGCAGTTGGGGTAAGCTCCAATTACATCTGACCCATTGCACTACTTAACTGAAAAGAGGCTCATCACAGTCACAGAGATGCCAAGCACCAAGGTGCTTATTTAAATTTGCCTATCTCTGGTTCCATTAATCATGACCTCCTGACAACTTTGGGATCCCTCCTCTCCTCTTCCCCATCTTGCTGCAACCCTGAAGGGCCTCTTCTCTCAGGTCCATTCAGCCAGGACCACAATCTCTATGAAAGCTCCCTGTGTGGCACTGGCTCACTGTCAGACATGGCTCCAGCTCATTTCTTTCCAGCACTAAGAATCCCCTGACACGGTTATTAATCATAGCCTCACTGACAGGGCACTGAACTGTCTGGAGATGAAACTTCATATCCCATCCAGGGCTCCCCAAGTAGGACATGGAATTTGTTTCATCTTTGTGTAATCAAGAAATGGAGCACATTAGGGGAGTGAATTAACCCCAACTTCAGGTTCATAAAGGTGTCCCTGCTCTGTTTAATTAAATCTGTCTTAAAACCTCCTAATCCCAAACTAAAGACTTAATAATGTTCAGGAACCTCTTTTTCCTTACAGTATACTGGTATAAACTGCTGACAGCTTAATATTGAAATAAACATGCTGCTCCTCTACCTGACCTGGCCAGTACAAAGACCAAAACTCACATGACCAAGACCAGCTTCTCCCAAAATGACAAGAGCACAGTGCACCACAGATGTTAGGTATGTAAAAACCTTTTAATTTAATGTTATGAGGTGTCGAAGACTGGAAAAATCATTTTAAAAATCAAAATAAAAATCACAAATGGAAGCAAAAATAGGGTGTAAAGGTTTGATTCTTTCTCTGAACATGCAGAGACTTGTCCTTTTAGAATGACAATGGCAAACCCTTACCCATGGGTTTGGGGTATTACACCTTCCTTTGAGAGAGTTTTGAGGCACCAAATATCACTCCAGGCCTGTTTGATAGTGGTCACAGAGAAGCTCTGCTCAGGCTCTCCAGATCTGGTGGGAAATATGGTTTTGTAATTCCTTCTTAAAAAAAGTGAAGACGGCCTGTTTCAGATTGTGATTACCAGAATTCAGACCTAGATCAGAGCTTTCTTCCTTACATTAAAAAAACAGGTGGCTGGATTCGGAATTTTGGTGCCAGAGATGAAGCAGCCTGGAATATTGATCTCAACATCTGTTTAGTCTCAATGGTACAAAACCATCATCAACATTTTAGAAGGCAGCTTGTGGAAAGCAGAGAGACTCTACATGAGGTCTTCAAGGAGAGAGCCATACCAAGAGAAAAGCAGCGTGGTCCAGCATTGGAGAAGAAAGACAGCAGGAATAAAGCACAGATGTACAGAGTCAGCAAGGCAGGCTGTAAGGAATGACAGTCCATGCCCAAAGTGATTCATGGGAGGCAGACCTATTCCTATTGCTCTCCATCCCAAATCCATCCAGGTCCATTTGAGGAAGAGCTTGTAGCGTTTCTCCCTTCCCAAGATGTCTTGCCATGCCTCAGAGACAGGTGACAGGGAGAAATGCAGAAGATTTGGACACACCAAACACAGTGTCCCAACAGAACATAGAGCAAATGGAAACGGTTTCCACTCTTTCTTTCCCTAAGAGGATTATGTCAGCAGGGCCTGGCTGGCGTCTGCGCCAGAGCTAAGCGCCAGCAACCACGGCAGCCAGCCCTACCCTCCTGTCAAAGGCTTTCATTAAGACTTTGGTTCCCTGTTGCTCACATGGCGGTTTGCACGTGCTCCCTAAATAACCTGCATCCATCTCCAAGGTATTTGCTGATATAGAAATCTCTTCCTCCCCCTTTGCCCCTCCTCCCAAGAGCCCAGGGCCACAGCACAAATCACCATCCTGCTGAGAAATTTTCATTACACAAGGATGGGACAGACGACTCAAGCTGAATGTGTATGAAAACCTTAAAACTGTACCTGGTGTCCACTCCTCTGACCCTGCCAGATAAGAGTGCACATAAACCCTGCAGAGCACAGCAAACAGCAACAACTCCCTTCTCCTCATGCACTGCTCGTGTTGGGGAATAACCAAAGGAGCTATTCCACTGCTCTTGGCCAGCTCCAGGTGCTCTGCACTGGTTGCAGAGCCACACCACGGGTTGGCACCTTGGAGTTCCCTCATTGCTGAAGGGGTGTTTCAAACCTTACAATTAAATAAGAATCCTGACATCCCAAAGACTAAAGACAGGCCCTTGTAACTTCTTTCCCAACCTGCCTTGCCCTGTGTCCTCAGACAGTCGAAACAGCCATGCAGATCCAAGGGGGTGAGATCCATTTGGCTCAAAACAGGCAAGTCAAACGACAGTCCCAGCCATTTCAAATAATACCACAAATCTTTCTTCTGGTTTTGAGATGAAAGTGAGATACTTTCACCATTAAGCTCAGAGGGAGAAAAGCCAGGATCCTTCTGGTCAGTCACACAGTTAAATCCACCCAGCTGCAAAGAATGACATACTGTGGTCACAGAACCTGCAAGTGAGGGTGGATCTTCTCAGATATTTAGCTCCCCAGCATCCCAGTAGTGAAGGATAGCTCTACCTGTCTCTATTCAGGTAAGACTTCCAGCAGAATCATTTGATCAATCTACATGGAAAGCAGCTCATCCCTTTAATCTCATTCCTCTGTTACCAACTTGAACAAAACCAGGAGAAGGACTTGCCTCTGACTGTACAGATAAATTAAAGGCAATTCCATTTAAAAATACAGCATATAAAATTGCATATACTCCTTCAGAATAATCAGCACTTGTCAAAAATCACTTATAAACCCCATTTGTTTGAAAGCATGGATTCTGGCTTCAATTTTATGTTACTTGTTTCTGCAGTAGCAAGTACACCTCAAGGCAGGAACCAAAGCATCAGACAAGTTGAATATACCATCTAATGTGGAATGCCCAAATTTTTTTCAATATTTCTCACACATGATACCTGCCTCTACAAGTGTTCAGTGTGAAAGCAAAAAGGTGATCATAAGTTGGGATATTTGGAAAGATTATGTTTTTTCTAAAAATAAATACTAGAAGTCTTTTTATGAAACCCCCTCAATCATTTGGAAAATAATAACTACTTATACTTGAGTGTCTCTCTTATCTTTCATTCTATCCCAATTTGCATTCTGTCACTGAAGAGGCCATATTTCATTCCTTTTTAATTTGAGGAGGCTGGTTTTTTTTCCTCTTTCCAAAGACTGAAAAATTTGGAGAACCCAAAAATCATTAGCAAACCTTTTAATTTTGAGGAGGGATGAGGAAAAGTGGTAAAGCACTGTAAAGTGATCCAGCACTGTAAAATGCTGGATCAGGTCCAATAAGATATCTTTGAATTTATATGGTGATACACATGGAAAAGTCAAAGAGGCTAAAGAGACTAAAAATATCCATATTTCCTCTTTAGAAGTCACAGAATATTGAAGAAAATATATTTCCTTTTTAAAGTTTCTATTATATTGTATTTTTCATTTGATTCTTCTTAAAGCTTTGAATTCCTTATTTGCCAAAACATTCAAAGAATGAGCCCCTCCAGAAGCATTTAGGAAAGTACACATTTGTAAACCCAGCACTGTGGGAACTGTGACAGCAGTTTCACCAGTTATAGTTCACTGGGCTAGCTGAAGTCCTCCTCTTTCCATAACCATTTGGTCCTTTAGCAAAGAAATAAAAAGACTGTATAAGCTAACGCTTGCAATCTAATATGCAAAGCAAGGCTTAACTCCAGGGTTAAATTAAGGAACCAACTTTTAGCAAAATCCAAATATCCAAGCAACAGTAATAAAGATGATAATGTGACATTTATAGGGATCAGGTTACCCGTACACAAACACACACTGCAGATAAAGGTATGGTACAAACTACTGACATAAAATGTAATTCACAAGTGACTGGATGCAGCATGCCTGTAACCCAAGTCTTAAATATAAGAGTGCCTCAGAAGGGTATTTCATGACTAGTGATTGCCAGAGGTGCCTTAAGGCAGTTCCACTTGCACCTCAGACAAGCAGCGTGTTTTCCAGAGCGCAGACTAATGCTGCCATCTCTTTTGGATGTCCTTGTCTGTCCCAGGAGGCAAGAAGCCCAAGCAGAGCCAGTCAGGACTCAGCCTGGACAGGAGCCATAGGCACAACAGGTCCAGGCACAGGGCTGGGGCAGAGCACACCACTGACAATTGCTAATGCTGGCCTTGAGCACTTCTGAGACTCAGCCCAGTAATTCCTAAGCATCCTGGCACCCAACATCTCAGACACAGGCAGGAAATAATATTTAGAGAGAGCATCCTCAAGTCAGCACTTCACACAAACAAACAAGGGTTTGGTTTTCTGATAAAATCTCTGTTTCTGGCTTTCATGCACACCTCCCCAAATATGTATCTTGTATAGTCAGCGTGGAATCATGCTGAAATGTGGTCTGCCAGTCTAATAACATTTAAAAAATGACCACAAGAGTCACTGCTAAGTAAAGCCCACCACAACAGCGATCTTTTTAAGAACACACAATTCTATATGGTTATGTGTGTGCAATATAGGCATAATGCCTATGCCTAATTCCATTGTATTGAGAGCAAGCACCTGTGCCATAAGGGAAAGTCACCAGGATGAACCTGCATTGTGCACAGCACCATATTCTGCTTTACATGCACAAATCCCAGTGTAAAGGCAGATGGAGGGGCCAGTTGTGTTAAACCCAGGTGATTATATCACAGGTTTGGGGTTTTGTTTCATGTTTTCTTTACCAGCAAACTGTCCATTAACTTTACTGAGAGGAGAAAGCAAAAGGAGAGGAATTTGTGAAGTTGGTAGCCCATATGGCTGGTGGGGAGTTAATCTGTGTCTAAGCAGCAGGTCGCATGAGCCAGGCTGTCTGTTGGGGTTGTTAGTAACCTAGGGGCAGATCATGGAGCAGCAGGGAAGAGGATAAACCCAGCCTACAAATACAGTCAGGAATGTGGCAGGAAATTATTTTTGAAAACATACTCTGAAGCATAATAGCAACCATCAGACTGTCAGGCCATGTGTATGAAATCTATCTGGACTGGGGGCACACACCAGGAGTGCACACAAGTGTGTGATGAAGCAGATTGGGTGTATGCTCCTATGTCCATACAAGCATGCTAAAAACAAACTGCTCAAAGAAAAAGTGCAGGCACATCAGAGCATACCTAGACAAACATTGCTTCCCTAACGTTCTAAGCAAACGAGAATAAGTTATTTGCTTATGCCTCATGCAAACCATCTGCCACATAGCTTTAGAAAATTATTAATTATGTCAACATTAAAGAACAAAAGACAGAATTAGCAGAAACTGAAAAGTTCAGGCAATGAAAGAATTTTTTTTAAAGAGAAAAAATCATAAGGAAAGCCTCAGGTCCTAAGAACAGCATAGGACAAAGCCTTTGCACCCCCAGTACAGACTGTGACACCGGGCAGGGAGCAAAATGACAGAAAACCAAGAACCAGGTGGCACAGAGGGACACAGCCTAAGGCAACGTGGAAGAGATCTGCGGGACCAAGAGAAGCAGATAATCTAATTAAATTTTAAATTTAATTATAAAAACATCACTCAATAAGAATTTTCATGTTTTAAGCTTTTTCACCATTCAAGACAACAATAAGACAGCAAACAATTGTCTAGGCTGGAACATTTATTTTCAACCATCTTTTTTAACTCATCACTGGCATAGCCCCAGATAACATTAACCCTCCAGCTACTACTGCCAACTTTAGGATAAGAAGTGGTACATATTGGACAATTTAAGCAACATGACACCACACAGCTGGGTAATCTGCCTTCATTTTCAGAAGAAGGGATGAAAGATAATCAAATAATCTTTGTAAAAACATAGATTCAACAGCACCAATGGACCATTTAGCTCTACAACCTGTCTTCTGCTGTGGCCTAGCAGAGGTTGTTCAGGAAAGAATGCAAGAGCAGGGCACAGCTTCAACCATATACTTTTCTAGCTGTGAGAGATTTCAAGCTCAGGAACTTCTAGAAGCATTATCTCTGTATTTACTGCTAGTGATCAGTGCACTAGTAGGACTTTATTTTAGCCTCAGCAAAGAGCAGCCCTCTTTACTGACCACAACAAATTGCAAGGCAGTTCAACTCAGAGGGAGAGACTCAAAACTTCCCCTCACAAGTGAGAGCTATTCTTCCCCCAACTTACGCACCAGAAGAAATCAAACATGACAGATGTCATTTGTATTACATATTAGTGCACTACAGGAAAGCCAGAGCCCACCAGCAATGTGTGCTTTAGAAGAAGCCCCAGCACAGACTGCATAGTTAGAAGAAGGGAAAGCAAACAGTATGGAATTATTTTTATGCAATGACTCTGATATTCTTTGTGGCCACTTGGGAACACAAAATTTTTCTGAAAGTGGCAAAATGTTGAAAAGTGAGCGAAAAAAGAAGATTGCTTTTTTAAGTAGGAAAGGCTTCACCTTGCCTCAGGTGAGCACTAGAATGCTGTTCAGGTCCACGTACAAAGTCAGGCAGCAGGAAAGTTTTGACAGAAATAACATTCCTCTAGATTAATGCCCATTCCCAAAACTGTAGGATGACAACTAAAATGACAGAGAAGAGCTTCTCTTGGGAATACAGATAGGCTTTGGAGAGGCATTAGACATAAACCAAACCTTAAAGGGAAGAACAGGTCAACTTAATTGTGAAAAAAATCTTAAAAGAGGGTCTCCCATGAGAGACCTCTTGTCAGAAGCTGACTGTATTTTACATCCAGCAAATAGGAGTAATGGAGAGTCAGTGATTGGGCAGGAGCACTGTGTGCTACTCTCCGGATCATCTCTGTATCTGCCTACCAAGTTTCAGAGGTGCTTGTCCCAGCACAGAAAGACCCTGTCATGCATTTAACTTGATCTCAGCCACCTCTCCTCTCTTAAGAAGGGAAGTCCTGCTTAGTGTGAAAGAATCTTATCACAGTATCCTAGGGAAATGTAAGAGAAGAAATCAGTCTTTACTGGATGAAAGGAGTAGACCTGAGTATTCCTTGAACCTTAGCAACTGCAGGGCATCCCCATGTCCTTCACTGCCACAGGTCTGCACACACTGCCAGCCCTGTCCCAAAGATCAGCAGCACCAGTGATGCAAGTCTCACGAGCAGAGTACCTCTGGAGCTAATCAGCCCATCTACACATGAGCTGAAGGTGAACACTAATCCTTTTCCTCATCCTTAGCCATCAGACTCCACCTTGTTCCCACAGATAATTGCCCAAAGACTCTGTGTTAAGTGTCATCAGAATTTTACGATCCATATGGAACTCAAAGCAAATAAACTGAAAAGGGTTTTCCATTAGTCCTCAAGTTCTGTTTTTCTGCCTTTCTTCAGGTTCAAATATCCTACATAAACCTGTTCCTACAGACACCTCTCTAGCTTGTTACCTTTAATTCCCACAGTCTTTCTCCAGTTCTATCCTAGACCTGCAGAGTGACCTCAAAGATTCCAGCTGTTACAGATCACAAATACTGACACTGGTCTTGAATTCAAAGTGAGATTTCTTATAATACTTTAGTTCATATATGAAATAATTCCTTCCCTCCTGCATTTGCTTCTCTCCTTTAACCATCAGGCCCCCTGCAACAGGTCAAAATATTTCTCTGCTCTAAGAACCATTTGTTTCAGGTGAGCAAGGAAGAGAAAAGGAGATTCATGTCTTCAGAGGGCTGGTAGCAGCTGGTCCTGGCACTCAGGCAGTGTGGGAGCAGAGTTTGACCTTGTATGTAAGTTATTTCATCAGGCACCTCAGCTGACCGGCTGCTACTTACCAAAGAGAGACAACACTGAGATCCCAAGTACTTCCATACTGACTGCACAGCTCCCATCTCTGATGGGCTGAGGGTGCTTTGCATGGCTCAGTTCTTTAAAAGGCAAATGGAAAACTGTCAAGTTAATGAGGAGGTTTTGTGTGTGCTAATTATAGCACACAAACCCTCATTGTCTCTGTCCATGGCTGGGTCACACTCTTGTTACAAAGCTTTTGTAACTCCACTAATGCCTTTAATATAAGCTCCTATTAATTGTGTAGTCAATTCCTAAACCCAGTGCTACTGGATTGCAGGAGCCAGGCAGCTGACCATAATTACAGTGTGCTTAGAGTGTGCTTAACCTGCATTTATAAAGCATGTTAATTCTCATGATTCTGTTTTAATTTGGTGCAGGATTGACAGCCTTTTGATTTTACTCCACAGATCAGATCTAGCATAAGCAACAACCAGGTAAATATGCCATGCTATCCATGTGGAAGGAGGTGACACAGCACTTCACCCTCCCTTAGGTAACAGGAACCACATAGTCCCTACAGCTCTCTGAAAGTTCTTTTTTTTTTCTTGCACATCCTGGCTCATTAGAAACCTTTATCTCCAAAACAGCCACCCTTTTAGAAGACACAAAAGGGCGTCCAGGGTAAACAGGGGTTCCTGTGAATGTCTCTGCTACTGAGGGATCCACAGCCTTCAAAAGAAGAATTTCCCTATCTATGAAGTTCCATAGTTCCAGGCCACTATGCAATATTTAAACAACTTTAGAAACGAAATGAATTATTTACTCAACTGTTTCAAACCAGGTTTGGACTCTACAGGTGAATGCAGATCAAGAGAAATACTCCTTTGTCCATCTGCTTTTTTGCCTATACAGAAAACCTCAGAAAAGCCCTGATAAAAATTAGAATGCTGCATAAATTGGGAGAGAAGCCAATACCTCCTTTACTCTGCTGGCTGTCAGCCACATCAATGTCCATTTTCGAATGACTTAGGGGCATTGAGGCATACAGGTCTTCCTGGTGCTACTGCCATAAGCTGCTCTAGGATCAGGGAGCTCACTGCTTATGTGCTACAGAGAACAGGATGAGGGTGGGCCACTCACAACTGAGATGTGTTCAGGATGACCACTGTGGCTTGGCTATGTCCAGCACTGACTCCAGTCCCCTGACACTCCAATTAGCAGGTAACTCCTACCTACAAAAGTTCTCCTGGGTAACAAACTCTCTTTACAGCAGGGTCCAGTTTTACCTTTCCTCCTTCTCCATCTTCTCTTGGTTGTTCAGTAAATAATAAATAGCAAATAGACACTAGAACAATCAGTGATCTGGATACCATGAAAGATGAAAAAAATGTGTCGTTTCCTCTGAAGAAGGCTTAAGAAAGTTATTGAATATAGAAAATGCTGCTGAAAGAGGCAAGTGAATTAATTTTATGCTCAAGGAGTGCAGGACATGAAGCAATGAACTTAAGTTATCACAAATTCAATATCGAGGAAAACCTCTGCAGTAAGAACAGTGGCATGTTGTAATTGGTTGGCAAGGAATCTTCCATTCTTCTCTGTTTTTAAGAGCTGGCTGGGTAAACACCCATCAGGCACAGCTTAGCTAAAGGGCAGCTCATTTTAAAACATACAGAGAGACCTAACGACTTACCAGGATTTCTTAGAGCCATCTTCTTAAAAATTCTTTTAACATTTCAGTGATCTCTCTCTGTGTGTCTAACTGTTTCTCTCTTATTTGCTTTTTCCTTTGCAAAATAGTTTTAAATGGGAACATACACCCGTTGTTCAGAACTTAATACCAATATCCAATTTTTCTCATTTGTGTTTCCTCTTGTGAAAAAGATATAAATAAAATCCCTCTATTTATTCATGTAACTACACTGATAAATATTTTCAAATCAAAATGTTCTTTGGAATAAAGTGAACTTATATACACAATGCTAACTTCAAAAAAACTTCACTTTTTTAACAATAGGCTCTCATGGGAAAAAAAATCATTGTTTTAGAAGACAGGTTTCAGCAAAAAGGATGTAATCTTTGACTTGTGTTTTCAAAAGAAAAAATAAACTTCCTAATTTGAAGAAGTGGTTGCATTGTTCCTTGTATGATTCTCTCAACAATTCCTGCATTAAACTCCCCATTAATATATCATTTTTATTTCTTTCCCTAAGTATTTTTCAAAAAACAAAGGCCACCAAAACCTATAAACTGGAAGTGTTTATATGGTATATTAAACCACTGCCCACACACATGAGCACTTGTTTAAACACATGCATCAGCAATAATATCTCAACTTTACAAATTCAGAACCTGCTTAATCTCTGTTTAACGAAATCCAACCAGGGAAGCCCTGGTCCCCAAATGCTGCTCTGCCTTTATCCCAACAGGCAGCTCTGGGCTCCTCTGTCGATGTGATTATTGCTGTCCAATTCCTTGCCTTTCTTCTCAAGGCCATTCTCTTTCTGCAGGATGACTCATTAGCCCTGTCCCCGGCAGGGAGCTGACATCCAATTAACCAGCTGACAGTCCTCCAGTGGCTCCCACTACTCCTCTAAGGCTCTGTTTACAAACACAGGCTGTTGTGCCCATAAAAGAGGGCAAGTTGAAAGTCCCCCTGCCAGGCCAGTTTGTTCAAAACGTTCAGAGCCCTTCAAACAATACCTTTGTAGGGTAAAGACTGGGCATATTGCGTGCAGCAGGATGCAAGTCATCCTAATGGCTACAGCTGCATTTGGCGGGAAAGGGAGCAGCAACTGGTACTGAAACAGGAGCATTGTGACTCAGATCCCAGTTTCAGCTGGGAAACCAAAGGAAATTAGTAGATGGGGAAATATCACTGAATTCTATATGGGAAAGCACATGAAGAGTTTGTCCAGAGTGATGTAAAGCTCTCTCTGACAAAGAAATAGCCTTTTAAGTATAAAACCACAGGTGTTGCAACTCCTGCACCAGGGAACAAGTCATTTTACCAACACATAGCAAAGAAGCTCCAAGTCCCCCACACACTCAAGCAGGAAGACGATGTTCCTAGCAGAGAACAGAGGTTTCCAATTTGCAGGGACTCACTGCAGAGTTCCTCTGCCTTTGATCTGTACGTGTTGGTTTCATTCACTGGCCCTGGGAGTTCTACTTAAATTTTCCCCCTCTTTGGCCAACTCCAGAGAAAAAAGGTGCCCAGAAAACTATGATCATTGCTACCTAGTTTCCATTTGGCACCAGCTAAACCAAATAATGGCTTCTACTCAGTTACAGGTCTGCCTTGGTGCAACTGCTTCAAACTTAAATCAGTAAAGTTGTTCCTAACTTGGCAGCTAGGAGGTATCCCTTGCAACAAGTCTGAAATTAGACTTCGAATTCATGTTTGACTATTTAGTGTATTTTTGGATCATGATCTACATCCTAATCTTTACCTCCAGCTCCCTTTTTGAATTGGGTTCAAAACCATGAACTGATCCAGTCACTTTCAAATCTGAGCCAAATTCAGTTGAATTTTTCATAACCACAGTCTCATCTTTTAAAATAACCTGCACTTGCTACAAAGCAGTGGCTGATTTTTGCCGTGAGGAATGACAACAGTACCTCAAGGTCTCCACTGTACTACACTGTTTCTCTGGGTAAGAAACACAGCAGAGATGATCCCAAGAGACACAGGGAAGCACCAAATCCTGGTTCTTCTTTCCTCCAAAGCTGTTTTGCACCATGCAGACATGCTTATAAAGTGTTATGCTGGGATTAAGTGCCTATTCCTTCAGATTTCTCCCTCTCACACAATTAGAGGGATACGAATAAAAATTTATTGAGAATTTAAGGCTGAACATTTAGTGTCTCTGCTTTTTCTTTAATGATATACTACAACAAGAGATGCTGACATTGGGATGTCAATACAGAGTAACTATTCTTATTTGGTTATACAGCAGGCAAAGATTTCAAGGTCCTTACAGGCAAACACAAAGCAAGGCTTTGGCCACAAATACACTCTAACAGCAGCTTTAATAGCCTGAGAATTTACCCCTCCACCTCCTCTAGATGACTGTTGACTGGAAATGAACATGTCAATAGCCTGAGCCTGTAGTACAAGTGACATCAGTGCTTCCAACCTGCAGCAGTGCAGTTCAACCAGGTGAACTCAAACCACCTTCAGCAGCAATATGAGATCTCACAGGGACCTCTCACATTCTGGTCCTCAACTCATCTGCAGCATCCTCTCACAGGAGATAAGAAATAGATGAGGGACAGGCACTTATTTAGCCTCAAAAATCATTTCAGCTCTAACCAGCTGATCACAGCTCAAAGCACAGCCTCTGCTAAGAAAAGCTATTGCTGCATCTGGATTAATTATATTCCAAATTGTTGTGTACAGATCAGCTTTACCCATTAATTAACTGCCCTAATTCATTACATTATAGAAGCAACAATGATAATTGCCATGTACATCATGGTGTGACACCAGAGCCACGAAGCAGCCAGCACAGCAGCACACGACAGAATGTGGGCCATGTGCCTCTGTCCCAGGCCCTGGGCTGTGCTCCAGCTGCAGCCTGGTCATAGGCAAATCAAGAGTCCTTCCCAAATTTAGATGACACTGCTCAGAACTTGGCCCAGGCAAGTTATGAAAAACCCCAGAAACGGTGATTTCATGACCTCTCCAGATATCATGTCTGAGTTGTCTTTCATTTTTCCTCTCATATCTAATTGAAATATAATTTCTCCCAGATTTTGAATACTTTGAGTACTTTCACTGTGCATGTCTTCTCTATATATCCCCACAGCAGCAGAAGACTGTCATCAGATTCCTTTAGCCCTCTTCTCCAAGCTAAGCAAACCCAGCTCCCTCACCCTCCTGTGCTCCAGCCTCCTAACCAGCTTAGTGGCCCTTCTGATTGATTCTCCAGCTTGACAGCTTTCTTGCACTGTGAAAACCAAAACCAAATGCAGAGTTTCAGATGCAGCTTCATCAGTGCCTAGCAGAGGTCACCAACCATTTCCCTCAGCCTGCTGATTGTGCTCTTGCTAATGCACCCCAGCATACAGATAGCCCTTCTCTGCCCACTTTTGCTTTATCTAGGTAGTCATAAAATGATCAGTTTGTTGGCTGTGTCAAATCACTAATTCCTGGAGGTCTTTTTGATGCCTATTATTACAACTGTCTGCTTTGTACACTCAGCTCAATTTCCAGTTAAGTGAAGTCTAAGAACCCTAAAATTGTTTTTAAAGTTTGGGCAGAAATAAGCTCATTCTTCCTGCAGACCATGTACACCCAGTCTCTTAACTACACTGTTTTGAATCCTGTGGCATAGACCAATTCACTTGTGAAAGACCAACAGATGGACAGAAAGAGACACCCTCCTCCCCCCTCTAGCTGGTATCAATTCCCATTAAAGACTCTCCTGTGTCCAGACTATGCATACTGACCACTCAAAGCAGGCAAAATTGCAATCCACCTTGATTAACTTCCTAACAAGTTCTTTGCGCCTCCCTTCTTGTTCCTCTACCAGTCACACTCTTTCTAAAGTTTTCCTCTAATTAATTCCATATTAAGCACTGAAAATTGGCAGGGTCCTCTCAGACGCCCCTTGTCCCTTTCTGTGTGGACCCTCCGGGTCCCCAGTGCTAAGCCCACTGGTAAAAAGCTGACATCTGTGCAGCAGCTCCCAGGCTGCACTTTCAGGTACAGCATGTGTTGCACCTTGAACTACCGTCTCATTTCAGACCCCACCATTGAGACCAATTAAGTACAGAGCACGCAAGGAGCTGACCGAGTGTCGCATGCTGGCTATAACCACAAGGACTTAGAGGCCACAAATCTGTTATTACCAAGCTGTTCCTGACAGCAGCATGCTGCCTCCTAACAAAAAGAATAGATTAAGATCAATCAAGTCTCCCTCTGGCTTGTCAGTGGGACTTTGGACCACACCTTCCACCCAAAACTTCCCTCTTCTCCTGCTTCTGAACACCTAGGCAGCTCCAGGCTAACAAGGCGGCTGCTGAGTCAAGCGTGAGCTGAACCATATGTTCATAATTAGTTAACTTCTTGCTTTATTGCTAGAAGCACTATCAATAAATCAGTGACAGCCCATAGTGGCCTTAGGAGATGCAACAAGCCACCCCCAGCCAGCATGGAGCCCTCCCCTCCACACGGGCGACTGGCCATATTTCATTCCAGCTGTGGCATTGTGTGCTGAATTAACTTTATCCTCAATTTAGAAAGCCAGCATGAAATCAAGAGACCTAAGGAAAAGAATAAAGAGAAAGAAAGAGAGAGAGAGAAGAGGAAGGGGAGGGAGAAATCCAAGCAGGTCAACTCAAAAAGAAGTTTGGTGAGTGAACGTCTACAGGGATGGTGCTGCTTAACCCACTGCTGCAAGGCTTGTTGCTGGCAGCACATTAATTAATAAGAGCCTTTCTGCCTCCTATTCCCCTACACTGCTTTCGAAGGCTTCTTAGCATAAGCTGAAGGGGGAACTCAGTGATAGAATTGTTTTTTAACCAAACACTGTTAAGTTGCAGCCTAGATAGCAGGTAAAGCAGAGCAAGAGGCAACAGCAGTGGCAGGATGAGTCTGGCTGGACACACCGCGAGCTCTCGAGGTGAGCTTGCTCACACAGAGCTGTGTTCACATTGAGTAAAGTGCTGTGAGAGGTCAGATATTTCCAGATTTGGGAAAGCACGTGGCAACTGTCACACTGCTTGGTGTCAAGCCACATTCCCTATGGGCAGTGGAGAGTGCTGGAGGCTTTCAGGCTTTTAGCAATTCACAACACCCAAACCCAGGCCCTGCCTCTCCTATGACCCTCACACCTCCGTGTATTGCAAAGTTACACAGGCAGCCTGAACATCATTCACAACTAAATGCTGAAATGCTTGTAATTAGCTGCTCCTGGGGTCGTTTTGCCTGCCTGGAGGTTTAACTGAAACACAGCCTGTGTTTGCAGTGCTCCCACTGGCAATTTTTGTCTGTTTGAAAATGCACCTGAAGAGGTCACTGCCATAAGGCAGAGTAAATGCTATTGTCCTCATAGAGCTGATGGAGCTTTGAAGATGCAGCACAAAAGAATTCCTTTCCCGCATGTTGCTCAGTTTCCTCCATCCTCAAAACTTAAATTCAGCTGTCAGACCCTAAATGAAGGCTTCCTGATTTACTCAGCTGAACCCTCTTGCTGTGCCCAGGTGGGAGCAGAGAGAGGGATGCCAGCAAGCCCTCTAGTATCCACCCATGACATCCTTCTATAAAACATCCCAGGGTCCAGGAGTGCATGAAAACCAAAACATTTCCAGCAATAAGCTAACCCTCCAAATTCATGGTACCAAACCACATCTTTGAAAGAATAAAGTCTATGATTAGTGTTGAAAATAAAACTGCCAGCAATTACAGAGGGCTATTCCTCAGAAAAAAACATCTAACGTAGTATCTTCCTCATCACACATTTAGGGGAAACAAAGCGATAAAAGCAAGTTACTGACAGGCACTTTGCAGGCCAGCAGTCAACCCAGAATGGAGCACTGTAGGGTCTTTTACTTTCCCAGTGAAGTATTTTGTTCCAGGGGCCACACTCCTTTGTGCCCAAGGCACCAAGGGTGCTTGCCCAGACTCTTCTGCGTAGATTTGTATCTCCTGGGTGGTGGAGGTCTAAGCCCTGTCCCTGAACACAAACCTCTCTTAAAAATTTGTGGAATTTCAAAACAACATCCCAGATTAAATTAGTTCAGTCCAAATGAAGCTGCAATTTCTCAGACAACAGTACATCTTTCTAGCTCTAAGGGGGAGGTCAGCAAACACTGGCCAGAGCCAACAAGGTCCCAGTGTGCATGTCACGAGGCTGCTGAGCTTCAGTGCTGGCCATCGGCGAGAGACCAGTCACTGCAGCTTATGTGGGTGGCAAGAGGTCTCATTTCTGTCCGACTAGAAAGAGAGAAAGGAAAGATGATACAGAATCCACATGAGCTTCTGGGCAGCTCAATAGCTGCCATTTAAGTCTCTGTTCCTTCCAGTCACTTCAGGAGACTCGGACACAAAAACCTTGAGCCAAGATAAAGTCTCCCCTCTGAAGCCTGCTCTGTTGCACTGTACTAACCTCTTCTTTCTTTCCCTGCTGTACTATTGCAGTTTGCAATGGAACTGTAAAATTACAGTACGGCATGGATGAATCCTGTTCTCTCATCCAGGAACAGTTAAAACCCAAATACTTCTCATGTTTCTTAATCACTCTCAGGCCTTTTTACATTGCTTTGGCACAGTACGAGGCTGCCAAATGGATACAAACCTCCCCCCACCCCTTTCTCCTCTGGGATAGCATAAAATATATATTAAAAAATCCTGTCTCCAGTTATTATCCACTGCACATCACTGCTACAAGGGAAGTCATACTGCCATTGAAGTGTGTAAACTTTTGGTTAAAATTAAATTTCAGCAAAAATTCAGGAAAGAAAACAGCTCTGATGTGTTTTGAATGGAATTCTTTTAAAAGGCTTTGGGATTTGGAAGACATTTACTCTTTTAATCCATTATATCAAAATAATTGACAAAATCACAATGAAACATTTTGTTCCTTCCTAAAAACAAAAACCAAAGAGGGGAAAGAAAAAATCTCTCACAGAGAATTAAAAAGCATTCAGGTTTCATTCCAACGAGCTGGGCGTCAGGACCTCAGCATTCTTCAAGAAAAGAGATTATTGTCTCCAGCCAGCTCTGGTGTAAGCCTGTAAAATCCTCTGCCAATCTTTTAGATGAATTACCAGCCAACTAATTCCTTTTCATCACCACTTCATCGAACACTACCTGCATGGACTAGGAGCTAGAAACTTTGTGTATACAGACAGAGCTGTTTTACTAGGATATCTCCCCAGTGACTTATTGCTTTAACTCAGCCTTTGAAAAGTATGCACAAAAACCCTGACATCTTTCTCAGCTCATGACAACAACATCCTTCACCTTCTGGCCCCCAACACATTTACACACGTCCTAGAATCTTTCTCTCATTATTGATTAGGGAATGCAATGCCATACAGCTCTGCAATGAAGAGATGCCCTCACACATATTTACTCAGATCAGAAATCTCTGCCAAACATCCCAACTGCCAGCCAAGAATGGAAAGTGCCCAGCTCTACACCCAAAGCAAGATGGAGAGGAGCCAGACTGCCAAGTCCTGAGCCACAGCCAAGAGGAAAAGCACTGTTAAATAGGTGAAGCCCAGTACATTGGTACTGGCAGCACGGTTTACACAGGAGGAGCTCACAGGCCAGGTTAGAAGCAGGCAGATGTACACATCAGTGGATAATTAGACATAAGAACCCAACAGCTCTGCATCTGGTCCCATGAAAATTCATGCTAATTTGGACTAAACCTGTGAGCTAAGCTTTTCTGGCAGGTCTCCCTGCAAAATAGTTTGACTTCAATGGAAAACACCATGGAGAAAAACATGGCTTTTCGGCACATGGGGCTTTCTCTTGTAGGCGCAACAATTTCCCCCAAACCACGATGGTCAACACTCACAGCACGCTCAAGAAAACTGTTTCTGCCATCTGCTATTTAACCCTGGGACTACCTCAGTGCATTTGTTTGCACTGCTGAATCACTTTCTGTGATGTAAAGGTTACTTAGCTGCAGCATGGCAGCTCAGTGCAGTGGGAACCTCTGGAATGAGGGACATAGGCAGCAGCAGTGTGCTGCTGATGCCAGACCGAGAAAAGGCTTCGGTTCCAAAACTACATCATGGTTTATAATAAAACCCCCATCCAATTAACCCCCAAACGTCATGAAAAATTATCAGTTCACAATTAATTTGCTCTTCTGGAGCCAATTGGTCTCAGCCAAGAACAAAGGGACTCATTTGGCCAGGGGCTACACGAGGACATTTTTTATTACAGAAATGTGAAATCTAAGCAGACACACCAGTCCCGATTGATGTATAATGAAACAAAGATGCAGAGACTGACTTGGGTCTACACCATGAACAGGTGATGTTCTGAATTCAGGCATTTAAGTGCTGCTATAAAACTGAACAGCGTCAGACCCAGGAGTAGAACATATTTCTCTTCCATACACCAATCAGCTTGGCAATGGTAACAAATTCCCACCTGCAGTTTCCAGGAGAACCCATCAGCTCTTCAAAAGCCAGCCCTGAGATCAGGACCTCTGAGTTTTTTTATGATACAATTCTAGCCAAAGGAAAGGGCAAGAAACAGGCAATAAATAGAGCCGGGGATGAGTTCTGAGAGAACAAGCCCACAGGATATTAAACCAGTGTAATTAATGTCCTCCTGTGACAAAAGGTCAATATACCCAGTAGAATTAATGAAAATATTCAAAAGAAAATCCCAGAATTATAAAAATCATTATTTCTTTATCACAATCCTCCCACTGACAATGACATTCTGCAAGCAGTGACTTCTGTAAACATACTCTGGCCTAATAAAACTTGCACTTTTTCCATTTGCCTTTCCATTTCAGGGAAACCTCATTCCTGTACCTGAGGGTGTAATCAAGTGCAATCTAGAGGACTGCTTCTCAGATGGCTGGCAAAATAGAAAAACAATTACACAAAGCCAGACAAAAACAGCGTAGATTGTTGTTTATAACACATCAAATGGGACACAGGGCAAAACAGAAAAAGCTAAAGCCACAAATGTCCATGAACAAATTCAGACAGGAAATTAGGGTGAAGTTTTGAGGAGGAAAAGGCAGTACCAGCAGCACAAGAGCAAGTCTCTTCTAGTCCTAGATCTTGACGAGCACTTATCTGTGCTTTACCTAACAGATCTCGCCTCAAAGCAGGGATCCGCTGTCCCTTGTGAAACAAGGGCTATATCCACAGGACAGACCCAAGATTTGCTGTTAGCAGGGGTGATAACAGATGGGTGAGCACTTGTGGACACAACACATGACACAGATGTTATTCAAACATGGTCCTTTCACACTTCACCTGTAAGGATTTCCTATATATAAAAGTGCCATTATCTATGTAGAAAATGTTCGACTTTTTCATATAAATTCCATCAGATGATACCCATTACTCAAATTAAGTTTCTAGATCACTAAAAATATTACTCTTTTACATACAGCAGCTAAAATAAAACTTGCTTTCTTGACCAAAAAAAACCTTAACTGAACACAGACAATTAAGCAGTAGTAATACTAAATTTCCTTCTAAGGCTCCATCAAGGATAAATCTCATCCAGCGTATATCAGAAAACACAGGAAGAAAATCACATACAACTTACATCCACCATGTGCCTTCATTTCAAACCAAAAGAAAGCATTGAAGCCACCACAAGAACTGCACACAGGTAAGATATCTTCTATTCACTAACTCACCACTCTCACTGTGAGAAACTGCAGGTAAACCCAGAAAGGTGTTTTGCAGGTTTTCCACCTTGTAGTAGTCGCTTTTCTTTATTCCAAACACTTGTGAAACTCCACAATACCAAAAAGTATTAACACAGGACAGCTGGAGCCCAGCAGCACTGACGACTCAGTTTGACTCAACTCCATTTTATAGGAAACAAAGCCCACAGGTGTATTCACTGCCAGCGGACAGTGATTTCAAGACTAGTAACCGGTGTGAGAGAGTGATGAAAAAGGTAGACTGCCCTAAAATATACCAGAAAGATAAAAAAGATAAATGCTTTTCTCTAAAACAGTGGTGTGTTACACAGCAACCTGAGTAAGTTTGGTCATACATCTGAAAAACAGGTTAGTATCAGCTGGAATATTTTCTGAGATGGGTTCCTGAGGTTAGGAAAGATTGTAAAAGAACCTGACTTCTTCAACCTGAAAATCAAAGGAAAAGACAATGTGTGACAGCACTTTGCAAAGACATCAGGGCTAAACGCTGCAGAGGGAGATGAAGTGTCTAAACTAGAGCAAGAGTTTGGCACAAGGACAAAAGGGATTATACCTGCTATGAATACATTCAGCCTGGAAACTAAAAAGTGTCCAGCCATCAGAGCTCAGAGTACGGCGTAGCCTCACAGTGGGAATAACATAAGGAAAATAACCTAATTAGTTTTAAGAGGGAGATTGAAAAGTTTAAGAATGTCTCAACAGCAGGGGACTGGATTTGGGAAGTGCCTTTTAGTCCTGCGTTCAAGGAGGAAGACTGATCAGAGAAACAGCCAGAATGTATGTGCATAAATTCCCTTTCAAAAGCATTTTTGCAAATCAGTCTCATCAGGTTTAATTTCTCACACCTTTGGTTCACAAACGTGATCAGAAATTCATGCACGTGCCAGATACCTGTATATACCTGTCTATAGGTTAATACCCTGAGTTATAAGTGAGCCTCTGTTTTGCCACTGATTCACTTAACCACTCTTAATAGGGATAAGAAGCACTAGCAGCAATGTGGCAGAATAAGTGAAGAGGATTTGGGGTGGGTTTGGTCACCTGTGCGGGTGTCAGCATGCAAAGCAACACATACGTGTAGTAAATCTGATATAAAACCTGAATTAAACTATTTGTAAATATAATTTTTCTTCTGTGTACCATCCCTTCTGAGACCCAGTTCACTATGATGCAAATGCAATTTTAAGGCCATTTCTACATAAAAACGGGATAAACCTGAAGAAATGTTTGTGTTTTTTTTAGTTTTCATCTGAAAGATTAGCTTCACCACTATCATTTAAATAAGAAACATCAAAGAAATTACAAAAGAAAATATAGGTACAAAGAACATATAGGAATTAACACTGCAATAGTTAAGTGTGTTCCCAGAACTTCAGAAGAGCTTCTATGACATTCAAAGTAAAATCTCCACTGAAGCAATATTGTAGTCTTGTAAACATTTTACCCCAGAACTTTATTCCCAGTTAAAGAGGTCTATCATTAGCTGCAAATAGCAGTAAGAGCTCCAGATGAAGAGGAAAATTAGCAGATGATTGTTACTTCATTTTGTTTTACATACACATCAATGTGTGATTGCTACTGTGACTTGAACCTCTTCCATTATCGTGTCTGACCATCATCCGTGCACCATTTTGCAAAATCAGGTGTTTCATTCCTACAACAGCATTTTTCTTTCTTTGACAACCACCCAAAGGCTATCTCCTCAAGCCAGACCTCTGATTTGGTGGTCATTTATCCATGTATCACCTTTCGCTCCCCAGCATATCAGCCTTGGTGAGCTGACCTGAATTCCTTGAGCTCAGAAAACCGAGCACCGTCACCCCCCAGCCAACACCACAACAGTGGAGGGACCACGGGCATCCAGGGGGGTTTGAGATGCCTCCAGAGGAGACTCCACACCCTCCCTGGGCAGCTGTTCCAGTGCCTGCCACCCTCAATAGAAAGTTCTTCCAAATGTTGAGGTGAAGTTTTTTGTGTTCTAGTTTATGGCCATTGCTCCTCGTCCTGTCAGTGGGCACCACTGAAAAGAGTCTGCCACCTTCCTCTTGACCCCTGCCTTGGAGATATTTATACGCATTAATGAGGATCCCTCAGGGGAAGCCCCGTTCCCTCAGTCTCTCCTCATAACAGAGATGCTCCAACCCCAATTATCCCCTGGATGTGCTGCTCAGACACCCAGCTCTCCTCTCTGCTGCTGCCCCGACAGAGGAACCGTGAGGTGCCTCGGGGCGACATGGGGGGCACCCCCTGCGCAGGGAATCCCTGCTCTTCACGCACTGAAGGCTCCTCTGCACCTGCCTCGCCCCCTCCGGGGCCAGGCGGGCACCTCCCGAGCTGCCTGGAGCGCGGGGACCGGGAGTGGGGCAGTGCCGGCCCCTCAGAGGGAACCGCGGCTCCCCCCACCAGCCCCGCGCGGCGAGGGTGGCGCGGGCTGATGACGCCATCCTGGGCAGCCCCAACATGGCCGCGGCCCGGGCGGTCTCAGGCCGGGGCTGCGGGGCCCGGAGGCGCTGGCAGGGCCGGGCAGGACCCGCGGGGCGCTGGCGCCTCGCACGGGGTTGCTGCGGGCGCTGAGGGCTCCTCCAGCCTGCCCGCCCCAGCACCTCTCTTCTCCCGGCTCTACCCGCCTCCCCCGGGCCTTTCCGTAGCGCGCTGCCGCCCGCGGGGCCCCAGAGCGGCGGTGTGGGATGTGCCCGGTGTGAGGGAGCCGCGAGTGCCACAGCGCCCCGCGGCAGCTCAGCAGCGGCCAGAGGGACCAGACGTGGCCAAGGAGCTGCGCTGGGCCTTGGCGCGTGTTGGGCGTGTGTCACACAGCTGCTTTTCTTTGGTAGCCAACAGATGACACGGCCATGCAGGAGGGGTTGGCATCTGAAGGGAGTGGGTTATCACAGTAGTTACCAAATGTAAATGTGCGGTGCTGCGGGTTAAGAAAGCTAAAGGGTGGCCCCAGGCACTGTAGGCTCAGAGCGCAGGGCCTTTTTAAGACGCTTCTTTTGGAAAAAACCCATAAAGGCAGGAGATGGCAATGGGTTGATTTGGTATAGGTGCCAGTCTACCTGGGCAGCAACCTAGGAAAATAGCCAGTAATAAAAGAATGGAAGGCAAATGGCCCTCTTGGTTTGTACTGTCCCTGAGCCTTGCTCATGGGGGGGTAGCACTGAGCATCCTCCAGGGGAGAAATGACAGAGCATCCCATATGCCAGCACGGCCTGCCCACGGCCCAGCCTCATCCCCGCGGGCTGCAGATAGGTCGGGATACCACCTGGAATAGTCTTTGCATGGCAGGGGGCAGGATCCTGGCAGAACAACTGCTCTGCTATTGGCTTTATTCTCACCATCCCCTATGCTAGTCAAAGACAGACCCTCAGTGAAGATTTTTGGTTTGATTTTTTTTCCCCCCTGGGAGAAACTCAAGCTTATCCATGGATTTTGATTGCTATTTAAATGTGATATGAATCAGAAGTGACTGTGTAGAGACAATCTCTTCCTTTCACACACCCGTGTGTAGCTTTTGCAGCATTATGATAGTAAATCCTTTATGATACATAATCTTTTACCACTGCCATGTTTATATCCTGAGATCTTCTGGAAGCCTGGGGCTTGACAGAAAACATTCCCAATATATTGAGACATTTGCAGGAGCTTGTCATTGCAGGCTGTGTTGTTTTGAAACCTGCACTTTCTTCCTCAGAACTGTCCACAGAAATGTTCTGAATCATATTTGTTTGTACACACCTCTGAGAAGCCAAGCAAGCCACTCTGTCAGCCAGGGAGGTTGGACAAACTTGTTTCCTCCTGCTGGATTTTACAACTGCAAACAAGGCTTGAAAACAAAACAAAAATACTCACCAGCAGCACCAGCAGCCTTATTCTGAACGTGTGGGATGCTTCCCTGGATGCCTGTTCATTTCCTGGAGTGAAACTCAGACACACCAGTTCACTGCTGCCCTGAACTGTGTGGATGCTTTTTTTTTCCTTCTCCCTCCTTTTCTTTTCCCTCCTTCCTTGTGTTGATTTGTGGGACCAGAATGACTTTGATTTCAGCAAGTTTGCTGTTTATTCACGTCACAAGTTTGACAGCTTTACACCAAATCAGATTGCTGGGTTTCAGGAGAGCTCTGAGGCGTCACTGGGAGCTCCTTTAGATTAAACTCGCCTCCCCGGTCTCCCCCCTCTCCCCCTCCTTCAGAGCCATTTAAACCTCTCTGGGGCTTTAACAGAAACGTGCTCCCAAGACCTGCATTTCATTCTGCCACTAATATGGTAAGTGCTCTTTGCATTTCTCTCGACCTCGAGGCAGAGGAGGAGAAGCTGGTCTCTCCCTTGTGGGGGTGCAATAGATTTTGTGCCCTCTTAAGATGGGAAAGAAAGAAGGCTCTCCTCTACCTGCAAGAGCAGTCTCTGCTGCTGTGCCTTCCCATGGGTGGGCAGCCTCCCTGACTGAGGCTCCAAGATCTGCCGTTGCCTTCCTTGCAGAGATTTAGAGCTGCTGCAGATGAGGTTTATTTGGAGGAGGGAGAAAGGGTGAATCCAGAGACAACCCCAGGCTTTGCGGTCTGGGACTCTTGCAGAACTGCAGGGGCAGAAGAGAGTGCGAGTACGCAGGAGGTGACTCTGCTGGCTCTGTGCTGCTGCTTTAGAGCTGAATCAAGCACCCAAGGTGGTAGGAACGGTCTGGCCAAGGACAGCCTGGGACCTCCCGTCACCCTAAACCCCCTCGGGACCGTAGTATTTTCCAAGGGTTTGCAGGAAACTGAGCCACCTCCCTGTCACAGCTGTGCTCGGAGCCCCAGTGCTGCCTGGGGCTGGCGGGGCGGCACTGCCCGCGCTCGGCGCACGGAGCGGTGCCACCGGGAAAGCGGGGAGCGGGCACCGGGTCAGGGCTGGGCGCTGCCTCGGGGGCCGGCGGCGCCTGGCACGGCG